>CM060953.1:26186456-26526456 GCA_030765055.1 Mantis religiosa | reverse complement strand
ACTTTGGGAGAATATAATACACAACTGGGAGATTACATTACACTATTTACATCTCAGTGTCCTCCACCAGCATCTATACAAGTTTGCATTCGTCTCACCATATTCTCTGAAGTTTTACGAAGAGTATCCTCGCCAATGTTACTTATTTCGGTTCGAATGTATTACTTGAGAACATCAATTGTCCGTGGCCTATTCTTGTACACTCTATTTTTTAGGTATCTCCACAAGAAAAAATCCGGTGAGTTTAGGTCAGGGGAACTGGGAGGCTAAAGACCTTTTGAGATTAATCGATTATCAAAGAAACTGGTTACAAGTTCCATGATGTCATTATATGTATGGCACGTTGCACCATCTTGCTGGAAATAACTTTCTCTCAATTCGATATCATCTCCGTAAAACTTGAGAGAATATGGAGAGACGAGTACAAACATGTATAGATGCTGGTGGAGGTCACTTCCAACATTTTCTCTGAGATGTAAACAGTGTAATGTAATCTCCCAATTGTGTATTATATTCTCCCAAAGTTGTACGTGTGTCCTGTTATTGGTTCAAAAGTTATGGTCTATTGAAATGGTTCAGGTTTATATGAAACGCACTATAGAAAATATTAAAATAAAATAAACAGATGTTTAAGACTGAAAGGTAAACAAACACGTCACGTGCTTAACTACAACCATGAAATCCTACTTTTATCCAGATTTTGTGAGAATATTCGAAAACTTAGGCATTATGATAATTTATTTTACAGAATGTACATAATAATATATAGATACATTTCAGGTGTCTCCACATGATCGGCTAGCAACTGAAAAGTTGATATGAGAAAATGAAAAGGTGGTATGGAGGGATCTTGTTAATAAGAGAATGAAGTTGATTTAACAGGAGAGGAAAGCACCTCCATCAAGGAGAAATAAAATGGATTTCACCAGAAATACACGTTTTGAAGCCCTTGTAATCATAAAAGTATAGTTATAAATAGATAGTTTAGAAAAAGATAAAACTTGGAAACATCACTACTACTACTACTACTACTACTGCTACTACTACTACTACTACAGGGAGATTTTAGGGCTTATTTCGCCCGTGGGTTTATTTCACCCTGGCTTATTTCGCCCTATGGCTGCTTCAGGGGTTTACCCTCTTCAGCCTTGACTTTATTTGGAGTTGAGGGAGGACGGTTTTTTTTTTTTTTTTTTTTTTTTTTTTTGCTTTATTAGGTTATGTATGCATGTGTAACAATTTGTCACTTGTTGTTATTGGCTAATTGCAATACTGTTGGTATTTGTCATATTTATATTTTATTTAATATATAATATATTCTTTTCTTTATTTTATTATATATTTATATGTTTTATTTTATTTTATTTATTTTTATTTTTTTATTTTTGATTTTTTTCATATATATAGTTTCGTTTTGTTTTTAGTAGTAGCTTTTTTTTATTTAACAATCTTTGTGGTATGAGTACAGTTATGGTATGTACACAATCGTCAAACATCACAACACTCCAGAAAGTAAATCACAGTCAAAACAGCGGATTGCGCCAGGTGAACCAACTCCAAAAAAGGCAAAGTCAAATTTGTCAACTAACAAGGTTATAGCGAGTGTTTTCTGGGATGCATAGAGAATTATTTTTATTTATTACTTGGAAGATGGCAAAAGTAACACTGGCGACTACTACGTAAGCTTACTGCAACGTTTGAGTGATGAGGTGGAAAGAAAAATATCTCAATTGACAAAGAAAAGATCTTTCTTCATGACAATGCTCCGGCCCATTGTTCAGTCATTTCAATGGGAAAAATGTGCGAATTAAATTTCGAACTGCTCATTTGTTACTTAATTATTGGGAATATCCATGTCATGCCAATGGCTTAATTTATTAATGAGCACAGTAATTTGGAATCTAAGTCAGAAATATAATAACAATTATATAACTTTCACCAAAGAATGAAATTCGCTATAAAATTCAGTGAAAGGAAATCAACTTAGAGGACTAGAAGACCGTTGCCTTTTTTTGCTGAAGTCTTAAAATACAAAGTTGCGAATAAACAAAATTCCTTTCGGAAATTGACAAGAATACTTCTACTTTCCACCTTTGTCTAAGTGTGAGTAGAGAAGTGCTTTAGTACAATGATTCTTGCTGATCTTCGCCTCCAAGCTATGTGCTGATGTAGTTCTGAAAAAACAAATATAAAATTTATATATAATTTATGTTTACTTTAAATTTGTTGACGTTGTAATTCTTATAAACGAACTTAGATGTATGTACCTTACATCAGAAGATATAATGGAAGCTTACAGCAAGGTCAGTAGACATTACTGATAAACCATGACCGTCAACATAATTACGAATTCTTTGAAGATGCGGATTACCTTCGAATTCCAATACTTTACGGCAAGTGCATTGTGTTTAGTGTAGCTCACACCTTCTTGTTATATGTGAGATATAAGACGAATGATGAAACTGAAGCTAGTAACAGTGAAGCAATGTAAATATTACAATAAAATACCCGCCTCGGCAGCGTGGTGGTAGCAGGTCTGCCTCACGTTCAAGAGGTCCCGAGTTCGAATCTCGGTCAGGGTGAGTTACCTGGATAAGGTTTTTTCCGGGGTTTTCCCTGATCCTGTAAAGACAAATGTCAGGTAGCCCTACGCTCCATGGACCCCGGACTCATTTCAGCATCATTTCACCCATTCCATGCATCGTCCGATATGACTTAACGTTGGAGGACGTAAATTACAAATATATATATATATATATATATATATATAAAGAACATACAATAAAATATAATTTGTTACAAACCTGACTTATAATTTTAAGAAAATTAGTGAATTCTTAATAGAACTCAAGAGATTAGTATTGTACCATCAGTCGATTTGTTTATTCCTGATGTTATCGTTACAGCCGCTAGGTGACGGTTTCTTTTTGTTTTCAGTAACAAACTCTGAAAATAAAGGAAGCCTACGAACCGATTTGATAGGCAGTATTTCAAGATTCATTACGCGATTTCTATTCTTTTAGATAAGTATTTTCTCTCAAGTTATTAAATCTATTGGACCATTTAAGTGCTTTAATAATTTAACTTGGCCGCGCCGTGGCCGAGAGATTAGACTGCTTGACTCTCACCAAGGTGGGCCACAAAGTGCGATTTGTGGTGGGTTTTTTCCGGGACCTCCGGTTTACCCCGGCATCATTCCACCAATTACTCCATTATCAACTTTCGTTTCATCTACTTCACTCTCATTCCGTTTATCTGTTTCCCTCGCTCTCATTGCGGGGACCGGGCTCATCATCCATCCCTGAATTTCTCTCTCTCCCTCTCTCTCTCCCTGATACATAATTGAGGCTCGCTCACTGGTATAAGCTGTAGGGGACAATAAATGAACAGGACTGTGACCTATACCAAGAGAAGCAGAGGAAGAAGAGGAGGAAGAAAAAGAAGAAAAACTTAACTTCTGGATTTATGTCAAGGTTAAATGACCAAAAATGATCTGCCACAGCTTATTCATCTATCTATTTATACCTAACATTTCTAAAATGCTCCTTAATTCTGCTTTCTAAATTACGTTTGATGCTTCCAATGTAAACCCGGTTGCAATCTAAACAATTAAATTAATAAATGCCAGATTTGTTACTATCGGAAGTTTTATCTTTTTTTGGGGAAAATTTAGAAAAAAAAATTATATTATATTTATTTTGAGGAACCAAAATTATACCAAATTCTTTTAAAAATATTTAAATCTTTTATTAGCCCAATGATGGTAAGCAATTTGTTTCAAATTATAATCATATTTTATATTTTAAGGCTAGAAATATCATTTACATTTTTATATTTAAATTTGTCAATCTTTTTATGTATAAAATCTTGATTGAAAGCATTAATTAAAGCAGTGTTAATATTGTGTTTACTTCCCATTAAATTCCTCATTATTTACGAAAGTAGCTTCTTCAGTTCTGCAAAGAACTATTAATTTTTAAAAACATAAATGAAGTTTGTGACAAATTATTATATTTCACAATTAATTCAGATTTTTCTTTTTCTTAGAGCTAGTTTCGCAAAATTCACGAAATAGAATTCACGCTGTCAACCAAGTGAGTCTCGTACTAATACTAGCTATCATAACAGAGTAAATCTGGTTTTTAGTATTTACTCAGCATATTTGCTTAATTTTGTGGCGATAGTTTCAACAGTCAGACATTATGAATACTGCCAGTCACGAGTTGATCAGAAAGCGGGAAACTGGCCTTGTATTTTTGTGCAGAAACTCTCGCCCTTCGATCGCATGACACTGCCATTACAATTCTGAATTGTTATCAAACTTTTCTGCTAAGAGGAGTGGCTGGCTACACAGAAACAAGCGTGCAACGTTGGCTACGCCGTACATTTTCTCTTCTTTTTTGTTTCTCAAGGTTCACATTACAAAAGACGATCCTTTTCTCTGACACCGGTTACAGGAAGTGACAGAAAATACTTATTTGTGTAGTTAGCTGTGCTACTGCCAGCATATCAGGCGTAGTACAATAATAATTATTATTTATATGCAGAATTATAATGTTTGCATATCCTGTTTCAAGATGTCCATTATTTTCTCTACTACGCAGTTTACCTACACACGGTTTGTGTGTGTTAGAACAATCGCCTGTCACTGATTGCCCGTATACATAAAAACTATAGTGAAAAGGACGTTCAAAAGCCCGGGAATTAAATACGTATCGATAGTAAGTCGTCATTGGGGTAAGAGATCTCGTATGGAGAAGGTAGCAGTAGCTTCCTGGTAGAGCATGTAGAGTGGTAGACCTTCGGTTCAAATCCTGATTATGGCATTATATTTTTCATTTCTGATTTGGTATTTATCCCACTTTTCGTTTATGAATTACGTAGTTCATACAGACAAACAAACCTTTTTCCCAAAATCCATTTTTTTTCTTTTGTTCAGGGGAACTGAAAACACGCATTTGTAGAGAAGTTTTGTTATGGAATTTCGGGTGGAATACAGAATATAAACTTTTTCTTGTGTACTATATGTATAGATGGTAGAGAAGGTAAACTATAAAGAATACATTAAATGTGGTTGTTTGTCGCTGATGTAGCTTTCTCCTACGCAAGGGGAGTCAAATACCAATCTCTGAGCCTAAGTAATACTGATTGGGAATGAATGGGAACCTGTGTAGCGGAAGATTTCCTGCTGACATTAAAATTCCACTACTTACGGCTTTACTACAGGGCCTGTGAATGAACTTGTTAACATAATGCTTAGGAATGTGTCCTGTCACGTCCGGTCACACAGCTCTATATCGTTGTTCACTTTCACCTTTGTCAAGTTTGAACCATAAAACAAATGTGCTGATAAACAAACAAAAAAACTGTCGTATACGCCATATCATACCTTGGAATTCTGGCAACATCCGTAGTAGGTACAGAAGGGATTGTATTCCACACACAAGAATTATACATATCGAGATTTCAATGGATGTGTAATGTTGGAGGTTGTGTGTGTGTGTGTGTGTGTGTGTGTGTGTGTGTGTGTGTGTGTGTGTGTGTGTGTGTGTGTGTGTGTGTGTGCGTGTGTGTGTGTGTGTGTGTGTGTGTGTGTGTGTGTGTGTGTGTGTGTGTGTGTGTGTGTGTGTGTGTGTGTGTGTGTAGCATAACTCAAAAGCCAAAAGTCATGTAAATACGAATCTCGGTATGTCTACTTTAAGAATAATTTACATATACTGCATCCGTCTTAAGAAACACACTTCTTGTATTACTCCGGGCCCACATGGATAAGCGTGACAGACGACAGTGACACTTTCGCCCATGTGTTACGTCATATTACATTGAAACAAATTGTATGCGCAAGAGTAGCTTACCAGTAGGTTTTGTTTTATAAGTTTTGTTTGCAGAATTTGCTCACAGTGTGCTTCCTAGGACGGCAGGAATATAGATCATTTTTCGAAGGTGTTGACTTTCTGAAAAATGGTTCTTCTGACTTTTATTAAAATATTTTCACAGCAAATAAAATGTGTAGGTACAAAAAGTTTGCTGTGAATGTCTTCAGAAGCCCTCTTCATTTTGGATGGCTTTTGCGTAACAGTAAACCGTAAAAGATGGACAAAATCTTACTATACAAAAATTAGCTCCCTTTGAAGAAAAAGCTTATGTCCATCAGATATTCCTTGTTATTGCTTTTAATTTTCTAATGTTTCAACTCTTCTCAAATAGGAAGTCGTTATCGTTTTTTAGCATTTGGTTATCAAAAGAGAACGGAATGTCAAAGTCATTATATAGCGATTAGACTTAACTATCACCAAAGGCTACTGTTCTTCATTTTGTCACGTAACTACAAGGAAATATGTAACCAAATATTTATCTTAAGCTACATGAAGCAGATATAATCAGCTTTTGTAAGAATAATTTATTGAAAAATGGCTGTGAAGGCAGCATATAAAGATTTGTTTCAACATTTCATACTAATTACGATTATAAGCATAAAATAGTTTTCTATGAGCTGGATGCTAATGATTTGTGGAACAGACGCCATCTATATCTGTGATTACATAATAAACAAAACAATATGTACAATACCTAACGTTTCAAACTTAGAGATGCTTCTGTGAATCTATATAAACTTAAACACACAGCAAATGGTAGTTCTAAGAATTCTCTCCTTTATAAGTTCAGAAGTCTTACATTCTTTTTGGATATTGTTAATAGTTTTTTTTTGTCAAGAACTATTACTTAGATTTGAGAACGTAAAATAAATTATTCATCATCGCCAAAAAGTATAAGGTTTGGAACTAACAATGGAACTATCACTATACCCACACTTGTACACGCTTGAGAGTTTTATGACATCATCTCTGCTTTATGTGGGGCCTATGTGCCAAAAATAGGATGTGGAGTAGCTGGAAGTAGGTGAAAACTAGTCCGGAATGCGTAGAAATATATAGGCGTAATAACATAGCATTGCACGGGAGGAACTGTGTACCCCTGACGGGTAACGTTCTACGCATGGCATATGTAAGGAAAGCCGGCACAGAGCTCACGAGGGTTGTCCAGCAGGTACTTTCAAGTGGTCGCATGCGGCATTTTCCAGGCTTCAGTTTTGGGCGTTGCGGTTCTACTCCACAGCAGATTTTTGGTGCACATGGTTTAACTACAGCAGGCTTTATACCATCGAATTTTCAGGGGCATTGCGGTGTGAGTACAGTTGGTAGTAGTGCCCTTGTAAAATCCGTTCCGGTACATGAATTGCAACTAAGTTTTCCAACACTTTTTGGGTCTTCCTTTTCTTATTTCAGTCGGACGGTAGTTCAATGCTTGGAGAGGACTACATTCCACAGAAATGGGCATGCAGTTCATCTGTTTCCTTCCTCCTACATGTGTAACTCCTAAATGTTTATATCTTTATTCGTTCCATGGTTCATCAGAGATATCCAGCCATTGGATGTGGACTACATAGACATCATTGTAATAATTAAGGCAAATAATTTAGAGATGAAATATAAGATAGATAAAAGCGGCCATGCAGAGCCAGTAATTAAAGCACGCGACAGTACTACAAGATATCGATAGAAATGCCTAAATAGTTTCCGTATTTCGTATCATAAATAAAATATAGGACATCCTATATCAAAAGCTTTAGGCTGAACACATTTCCATATTAAGCTGTGTGAATTTCTTTAGGCTTTATAATATTACTTTCGAACTGTTGTACCTGTCTGTAATTTATTACAAATATATTTAGCTAAATATATTAAAAGTCATAAATTAATTGAATAATAAAGTTATTATTATTATTATTATTATTATTATTATTATTATTATTATTATTATTATTATTATTATTATTATTATTATTATTATTATTATTATTATTATTATTATTATTATTATTATTATTATTATTATTATTATTATTATTATTATTATTATTATTATTATTATTATTATTATTATTATTATTATTATTATTATTATTATTATTATTATTATTATTATTATTATTATTATTATTATTATTATTATTATTATTATTATTATTATTATTATTATTATTATTATTATTATTATTATTATTATTATTATTATTATTATTATTATTATTATTATTATTATTATTATTATTATTATTATTATTATTATTATTATTATTATTATTATTATTATTATTATTATTATTATTATTATTATTATTATTATTATTATTATTATTATTATTATTATTATTATTATTATTATTATTATTATTATTATTATTATTATTATTATTATTATTATTATTATTATTATTATTATTATTATTATTATTATTATTATTATTATTATTATTATTATTATTATTATTACATTCTGTTCCAAAATGTTAAGGAATGTTAGTAAATTTTATTTCATTAAGTTTCTTCTCCTTTCTTTACATACCTTTCTATTTTTTATTTCCTGTTTACATACATGTATTTTAAGGAAATGTGTTACATTATGTACAATTAACTTTGAGATCTAAGGTTGCCAGGTGTTCATTCTGAAGAGAACCTCAGAAAATGCTTCGATGCTTTGGAATTCAAAAGCCGTCAGCAATTTCTTGTGACTTGTAGATTGACCAGATCTTCTTTCAGATACGGAAATACTGGACGGTTGGAAATAATCTCTGCTTCAAATTTTCACAAGCGAATGCTCGTTTAGAAACCTGATATTCTGCAACATGTTTGCCACACCACGCCCTTTGAACTTCATGAGAAACGTGGACATTCATAACATGTGTGGCTAAGTAAACTTCCAGCAAGTGTGTAGATAATTTTACACTTACGCGAAGCTTCGGAATACGTGTTTGAAAATCTGATTGAAACCAGCTGCTAAACTTGCTCCAGAAACATTAGCAGATAACGTAGTCTAGGTTATGTAAACAAATAACACATTAAATACAACATCTGTACGCAATATAAATCTAATATATGTGATATTTGTTATTTTATTCACAATTAAAGTCATTCACCATATCACAATACACTGCAAGTGAGCTGACATACCTGAACAAATAAATAATACATCTTCCAAAAATCATCAAATGTATTTTTATCATCATGAATGGAAAATATTACTAAAGATATAAAAGAAAATTAATTATGTATACATTAACACAACATGGAAAATTAAAAACAAACACTTTGGAGACTTCCAAACTAAGAAAATTTTACCCTAACAACAAGATATTGTGACTTTGGGGTTCGTAAAATTAACAGTCCAAGTGGTAGAAATTCAAAATGCTCTTTATTTCCGTAGAAGCACACTGTTTGTACACCCTTGGCAGCAAGATGACGTAACATAAACCAACACAATCTCTCGTCACTTCTGCACACGTAAATAAACAAAAGAGTTCGCTTTCAAATCACAGCTGCAGGCGCACGATTACGATTCTCTCTCTCTCTCTCTCTCACTGGCGATCTGCGGATTCTTTTATAGTTCCGCTTACTGTTCGAGAAATAACCGGTATTTTCTGTAATAAACAAGACGGCACTAGAACCTTCCTGTTATCTATCTTTATCTGTTTCGGCAAGCTTTTTATCTCCGCGTTGCACTATCTATCTCTGTGCGCGCCGGCCGCAAAAATGCTCGTGACAATATTAAAACCTGCAGTCATTAATTGGGAACGCTTATTTAAAAGCAGGTTAGAAATGAAAAGCACTCTATAAACTGCATGATAAATCACAAAGAGTAAAACCAGTCAATTAAAAGAAAGAAAAACATGTCAAAGTAAACACTATGTGCCATGAGGAAATACGATAGAAAGTTGACAATGTCACACACTGCTAAAAGTGATGTGTATAGTAACTATATTGGTCAGTCTGTGGGTAAGATTATCAATGTTCAGAACTTGGTTACTTTGCAGGGTTTACTTTTGTATATTTTTAAACAAACAAATATTAACATGCTGGTCAACAGTTTTTGCTCAGTTGGTAATTTGAAACACTCCTGTAATTTAACACGAAGTGAATTAAATTATTTTGTGCAAAATAGAACTGCAGCTGCTGTGAATATTGCAGTAAAACTGTATTAAATTTCGCCAAACTGTAATTTGAACATTTAAATATTTAGTGAACCCAAAGTCTTAATCGTTCCTCCGAAATAAGGCACCTATTTTTCCTATCTCTGTTCTAAAAGAATTTTGGTAGCATGAACTCATTAGAGTTAGAAATTGTGGTGGAAGACACTGATGGGCAATGGCCACTTCTTAAGAGAATGCAGCACCGAAATTGGCTAAAAATATGGGAAAAATATTTTGTTTTTGTTTTTGAGCTTATAAAATACTTTGAACCTTATAGTATCATAATCCAACTAAATTTATGAGTTTCAGGCATTTAAATACATCTAAACGTGCATATAACTGTTCTATAGGTTATAGGTAAAACATATTTTGAAACAGACATTTTGTTGACTGTGTACATAGGATGATGAATAGGCCAAAAGATACTTGAGAAGAAACACCTAAACATAACAACACAACAATGAAAACATACGTGAGGCCTGATGTGATAAGAAAACTAATGCCTGTGTACCAAAGGCTGGCATCAGATGAAATCCTAAGGAGATGGACATTGGGTAAGACACAAAATTCAAATGAAAGTTTACATAGGATGATATGGCGTAAATGCTCAAAAGAAATATTTGTGTCAAAGAAGAGACTTCAGGTTGCTGTGACATCAGCCATCAGTAAATTCAATTTTGGTTGTTCTGCCTCACTCGAGCTGCAGTCAGACATTATGGACCCTGAGATTTCACTAACATCTCTAAAAATTAGCCAAGGAGAGGACCAATTACGCTTACTTCATTCAGAAATTTCTGCGAAGGTAACTTCTAAAACATTCAGAAGGAAACTAGAATTGAAGACAACTGCTGCAGAGGAGAGACGGAAGAGGCAAGAGGGTTCAACTTATTTTTCTGCAGGGTGTCAGTCTACTTCAAGGCATGGAGCTGAGAAGGAAAATGTTTTGGATTTTAAAATTGAATTTACTCGGTTATAGTTTTTTCATCATGTTTTGGCATTAAAAATGTTCCACACGATGCAGTTTTGATTTACTCCCTCTAAAATTTTCAAGACATGTTCTTAGAAAGCAAACAAAGGTTTCCATCATATGAATTGTTAATATTCATTATATTTTTAAAGTTATTTATATATAAATTCAAACGTTTAATCATTTTATGGCCTTTTTTGTTTGCTCCATACCTTATTTTTCTCCCTCTGGAACTAAAAGCAGTATAAGAAATTCATATGCTAGATCTTTTCTTCATAACCATCTAAATATTTTTAGAAACAGAAAAACTAAAATTTTGAAAATTTTCATCACGTGGAGCGGTTTGAATTTTGACCAAATTTTGAACTTCACAAATTAATTACTCAAAAACTATTAAAGATACAAAAACCAAATTTTGAATTCTGTGTTCACTATGCATCAGAACTAAGTGGGAAACATTTCAGCAAGTTTGGTTGAAAATTGCTGGATTTGGGGTTTTCAGTGCTGCATTTCCTTAAGTCATATGGACCTTAAACATTCAGTTTAATGGTCAGTGTGTACAATATGATTATCTCTGCAAAGGGTGGCTTTCTGTCGTTGGTGCGGTTTTGATAACAATGACTACAATAATGTAATTCAAAGTCATCTCTTGTTGTATTGTGTGTTAATACAGCAGTAAGAACGGTCGGTTAGCAAATTATAATTTTGTGTTTCGGAGCAAGTATATTTCTGTTACAGGTTCAACTTCAAGTAGGAATTAAGCGTAGAAAAGAGGTTACTGATAATGATGTTGATGATTAAGTGCAAGTTAAGGAGCTACATAATTCTACTAACTATATATGGCGAGCTAGTTGGCACCCGGTAACATTGCGACTCGGATATAGAAGGTCACAGGTTCGATTACCGTCGACCGACTGCTCCGGCTCTGCTTTTTCCGAGGTTATCTCTTGTCGCTAGATCTCTACTCCTGAACTCCTTAAAAGTTTGGATTGCACTGTATAAACCTTCTTCCTTGGCCCCTCTTAATGTAGGCTACTAAGGTTGGTTCATCGCCTTCTCTCTGGTGACTCTTCTTAATTAGTCTCCTCCAACGTTAAGTCGTATCGGACAGTGAATTAAATAATACACAAATAAGTCCAGATAAGATGCTCAATTGATCCCAGGGTACATAGAGCTTCGGGTTACCAGCCATTCATCTTTCAGAAAAAGGGAAACCCTCGAAAAAAATTAATTTATAGTTAGTGATATGATGTAAATTTAATAGAGGGGCACACCTCACTCACTGTAGTCCAAGTGGGTGTATTGTAGTCTACCACCATCCAGGAGGAAGAGATGATGCGAAGGGAGACCATAGGCCGGCAGAGGGCGGGTATAGAGCAGAGCCACAGAGACGTGCAGAAGTCCCTAACAGTTTTATCACCGAAGCTCCTCACCACCAACCAGAGAGGGGCTACCTCTAGAGCATATATGGAAGTGTCTCGCGTTCAAGAGGTTCCGCTTCGAATCTTGGTCAGGATGAATCATCTGTATAAGGTTTTTCGTGGTATTTCCTTATCCTGAAAGATTAATGTCGGGTAACCCTAAGCTCTACGGAACCTGGGATTTCATTTATCGTCCTATATGACTAAACGTTGGGGGACGTAAATAAACGGAGTTTGTGACATCTGTGGTGAAGTGCAGTGTATGCTGTTACTGCACGCCATTGCAGACGTCTTCTGCACAACTCCCCTACGAGTGAACTGTCCGGAAGAAGAGGCTACGTAACTACGTTACGGATGAAAGTAATGTAACAGTGAACAGTTGAACTAATTCACATTACTGAACTGACAGAGTGGGCTAGGCGAACTCTTGGCTAAAGCCGAACTACACAGAGAAACACACAGTGACACTCAGTGAAAACTGAGCGAAGTAATAGAAAAACTGCACCAATGTCACGAATATGTTAGAAGCCAAATGAGAAACACAACCTTCATTCCTATTCGTTGCAGTAGTCTTCTATTCTAGTTGATTTATTGTTCTTGAAAGCAAATTAGATCTTTAGGAAATGTATTCAGCCCATTGTGATAAATAACCTGTCTTATATCCCTATAAAATCTAAATAATTTTCCAATTAAGAAGATGTGTTGATCGAATAAAAGCTGCTAACATCTATGTATCATATTTCTTATTGCACTGATGACATCGTATGGGAAGATCGATTACGTGAAATGTTTTGCCCTTCTAATAAATGAATGTTTGAGCCTTTTCGTTAAATAGTACAATTTAAAAATAAATTCACCTTAATATCAATAAGTGAACTTCTTCAAAAGTAACTCCACATTATACATCCTTGTGGGAATCCCATAAGAAAACGATAGCTTTGAACAAGAAACAAACTGCAAAATTGTATTTGGTTCCTTAAGACCTTGAAGCAGGCTATTTAGATGACTGCCGAAATAAAGCTGGATCCTTATCGACGTTAATGAGGTAGTTAGAGTAGAAGAAAACATATCTGATTCCTGCAAGCTCATAAGAATCTCTTCACTTAGCTTTACAGTTGTAGAAAATCTTCCTGTTTGACAGGGAGCTCTTTCGAGAACACACTAGATACGGTATATGGAGAAATATATCAAATTATGGTCTAAATTGGACACGTAATAACACTTGAAGTTATCAACAAGATGTATCGCTCGGCCTTCCAAAACCGGTTCAAATAATCCAGCTTTCGAAATTACACCGTTCTCTATGTTCAAGTTCCTTCTAGACCGGAAGCGACATATCCCCTAGGTCAAGGCATGGCCTCTAGTTGCAGTTTTATTGGAGGCAGTAATGCAAATAAAAATGACTTCTACACGTTTCCATTCGAAGTCTAAACTGGTAGTAATTTGTCAGTCTCCCAAATAAGTAAGCGATGCACACTATATATAAATTAATTAATGCAGTTTTCAGAACATAAAATTATTTCCTCGGTATGCATAACGAGGTCTATGTCTACCTCTGTAAAGTAGGAGGTAGAGTGCATTGCGGTCGAAAGTTCCTGAGTTCGAATCACGGTCATGGTCAATTAACTGTATCAGGATTCCTTCCTGGACTTTCCCTTATAGTGAAATATGAATATCTGGTAACTCTAAGCTCTATGAATTCTGGATTCATTTGAGCATCATTTCATACATTTCATTCATTCATCGTCTGTTGTGACAATCTTATAGGATGTAAATTAGAAAAAAAAGAATCTATCGACTTTCTAAAGTTATTCTTACAAATGCTTACGTTCCTATCCACTTCATGTTACTCCAGATAAACTTTGCAGAAATTGTCTTATTTCATAATTCCTTGTAAGTAGAAAATGAATAAGAGAGCACAGCAGACTTTAAAAGATAGTAAAACCTTGGTCATTTTGTAATAGCTTTGAAATCCATTTCTTTTTATGGTCAGGAAATTTAAAAAAAAATGTCATTAATGGCGAGTTTCTATTTAAGAAAAGTATAAGTATTTGGAAATACAAATCATTTAGAAAGAATATATTGGACGTAGTTAACTAAACAAGAAACACAAATCCGCACTTTAATGATATCTACTGTTCAACGCAAAGTAAGTCCCTGAAAGGAATGTGCCACGCAGTGCCACCCTTACACAGTGAAATAAGGACAGCGAATGGATGTGACACAACGAGTATACAAAAAAACATGCGCCCTATTCACTCTGTACACTAAAATCGATAAGATTTATTCATAAAAGTAGAAGCCGTCACAATGTTTTTGAATGGTCTGTAACTGAACTGACATGGGGTGTCATAAACCTATCCAGGGAGAGTGTGGGAACTTTTCCAAGCCCCCTGCGTCTCAGGCCTCGGTAAACTGTACATGTTTTGTGTAGTAAGATTTTGTCTATCTCTTGCGGTGTAATTGTTCTGAAAGTTGTGGAAGAATCGTTCAGAATGATCAGATCTGGCTCTTCCCAGAAAACTAAAGATATATACTCGTATTTGAATTGCCATGAACATGTCTCAAACATACGGTATTTTAATTGTAATCGTTAAACATTTTTGAGAAAATAAAAAAGAAAAACATTCCTTAAACGTGTAATTTAGGTTTTAAAATCTTCGCGTTAAATTTTGCTGAAGATAAATACGAGTGCTATTGTTTTGGATTCAGATATTCGATAATATCTCGCTATGGAAATTTTTAATAGAGTGCAATACCTCTAACTATTACGTACATGGTAGAAAAAGTGAAACTATTAACGGATTTCAGGGTTCATTATGAGTACGTTATGTGTCAATACTTGTCTCATTTACCGCTTGGGGGTATATAAACACACGTCATAGAACATTTACGTAATACTTTAGCGTTTACCTCGTAGACGTAGCTATGGCGGTCGATCAGCTGGTAATTACATACAAAGCAAGGTAGTGACTCATATCTCATTTGTTTTCCTCATTTCGCTAGGCGGTTTCTGGACCACTTGTGACGTAGGCAAACAAGATTATTAACCTTTCCATACGCAAATATGGGTTTCTTTACTGAAAACAACGTTGTCATTAACCCTCTTAGGGATTTTTTTTCACCTGTTAATGAGTTTCGGAGGTCTTGTAGTCTTAACTCCTACGTGAATCCCCAGTGAAAGTAATGTTTACGATACATGACGTAAATGAGGGGTTGCCAAACTTTTCATAATGGAGGCCACGTTAATCTCTAGGGAATGAATCGTGGGCAAAGCCATGAAGTTCAAGATAAAAATAGAAACATCACTGGCCCGACTAACACAAATCAGATTAGTTTTCAAATACTGTAATTTATTAAACTGAAACCTTTATTTAATAATGTTGTAATTAAATACTTAAATGATCCGACTAAGTCTCATGAAAAGTAGTCTCAAAATAACATCAACAAGTTTAGTATACTGGGAGGGAGCACGGCAAACTGATTATTTTCCAATAAGGAAACCTTCTCCGAAATGTGTTTTGGTTGCTTTAGAGAACCAACTTTTAGAATGGTTTGGGTATGGTGATGTGTAACGTCAATAAACTCAAATATAGCAGTGATTTATCAAAGAAATTGAGTACCTCATATTTGACTGCAGAGCGTTGAGCCGGCGCACATGAGTCATTTGGATTCTGCAATGATTATTCTTCTGGTGTTATGATCCGTCTCTACCATTCTATCGATTTAGATATGTATTTATTTGGATGGATGTTTCCACACACTTACATCAAAATGCTAGAGCTATATCTCGTTGTATACACATTACCTTTCGAACGTGTAGGGTGATGCAAAGTTCTTTTTCTCGACCAAGGGTTGTCAATATATAACTGGTTAGAGTTACCGTATGTAGAATGCTTATTACTCGATAACACTTAATTCGTTATTTATAGAGGAACCGATAGATACCTTTCTCTCTCCGGTTCTGCTCTACCTTCGCCCAAGACAGAACCAGAGATGTTTCTTAATGGCCCGCCAGCCACGTTCTGCGTCCTCTGGGGCACAGCAGCTGTGAGTGACTTTCACCTCTCGAAGCCTCTTTATTCACACCAAAACTCCTTTTGTGACTATTTTGTCCATTGTGATTATTAGTCTCGGTCATGCCATTATTAGGGGTCCGAGCAACGCCTTTTCAAACGGAGTCAAGTGTTATCCAATGAGAATTCCTGCTACGAACCTTCCTTCTTCCATTTCTTTTGTTAAAACTATTCAACCCAACTGCACGTGCACGCGTTGCAACAAATATAATACTGCTTTGAAATTCATTACGATTCTTTATTCATTGCATCCCTTAATTTCGGTATCAAGGGTACTGTATACAATTGCGTAGCCAAAAACTCTCTTGTAAATATTGGGTAGGTCGATATTCGTCAGTCTGTTTGGCAACAGATATGGTTCATATTATCTCATAGCTAATGCATTGCATAAGTACACAAAAATTTGAACAAATTGTAGCACTCCATGAACCTAAATTAAGCTCAGTATGCGCGGATATATTTGCAGTGTAGTGTCTGATTTACCGCGTGATGTCGAAAATCAACTGAAGTGGTAAGTCCTCTCAGCCATCAAAAGCGTTGTTGAGAGATAAAGCATATTTAGTAACCTTTTCTCTCCCCACCTCCCCAACATTCCAGAACTCTCTCGATAAGTCCTGCGGCAGTATAAGCCAGCTTGTACCGAGTGTGTTACTAAGGTTGTGACGCGACTTCAAATCTTATTCTACAAATCCCGAGCTGACCCCGAATGGCGCCCGGTGCCTCCATGGGGCTTTCCATAGGGCAAGGCCTAGAGACTAACAAGCTCCCCCCCCCCCACATCTGGTCCGAAAGCACAAGACGCGATGGAAGTGGATACGCCACTTTCGCGCGCCAATCCCAAAGGGGAAGGCTACCGATTAACCTCGGTAGGGCCACCTAGTGATCTAGTACACCTTCTACTAGCTCTGTTGGCTAGTACTCCGGAATATATGGCTTCCCTCAACCCCGTCCGGAGACGTACCCGATTTCCCACGGGTGTTGGGAACCACTGCCCCCTCGAGTCCAACCCAGTCCGAACAACACCCCTACGGGAGGAGTTCGAATGTTCAGCCCGTGGTTCCTCTGGTAACGTCAGAGGTGCCACTAGCACTAGAGGTCCGCAGCGCTTGCACCACAGCAGCAGAAGGAGACGGATCCCTTCCCCTATGGGACGTTGTTACTTATAATAAAAACTCCTACTGCGAGTTTTATGTTTGACTCCCCAGCCAGTCAAGCGAAGGAAGAAGAGGCTGGACATATTTCATTACACCGCTGCATCGTATGATTTAAGTATTCCTGATAATGAGAACTGAGCTTCATCGCATTACTGAAATGACCTTAAGAAGTTACTTGATGGCGAAGAGAGGGTTAAGAACTGCACAAAGTCGTATAGGTTCTAAACCGCATATTTATTTTTTTAAGTGTCAAACAGACTTAGAACATGCCTTGCATATTTGGGGACATTTTAGAACGTTAGACTTTTTGGGAATCTCTTAAGGACATAGATTCGTTGTGGCTACCACACAAAGAGGGGAGAAATTAAATGAAGGAACTACATAAGGCCCCATGCCACAAACATAAGGTCAGAAGGACGCGCAGAAGTCCCTAACCTTATGTTCTCCAAGGTGGCTCCACTGCTGCTATCCTAGAGAAGGCATAGAACGGTCGAACGACCAAGGATTCCTCTAGTATCTGAGGGGAGCACACTTTCTTTTGGCCCGCCTTGGTAGCGTAGATGGTAGCATGTCTGCCTCACGTTCAAGAGGTCCCGAGTTCCAATCTAGGTCAGGGTGAGTTACGTGGATAAGGTATTTTCCGGGGGTTTCCCTTATCCTGCAAGACGAATGTCGGGTAACTCTAAGCTCCATGGATCCCGGACTCATTTGAGCATCATTTCACCAATTTCATTCACCGACCGATATGACCTAACGTTGGAGGACGTAAATTGCAAGCAAGCAACCCAGCCATCTATCTGCCATCACCAGACGCTAAGAAATCTATAAGGAAATCTGAAAGATAAGAAAGAAATTAAATTAAACGGAAATGCTGGAAAGAAAATCATCATAGGTGAACAACTACCTTTTGACCAGGAAAATTGACAAAACGTCAAAGTCAGAGTCTTGAGAATCTAATCCAGGGTCTTCTAAATTGTGGTGAAATGTGGCATTGCAGAATTGCTGGTTGTTATTTAATCATTATATTACACTGGACAAGTGACTTTAGTTGCGTAGTTACCTCCTCATATTATTGTACCTACTACTCTAATGGTTAACATGCGCTTTACCTTTGATCATCAGAAGTCTCTTAGGCAACACACGCCGCATGCATTATTTGTTCTTGAAAGTTGATGTTTCACATTGCATCAATGAAACAAAGAAATCATAAATGACAGAATGTGAACTCATGGAATCTAATAGAGCGTTCCAACATCTCCCCTGATTTTTTCTCTCATTCTGTTAGTTTTCTCGTGACCTGTTTATTTATTGTTCATCTTGGTCTTTTTGGAGAAAACGTGACAATGTCGCTTCTACTTCTCACTCGACTCTGATACGTCACATACACTATTTAGTTATACTTCTATGCATTTTGCCCATTTCTGTCAACTTTGAGTCCTTATATAAATAATCCAATCCAGTATTTAAATTAAAAGCGAAGGGGGGGGGGGGGCACAAAAATAGTCTAATCAAATTTGTGGTTACAGGTGATTTCAATCCAAGTTCTCTGAAGAACCATTTCGTGCGATGGTTGGCCAAATTTTACGGATAGTAATAATTGTTTACATATGTGTTTGCTGTTTTGAACAATGCCAAACACATGTATTGCAGGTAAGTTTTCTAGCCATAAATTATATTAAAATATTACCTAATAACCGGAAATGTTGAAGTAGCCTTCATAACCTGGAACGTTATCATTTATAATGTCGCTGACAGTTTAATCGTGGTCTTCACTTGCATTCATTGCTTTTAGGAGTATGATCGTTCAGTAGCTCCGTGGGACCGTGGGAGACTCCTCCTATTGTTGTGTCACCTGGTAAGGCGACCATGACCATGGCCATTTGCATTTCTACTGTACTTTGTGCATATCCCGCCCATGAGGTCATACCTGCCGAAACATTATGTAACACTTTGTTCCAATTCCATTGCTGAAACACGCTGTAAAAGAACTTATGTTTGGCTTTCATAAACAGAGTGGTCCTGAAGAAACTCAGTATGCAAACTGAAGATTGCAAGGCCGATGGCTTCAGGAGAATTACGAGTTTGAGATAAATCTAAGCATACCTTCTTTCTTTGTTATGTTTGTTTCCTTCTCCAAGGAAATTTCGGATGCAGAATATGGCCAGTTCAGATCTACAGCCTGTAGATGAAATGTGTGGAATGAGCATAGTAATTTTAATATTAATAAAGTGATTTTAAACAATATTTTATTTGATTGATAGAGTCGATATGAAAAATTCAATGCCACGGCCAGGATTTGAACCACGGATCTACTGGTTTCTGTCCAGTCACTCTTACCCATTGAGCTACTATGGACGGAATGGCATTGAATTTTTCATGTCGACTCTATCAATCCAATACTTTAGCCTATATATGGCTAGTGTGAAGAAATGAATAATTTCCGTCAATTAACTAAAATAATAAGAGCTAAATAATGAAGCCTGGGACTCAAGTACTTACGATAATAAGTCGCCACAAACGGTGTATCTCGGATGCTAGAGCCCCTAGTGGTCTACCGGGGAAATATACGAGTAAAATGGAGAATTTAATGTCAGGACAACACTTTGGCCATGGTAGCTTAATGGGTAAGAGCGCCTGGATGGAAACCAGAAGATCCGTAGTTCAAATCCCGGCCGTGGCATTGAATTTTTCATGTCGACTCTATCAATCCAATACTTTAGCCTGTATATGGTTTGTGGAAGAAATGATTAATTTCCATCAATTAATTTAAATATTCTATTTTCTGATGATCAGGTTATCCTGGAAGAAAAGGAAAATATTGTCACCGATCGCATTGTTGTGTTGGAGCTGCGACAAGTTAGTGTCGGGCACGTGGGCAGGAAAGGAAGAGACAAAGAATAGTGCGCAGAGTTGAACGCTTGCCGAGAGAAAGAAAGAGAGAGAGAGGTCTGGAATTTTCGGCTGCCGTCGCGATTGTTATCGAGTGGTCAACTGCATTCTAGAACAATGACTGAGAGGTATGAATAGCGGCAAAGTGTGAGAAGCAGTTAGTTGCAGTTGTGCAGGAGAGTTGAGCTGTGTGATGTACCACAGTGGAATCTTTTGTTTGTTTACGTATGGTGGAGTAACGAGACGACCTTGAAGACTGCTGTTTGTCAATGTCACGAGTTTTTGCCGCTGCAAGGGTTGTTCAAAGTTTCTGTTTACTGCAATAAAGAGTGTTTTATATTTCTGCAAACAAGACTTTTAATTCTACGAACCCACAAAGTCACAATATGTTACAAGCGGCAACATTTCAACTGCAGATGATAATAAAAATTTATAATTTAAATATATCGGTAAGGAAATCAAAAGTATTGGCATCACTGGAAAAAATACCTTGAAAGGTAAGAACTAATGTTCGATAATAAAACAGTAGAACAGGTTCAACATTTCAATTGTTTAGAATGTGTTGTTTCGTTTGACTATGACAACAATATTCAAAATAAAATGTATGGATTTCGAACTGTAAGAAGAACACTAAAGAATAAAACACAAAAAGAAACAATGCTTAAGTATTATAGGATGATATCAGTATCCATTTTGTCTTATGGCTCAGAAAACTAGGCAATGAACCCGAAAGAAAGAAAAATGAGAGAAACAGTTGAAAAAATTCTTAAATATGCTGTGGGATATTCACTCACAGACCATGTGAGAAGTGAAACTATCAGAGAACAAAACAAAATATTTAACTTAAACGATAAAATAAAGAATTACAAACAAAATTGACACTACACAAATCAGAATATAGAATAATAGACCGGCAAATTCCCGTAGGGGAGGGGATCCGTCCCCTTCAGCTGCCAAAGTGCGGGCGCTGCGGACCCTTAGCACTCGTGGTAGCTCTGACGTTACTAGAGGAACCTCGGGCCGAACATCTGAGCCCCTCCTTCGGGAGTTGTTCGGATTGGGATGGCTTCGAGGGGGCAGTGTGTTCCCGATACCCGTGGGAATCGGGTACGTCTTCGGACGGGGTTGAGGGAAGCCATTAATTCTCCCGGGTACTAGCCTGCAGATCTAGTAGAAGGTGTGCTAGATGACCAGACGGCCCCACCGAGGTTTTTCGGTAGTCTTCACCTTGAGTGTTGGCGCGCGTAAGTGGCGTATCCACTTCCATCCCGTCTTGAGTCCATAGGACCAGATGGGGGGAGGGGGCTTGTTAGTCTCTAGGTCTTGTCCTATGGAAAGCCCCACAGAGGACGCCGAGCGCCCTTTGGGACAGCTCGGATAACTCCCTGGTTGAAAGAAGCCCGGGTCCTTGGTCCTACGGGTCCAGAACTAATGGGAGTAGATCCTCTGCACTCAATGCAATGACCGGCAAAACAGGCAACGCAATATAAATCTACGGGAACTAGAAATGTTGAAAGACCTCGACGCTGATGGAAGGTTGACCTCAGAGCCGGAACAGGTCAAACTGGCCCATCTTGGGGATGACGATGAAGATGATCTTTACAACTTCAGACCTTGCAGGGTACTTCACTTTGTTTCTTCTTCTGCCTAACAATGATCAGGCCAATGCCTATTTCGACCTCAATCTACGCTTCGTCAACTCCCTGTTGCCTATAGATCTTAGTACTACATGCTTTTGCCATGCTTGAGCTCTCCAATTTCTACAAATGTTTTTCCCAAAGTTTTCTGCAATTTGTAATTTTATATTGCATTGCAAATATATTTAATTTTACTTTTAATAAGCATTATTCATTTTTCTCACAATGGCAATCTTCAATCATTTCAGCAATTAATTCTGTTTTATTTTTTCTTCCAAAGAGATGACTTCAAATCGTGAGAGACATTAAACGTATACATTATTGTCACTAAAACCTATTTTACATGCTTGTTGCTTGATTATAGCAAGTAGAGATATATTCCATTCCAGCACAAAAATTGATACCCAGATTTACTGGAAATGTCGTTTTAAGATCCCTGAATAAAAAAGAAGTTTTTAGAACAAGACTTGTATGGGTTTGCCTTGGTAAACAACATAACTCAAAAACGAAAAGCAGTATAAATATCCAACGAGAAGCTTCAAGAGTTTTAAGAAAATCTCCGCTCCCCTTGAAATGAATGACTTTTCGAAATATTTGATTTTCTTGAAATGGCTCTTCGGTTTTCATTATAACCCATTCATTTAAGAGGTTTGTATGACAAATAGAACGAACATCATGAATTTTTTTTATCAGAAGTCTATAAAATAATGTTCATTCTGAAGAAATTTTGTATAATTTTATATATCTTTTAAAGTTAAGAGAGAGAGAGAGAGAGAGAGAGAGAGAGAGAGAGAGAGAGAGAGAGAGAGAGAGAGAGAGAGAGAGAGAGAGAGAGAGAGACTACTACACCACTATCATTGCTTAATCATTGCTTTCGTTTAACAATAAGTGGACTCTAGTTTGGCAGTTACGTTTGGTTACTAAGTAATCCTTGTACGTCGGATGATGCTCCTGGTTTGTGAGTTAGGGGGGCAGAAAGTGCCTTGCTGCCCTCTAAGTCGGTGCCCATGAATAAGTATACTCTCTGTCACTAACATAAACGATGCCCATTTGCTGCAGCAATAAAAGATGCCAACAAAAAGGGATAAGTTTTCATAATTAACTACTAAGAACTTCTTTATTGAATCAACGTAACTTGTAGAGGTTTGTTTATTCTGATCTTGCGTTCATGTGTTCACATAACTTCGCACTTAAACCTACAATGGATCTTTTGTGCATCAAGGACAGATAAGACGTGTGAGCTGCAGGAACGGACAACGAGGCAGCAGTGATGGGTAGTTTCCCTTGATCATCCGGCTGTGAGGCGCTCTCGGCAAGCCGCCCAAACCGCCGAAGGGTGGCTCAGAGCCTCCCCTGGGAAACTGGGGAAAGCTTGACTCGGCAGTGGAGACGAGGGAGCCGAGATGTTCGAACACGCAAGTCTCTGCCAACAAATCTCTGGAGTCATCCTCTAACGTGAAAAATGGATATGAAGTGATAGAGAATGGGAGACAAGATAACCCCACTTCAGCATTCACCTTGCAAGTCCAGTAAAAGCTCATGGTTAGAGAGGAAGGCAACTAGAAATCGCACCCAGAACATCCCGAATGCGAAACTCACATGTTATGGTTGAGCAATTGCTTTAGTAATGAACACAAATTTATATTTAATTTTCTTTTTAGGTACTTAAAACTGATCTTAACATGGTCCCTATCCCATTTAAGTACTAATACCGAACCAAAACTTTTGTACAATAGATTGTAAGGTTTACAGCTTCATTCGTAGCACAGTAGAGGCTAGAGGGTACACACGGAGGAGGACATCTTGCGCAATGCAAGCCACACAGATCTTTTGTAGCTAACATCCCCCAGGAGGAAGGGATGAAGGATTGCAGGCACAAGTCACATACTCTATTGAAAGTTCCCGTTCTTCATCCTGGCACCAGGACTCGCCGCGCAGTCCATGTCAACAAGCGTCTCCTCTCCACCTGAGGACAGTAAGTACATAAGGTCACCAAACGCTGAAAACAGCGCTTACAATGTGAAAGCATCCGTGTCACCTGTCCGGCACACCATAAATCACGAGGTAAAATACACCTGAAAGATGGCGAGAAAATAAAATGAAGACAAATGATGAAAAGGAATCGTGGTATGAAAGTAAAAACTGAGCATTCGCCTAAGTGACGAGGAGAAACCAAGTTAGAGGCACAGTCGAGAGGAACTGAACCCGTGGCCTCCTAAATGCACGCCGCCACCTCCCTCGTTTATGCATAGTAAAACGAATGTGATATCAAACCTTAGCATTGTTTCAGTATGCATGAAGGATATTACCCTCCCTCGCGTTCTAATCTTTTAAATCTGCATTTCCATAAATGATGGCGATAACAGTGACAACCACGCCTACTGTTCCTGTTTCAAGGATTTAGGCCACATGCTCCTTCCTGATGATTTTTACTCTTTGTCCCTCCAAGGCTTTGCTTTTATATCGTGACCATCTCCTACATATTACAATGTCATTATGACTTTGTAACAAATATTCTGGAAAGCACATAACGGAAAGCTTTCATTAGAAATCTTAGGTTATACCTATGTTGTGTGACAAACATCAACTCTTCGTCTAGTTCTTTACCTTATCCCTAGTATATCACTTATCGTGGTGTTAGGGGATTCTTGTTCCCTTCTATCCCTTAAGGTCGAGTCTGAGGAACAAATTTCACTTTGTGGTCACCTCGGATCGAACCCGGGCCGCCTTGGTGAAAGTGGAGCGATCTAACTATTCGACCACGGCGCGGCGAACATCAACACCGCATAATATTACTCGACAGAGCGTTGAGGCGTATTGACCTTCAGGTGACCAGCGCTGTGATCGTCTCTTATCGGGTCTTATCTGGTCTACTAGAAGAGTGAACTATTAGTAAGTTGACGTACAGTAACTTACGAAACACAAATATAGCGATTGGAAGCTGCGTGTGTCTATATGATATGTTTTCTCGCGCCTGCCGATGTATGACACATTGCTATCTAGAATCATGATTATATCTGAATAGACTATACGTACACTGAACTCGCCGTGTATATGCGATAAGCTGAGGTAAACATCTCAGTACTGCAATTTTTTTCCCGATACTCTTTTTTTTTTTTTTTTTTTTTTTTTTCTCCATGTAGTAACTCCAAACTTCCAGGAGCCATGGCGCTATCTAACTTAAGGTTTGGCACATAAGTTTGTGTACTGTTTCCTATTGTAATGGTTACGTTTGGAGTCTGTCACGTGAATGAACCTACATTAGCAAATCTTAAATACTGTTCACCAACGCAAAGTAAGTCCCTGAAAGGAATGTGTCAAACTTATACGCTGGGATAAGGACAGCGAATGTGTGTGACAGGGAACGCATGCTACACAAGGAGTAGAACCGTTAAAAAACATGCGCCCTGTTCAATCTGTACACTAAAACCGAGAAGATTTATTCACAAAAGTAGAAGACGTCAGAATGTTCTTGAATAGTCTGTAACTGAGCTGTCATGGGGTATATAAACCTATCCAAGGAGGTTGTGGGAACCTTCTGCAATCCCCCTGTGTATCAGGTCCTGGAGACTTTCCCTGCTGGGGTAAACTGTACCGATTTTTACCTTGTCTGCTCATGGTAAGCAGAATAGCATCTACCTCAAAAATTTCAATAACGATTTTTATAACTCATTTTCATGCCAAATGAAATGCATATCTCACGTTTATAGAATATACCTATGGTGAAATTTCGATATTACATTTTTGGTTGAAATACAATACCTTTTTATGCGTTTCATGTATACGGTAGAAAAATTAAAAAGAAAAAAATAATCTTGGTGTCAAATATGAGTGAATTTTCTCTTCTTTTTCTTTGGTGTGTATATTGAATATGTCTTTTTACTCAGGAAAAAATACATTACCATAAATATACTGTCTATACATTATTATATTTTACTTGATGTGTCTACTGAGAGGCAGGAGAGTCCACAACAAACATGACTGAAAATACTGTTTCCTTTGAGCAAGTGTGTATGCCATTTGTCCGCTAGTCATACGCCTTGAAAACTACAAAGATGAGGAGAGACGGTAGAGAGGTGGTAGCATGTCTGCCTCACGTTCAAGAGGTCCCGAGTTCGAATCTCGGTCAGAGTGAGTTACCTGGATAAGGTTTTTCCGGGGTTTCCCTTATCCTGAAAGACGAATGTCGGGTAACTCTAAGCTCTATTGACCCCAGGCTCATTTGAGCATCATTTCACCCATTTCATTCATCGTCCGATATGACTTAACGTTGGAGGACGTAAATTACAAAAAAGAGGAGAAAATAAAATTATAGGAAAATTATAAATAATTATGGTAGATCAGAAACTAACCCAAAATTGTCCTTTGACAAGGGAAATCCACGAAAAATTCATGGTCGAAGTGGGCGTAGCTACAGAGCCCTCTAGTTCAGTCTGCAGAGAATAAATCTAGTTAAAAAATACTCGCTCTAGCACTGTAGACCTTTGTTTTGAAAATCCAGAATCGTGAGTTCAGGTCGATGTGCTACAGAGACCGTGGAACACAAAATTTCTCAAATTACATTACTATTTTCGGGGTGTTGATAACGGAAGATATACACTTGCTTTTGCAGATTTAAAAGATTTTTAAATAGAACCTTGTAACAGTTGTTTTATCTTATATTTAAAAACGTTTGAAAAATTTATAAATGTATAAGAGAAAACCAAACAAAATTGTGTAAAAATATATGTAGTTTTGTGATTGGCCCTAGTAATAATTGTATTACGTAATGCAGTGACGTAGCAGTACATCGGCCAATCATATAAAAGTAATATATGGGTAGCAATAGTAACGAAGGATTAAATAATCTTGGTGTAGAAACTGAAAGAAAATTCGTCTTTCTTTTAGGAGCGCTGAAGAGATCGGACGCTTTTTAAATTGCTCAAAAATATTTAAGTTTTAGTTCAATTTGAAGTATTAGATTGATTCCGATCACAGTATATAGTTTTGTGATAAGAATTGTAATAGATTTGGTGTTTAAAGAAATAAACAAAAGATTGATTTCTTAAATAAATTCAAATTAAATAACTTAATGATTTCTTCACTCGTTACTCGCAAGTAAGAATATAACAGAAGAATATTAAAAGATAGCCGAGACATAATTAAGGATTTTCCTGATAACTTCGGGTAACATCTTCATCAAGTTATAATATTTTGGACGAAGGTAAGATCGACGAAGTAAAACCAACGACGGGAAACGAGATACCAGCACGAATCTTGCTATATATGTTGCCGCAACTTTGGGGCATGGAAACCCACAACAACGGAGCAATCCCGCTACATATGCTGCCACGACGTGGGAATCATAGCATCTTCAACATCGCATCAACCCCCAGCACCAAAAACTTCTGTTTCAACATGATTTTCACAACGCAGGACTTATAGTTCGTCGTCTTCAATCATCGCATGTGTAGCAGAATAGAAATCCCGCTACAACCTCCTGAGTTATCGAAAGAGACCATATCTTTAATAAACTGACGTATAACAGAATTAATAGACATATATTCCAATTAAAATGATGTATTGATCGAATAAAAACTGCTGACTTGTTCAAGTGACTTAAATTGAGACGTGCTGGAAACCTCTTCTGCGCAGCTAGATAGAGAAGTTTATATGACCAATTAACGTAAGCGAATGAGACAGAGTTGGAAAAGTTAGCACCGGGCAGCAGGTCATAAAGTCACCGATGACCTCACGCGTGTGTACAACTTCAGCACCGTAATCATACGAGTAGACTGAAGATGAGGAAAACGTAGCATTAGTATAATTTTAGATGAATATCTTCTTCAGCTTAGCTACAAAGCAGTAATTGAATCATCACCATTACCCCATTATCATTACTGTAGTACGTGTTATAATTTACATGTGGCAAATCTCTTTACAGTGTGAACCTTGGAAAGGCTCTTCCCCATATTAAGTTATTATTGTTGCTTTATTTTTATTGTGGTAAGAAATTTTACAACATATTCTGCCAGGCCACTTTATAAAAGTCAAATTCAAACACTCGAACTACAGATAGGTTATTTTTCTTAACAATATGTCACCGTCATCATCAGTGGTGGCTGGTGGGTTAAATTATTGGTGGTGCACAAATGAAAAATAAAATACAGAGTAGTAGTGACTCACCTATTTATACAGATTCTCTGCTGTACTCTCCTTAGACCTGGCGAATCTATCGATAACTTTTGCGTTGCAGTCGCTGATCTTCATAACAAACTCTCTCTCAATTGAAAGCATTGCTAATGCTGACAATCGGTCCTGTGACATTGTGTTCCTAAGGAAAGTTTTTATTCTTTTTAAAGTTGAGAAACAGCATTCTGCTTCAGCGGTAGACATTGGCATAGTTAACAGTACTCGGAGGAGTTTGACATATTCGCTGAATGTAGCACATAAATTGTTTTCCTTAATGAAGTCTATCAAGCACAAAGCGCCGGACATTCCACGAAATTCCTCTCGACTGTAAATTACAGTCAGTTCTCTACGAATTTTTGTTCCAATGATAAAAGGATAGAACCTTATTGTTTCTCTAAGGGAATCCTCTGGAAATGTCTTAGAAATTTTCTTGATGAAACAAAGTTGAGGCTACCAGATGCCCCGTGAAGCTAAATCTGTCCTTTGCTTCTCTAAGAATGTCACATAGTTCAAGTGCTTCTCTTCTTTTCACATCATGATCTTATAGTCTTCTCCTCTTAATTGCAGTTTCTTCGTGTTCCTCGATATCCACACTATTTCTTACCTTTTGCACTTCCCTTTCAAATGCGTTTAGCTGGGCGATGGCAAATGTTGCATTGCAGTCTCGTTTCTGCAGCTAATTGTACAAAATGTCCACATGGGCATGATCTTGTAGAAGAAAGACAGCCAGAATGTAAAATTATAATCTTTCAAAGTGGCCATAAACCCACAAGCCTGAACAAGTGTGGCGTTGTTGTTTAGCAGAGCTCTCTCTGAATAACTTCCATGCATTTAATTAAATTATCCCTGTGTTCGTAAAGCAGAGCACACAGAAGCTAAGCCTGAAGGTCACGCTATAGCCGTTGTTAAGAGTAGGAGGAGCTAGGTTTATAAACCTCCATTTAAACAATGTACAAGAAGCCACTCCCCTCTCTTCACCTTCCCGCAACCCCCTCAGAGAGCCAACATTTGGGCGAAATCTTAGGTTAACTCTTCCCTGCAAACCTGCGGCTCCTACAGCTAACCTCTGTTTATTTCTACTTCTGCGGTCATGGGCAGCTACAGACGATAAGCGTAATTGAAACATGTTTGTATATAAAACAATGCAAACAAGTACAGCTTTAATGTGCCAAATGCACCTGTTGTACATTCAGAATCAGTGGGTGTAGCGCAAACCTGCAACCTTTGGAGGAACCGCCCCTGGTCATCATAATTATTATTAGCATCATTAGTATACAATTTGTGAGGTGCAATATATCGATGTTCCACATGACAAACAAATTGTAATTTTGGGAAACTAAAAATACTTCCATATTATTTAATACCAATATAAAAATGACATATAGAAGTTTATTTAGTCCTGTGTAATTCTTATTGCAGCGATATTTCTGCCTGCCCGTCATTCTAGTATAAAATAAATAAATAATTATATTTTATTAATGCAGGAATTATTAAGCAATTATGTCAATAGAAATATCTATGATTCTGTAATAATATTTGTATGAACGTATCACATATATAAATTATGTATAAAATTTTGTAAACCTCAAAGATTATAACCAAGGAAATACACAGGCGTAGTTTTTCCGGATTGTCTGCTAGGTTTCAGGGCAACTAACGGTGCAACTTCCGTTGTTGCTACCCTCTTAGCGTTGGCTATAATGGTTATGACCTTCCTTTTTGCTTAGCCAAAGAAAAGAATTTACCGTTTCTGGGAAGTTTAGAATAGGGCTGTGTTGGAGCAGAATCGTGGCAGTCTAGCGAAGTCTCAGATAGGGAGAAGTGTTAAGCCGTAGCAGCATCAAGCGACGTGATGTGTGAGGTTCATCCGACATTATATAGAGTATTCTCAAATTAAGATAAATATTTTAGAGTTTCAAGCATATATAGTTATGACTACAGTCCGCGAGTGCCGCCTAAATCACTAAAATCTGCAGACATCCGAGTAACTTGACGCAGATAGAAAAGTATTGTCGCAGCAACGAGCACAAAATTTTCAGTGTAGAGAGATAAGCGCAGCATGTGTACACAAAGAGCCTGCAGATAAAGGTAGCCTGGAGACAAAAGGCTGGCCGGCACAGATAACGTTACGCTTCTGGAAGGTTCGGGTTTCGTCTGATGATAGAACATTCGATTTCTTGATTGTTACAGAACAGTCTCGAATTATTAATGAGGTATTTAAGGAAGCGACCACTCATAAAGAGTCAGTCGTAAACAGAGAGTTGTAAAGGAGTAAACAGTTGTAAAGTGATGTAATCTGAACGCTGTTTGTGTGGTCATCGACCTTGGTAGATTGTGATTGTGTATGTGACGTAATGCTGTTACGTGAGAATTGAACTAAGTGTATTTCTCTGGAAATAAAGAACATTTTGACTTTCTGCAAATTGGACTTTTAATTTTACGAACCCACAAAGTCACAGTATTAAAAGACTTTCTGTTCAAGAACCCTGAGGAAAACCCCAATTCCCAGTGCGACCACATCACCTACTCCATAGTTTAGTAGTGATACACATACTCGTCGAGACAGACCCTGAGAAAACAGCGCCTACTCAGCCACAGCATCGACGAGTACGACGAAGGCATCAGATCGTCGCTTCGAAGCCCGGCGGGGTGAAGGACCTTCGAGATAACGTGACATTATAAATGTGTTAGGGCTATAAATATAAGTCCTGTACCATTGTAAAGCGAATGGCAAATTAATGCGTCATATTTTGAGAACTCTAGAAGTGTAGGAAAACTCACATGCCAGTAATTTTAAGTTCATTATCTCTAAGATTTGCTGAAAATTTGAGCCTGATTCATTAGAAACTATATAGTGTTCAACACTTTTAATGCTCCAAGCTGTAAGAAAAACCAAGATAGAGTTGGGTGTGTTACTGGGCATTTAAGTGAACACATGTTGAAGCCTTAAAGGGCTCTGAGAGCAAAGGCTTAGTATTTACTAGTATTTACCTGAAGCTAAATGTTGAAATTATTTTTTGGCATACAGGTCACTTTGAACTATTGGAAAATTGTGACCAAATTTTAGTTAGTTGTATGCTTTAATAGGTTTGTCAGTCGAATAGGTACTATCTTTCAAGAAAGTAAATGTCCACTTTCCGCGGGTCAGTATCAATTAGGCGTTCCGTGACTAGATGGTATGAAAACTAAATCGGCCATGCTCGTAGATGTATAGTGTCGTGGTCGCCATTTTAATCTGTTACTCACTTTGAAGATTTCTAAGGCTATATTAACCCAGTATAACAAATGATTGAGTATTCATCACAAAGTAAGTAATAATTCTCTTGCAGCTTAGCTATTAACTACATGGAGTTGGAAAATGTGCAAGAAAACGGAAAACACGTGGAATTATGATTTTAACAGAACCAATATCTATATTGTATATAAAGCAAACTGCCTTAAGTGGTCACGTAGCTCAATGACAGAGAGCACGCACTGTGATAAATATTACGAGGGTTCATGGTTCAAGTACCATCCTGTGGATATGTTTTTTATTTCAGATTTTTAATTTGTTAGGTTAAGTAACGAACCAATTTAGAGTTATTCTCTTGGGGTAAGCTGTTACTAAGTTTCTGGCATTCTTTTCGAAAACATGTTATTAACTTAGTAGCAAGAGAAGAAAGTATAATTGCATTCGTTACGGTCTCTTACAAAGTAAAAACATTGGAATAAAAATTATGACTACATACTAGGTTTCAAACCATGAATCCTCGGCTCAGTGACAGTATGTATTTTGCCACTGATACAACAAGATGTTGATTCTATTAACCCGCAATTCTTCCTGGGATTCGTCTTCTTGCTAATTCTCCAAAGCCATTAGTAACAGCTTACCCCAAGAGAACAACTCTAAATTGATTCGTTACTTTATCTAACAAATTAAAAATCTGGAATAAAAAAACATATCCACAGGATGGTACTTGAACCATGAACCCTCGTAATATTTATCACAGTGCGTGCTCTCTGTCATTGAGCTACGTGACCACTTAAGGAAGCTTGCTTTATATACAATATAGATATTGATTCTGTTAAAATCATAATTCCACGTGTTTTCCGTTTTCTTGCACATTTTCCAACGTCATGTAGTTAATAGCTCAGCTGCAAGAGAATTATTGCTTACTTTGTGATGAATATTCAATCATTTGTTATACTGGGTTAATATTTACTTTCTTGAAAGATAGTACCTGCTCCTTATGCTGAGGCTAGTGGCGTGGCGAAGTAAAGAAAGGAGTAACACCTTCACTAGAACCCGCTTCCGTCTTCATCCTCCAGCTGCATCCGGATGCGTAAAATTGCTCTCAAGATATCGCGAAGATGGGAAGTGCACATTAGCTCCGAGATACCACTAGAAATTAAAAATACGAACGTATCGAAAAGGTTTAAAATTATAACAGAGGTTATTTCATTAATCATAATATTTCAATGAGTTTCAAATATGGTGTTTCAATAACTTCTTGCTGTTGAATTAAGTTGTGAACAAAGAGACACAGACACGCCTAACAACTCTTTTCTAAAATTAATTTAGTATTCATGGCACTTTAAATTTAACTTTTGGAACAATACTTCATCTGTCCATCTGTATTGTGTCGGAAAGTATATTTGTCTTTCATTCAAGAGGTTCTCAGTACGAATCTCATTGGTGTACCTAGATAAAATACTTAACATGGACTCTTTCCTTCTCAGAAGATAAACGTCAGATCCCTCTGCTCCATGCAACCCATCACATGCCTTGAAAATACTTCTACCAACTGCAGATAAGCGACAGAGAAAGCAAAATACAGTTTTTCTTTACGCTCGATTCATATATGAGAGACCTGTTTTTACATCAAACAAAAGAATCATTGTAAGTGTTGGATACTGATTCTTCCATAGAAACATTTCATACCTTACTACTGGGAAAGTAACAAAAAAATTGAAAGGGCTCATGTTCAGGAGGAATAACTTGGGTCAATTATCAAATACTATACATCGGAGTTCTTTCTCGTAATTTTTGGGTGGACAGGGAATCTTGTTTTGTTCGAAATGTTCCGCCCTTCATAATTAAGGGTTCATATAAGCTGAAGGCCAAGTTCTAAACATGATTTATGTCACACTTGTTATGTAAGTGACCTGCTTGCACTTCTCAGAAATTGAAAGTCAGGTGTGGTGAAACAATATGAGAAATGTCTCAGTTGAGACCAAACTTCGGAGCAGCAGGCAAATCATTATTTAAAAATGAAGTAATTTAAAATAAGCATATTGTTAACTAATTTCAGGTATCGAAACATTAATAAAATACAGGCGTGTAGGATTAAACACAACCCAGGATCTCTGAAATAGAGGAGTAATGACCCCATCAAATATAGTATTTTTCATTTTAGTTGTATACTGGTTACAGAATAAATGTGGACAACATGTAATGAAGTGGCAAAAACAGAGCATTCCAAGGAACAGAGAACCTTCCAAGAATAAACTGGTTAGTCTACTCATTATGAAATTAGAGTCTTAAAACTTTTAAGTACATAGATGGTCCAAAAGTTTCCGATCTAATAAAGATACAAGATATATTTCAGAATTTTTTATGTATTTTCCAACATAGACTCCTTGTAACTCTATACACTTCTCCCAGCAATGCTCTCATCTCTGTAACCCGTCCAAATAGAACTCGGCATTTTTATCTGCAAAATAATTGCTTACGAAGGTGATTGCCTCTTCATTTGACGAAAATCTCTGTCCTCCAAGCGCAATTTACAGAATAAGGGAACAAAAATAAGTCGCTTGGGGCTAGACCTGGTGAGTCAAGCAGTACAAACAGTAATTTGTGGATTTTCGCCATTGCAACCACTGAGGTGTGAGGCGGTGTGTTGTTTTGGTGAAACAGGATTTTCTTTTTCTGAAAATGTAGCCGCTTTTTCCTCAAGTTCTGCCTTCAGCTTGTCAAGTAATGATGCGTAGTGTGCTCCTAGTGATTTTTCCTTTTTGAAGATAATCGAGTAAATTAACTCCATGACTATCCCCCCCCCAAAAAAAAACAGTTTCCATCACTTTGTCAGCCGAAAAAACAGTTTTTGCTTTTTTGGAGCCGGTTCCCCCTTCGCAGTCCACTCTTTGGACTATATTTTTTATTTCGGGCGTATAATAGTGTATCCAAGTTTCATCTACAGTAATTAATCAGTGCCAAAACTCGGATTTCTTGCGCCTAAACTGCGCCAACAGAGCATTGGAAACGTTCATTCGAACATGTTTTAGGTCTAACGTGAGCAAACGCGGCACCCAACGCGCGGGCAGGTTTCTCATGTTTAAATGTTGATTTAATATGCGACAAACACGTTTTTTACATATTCGTAGCCTCTGCTGTCTCTCTCACGGCGTCGTTTATCACCATTTGGTTACTTTTGGGAATGTTTTCGTCAGTAGTTGCAGTTTTTGGTCGTCCCGAACATTCATTGTCTTCCAAGCCCTTACGGCCACGTTTAAATTCAGCTGTCCAAAATTTCACTGTGGTAAATGATGGTGTAGAGTTCCCATGCATAGAATCCAACTGATCTCTGATTTGCGTAGGCGTATTGGCTTTCAAAAACAAATATTTAATGACAGTTCGATACTCAATTTTGTCCATTTTCATAAACACACATAAACACACTAAAATGCCTATTACATAACAACTGAGCGTTCAAAATGGCTGAAACTTTGGTGGGTAACTGTTATCAGATTAGCTTTTATTTACGAGTGCTGCCATCTTCATGTTGAGGTCGGAAACTTTTTAGACCACCCTCGTAGATCAATGTTATTGTAATTTGCAATTGTAAGATGATTCGTTTGAAAATTTTGATCGAAATTGTGAAACATCAAAAAAATATTTTTCGGCGTAATAACTTAACAACTGAGAATTGAGAAGACATATCGTTTTTGTACTTTGCACGTTTAACTGACCAATTAGATGAAGTTGTAAAGGCGGCCATACATATTAATAGGCACTTGTAGCTTTAAATTTAGTTTCCCTGCAAACTTTTTTTTTCATGCTGAATATTCCACACAATGTGATTTTTTAATTATTTGTTTTAAAAAGTTTGCAGTGGACCTTAAACGTGTGTTAAAATAGATGGTCATATACGCTTTTAAAATAATACAAGTATAAAAGTTCTATATTGTCACGACGAGAGAGAGAGAGAGAGAAACGGGGAAAGAAAGTGCCGCAAGCCACGCCCAGGCACACGAGCGCTAGCGCTTGCCGAGATGGAGAGAGGCGGAGATAATCTGGCTAATTAATTCTTTCCTTTCTCTCGCCATCGTGAAAGATCGTGTTACTTCGACAAGTTTCGAGAAACGATGGTTCGGTTATAAATACGAGTTCGGCAGGGAGCTGGAGGAATGCAGTTGCGAGCCAGTGAGCTGTTTATTGTTTGGACATTTGAACTGTACCGAGTCGAGTCGAGAACTGATAATCGTGTAGTGATTTGAAGGTGAATTATTTTGTTTGTTTACGTGTGGTGAAGTCACGAGTTACATTTTAGAGCCTGAAAGGGGTGTACAAACTATCTTCCTACGGAAATAAAGAGCATTTTGAATTAATGAAAACTAGAGTTTTAATTTTACGAACCCACAAAGTCACAATATTTTAATTCACTTTGGCATAACCAGACTTCCACATTTCGGATGCGGTTAGCATTCTTTCAAAAACTCAATTTTGCTAAAACTCTCCTGCATTACCACAATAACGTTATTGCCGCGACCGGCGGCAATGCGAACAAAGAGATAGTGCGACGCGGAGAGATAAGAGACAGATAGTGCAGCACGGAGATGAAGAGCATGCCGAAACAGATAAAGATAGCGCGTAGATAAAAGGCTTGCCGGAACAAATAAAGTTAGATAAATGGAAAATTCTATTGACGTCTTGATTGATAGAGAACATTCTACAACCGTCTGGAATCAGGAATGGTCGTGTAAAAGAAGCCGTGGCTAGTTTATCGGACAGTCGTCAACAGAGTCGTAACGAAAGTCGTAAACGGAGTCGAAATGAGAGGTAATCGGAACTGAGTATCGTGTGCCTGCAACTGTATTTTTAAAGTAAACTCTTTGTGGGTGTGATAGACGAAATGGAAGGTTGTAATTGTGTATGTGACGTAAATCTGCTACTGTAAGGGTTGACCAAAGTGTATTTCTGAGGAAATAAAGAACAGTTTGAATTTCTGCAAATTGGACTTTTAATCTTACGAATCTAGCCAAGTCTCGTATACTCATAGCTCTAGTTTTTTAATGCCCTCCAACGTAAGACATATCGGACGATGAATGAAATAGGTGAAATGATGTTCAAATTGCAGCAGAATATTTCTGCTACACAGGCGTTGAGACGGTGATGGTGTGCAATGATGCACCGCGTTGATTTTTTTTGTAGCTAGATTGCCTGCTATTGTGTTAATATGAGATCCAATTTCGGGATGCGGTCGCAGATGAGAAGTGATGGTGGATTTGTGGAAGATGAAATAATTTTAATACTTTCTTTTCAAAGTTGTATTTTTAATTTAGTTAAACCATTGAAATAACTCTTAACAAATAATAACTTGTGGTGAACGTTGACATTATATAATACTAAAAAGTTACGTAGCTTTCGGTATGCTTTATGCACTGCGTCAGTTTCTGCAGACTTACGGACCTTACGGACCTACACACACATCCGTTCTTTACGACGGTTAAGCGCAGGGGAAAGATGTTAGCTTCAACCAATGTCGTTGCTATGACAAGTCAACATTTTTCTACTGGTCAACGTCACATCCAATTATAACTATGTTCGTTGTAATATATAATAGTAGTTTTATAATTTTTCTTTCTAGTCACTTTTTTACACTACTTAACACTCAAAATAATCAAAGTATAAACTTGGAAGAAGCGTAGGGAAACCGACACACACAGATAATTACATTAAGAACAACAGTTTCAACCCAAAACAACACCAACATGCCATTTTCAACAGTTTAATCTTTCGGATGATCAACTTTCCACTAAACAGAGAAGATTATCAAGAAGAATACCTACACATAAAAAAGTAGCTATATCCAACGGTTTCAACCCAAATTTAGTAGACAAAACAGTTAACAGACTCAACAAAGCTAAGAAAATAAAAGAAACCACCACCCTAGAACCTACAGGAGAAAAAGAGAAAAAACTTTTTAAAAAATTCACCTTCCACCCATCAGCCTATAATAAATTCCAAAAAATCTTCTCAAAACACAACATAACTCTTGCACCTCAAAATAGGTTTAATATCAGAAATTTGTTAAAAGGCCCTCCCAAAAATTCAATCACTACCAAAGAAAAACCAGGAATCTATGAGATCAAATGTGAAACTTGCCCTAAAATTTATATAGGAAAAACAAAAAGAAATATTAACATCAGAACTAAAGAACATCTAAGAAACATTAAAAATGGTGAAATAGAAAAATCAGCAGTGGCTTTTCATTTTTGAATACTAGACATGACATCAATTTGGAAACATCTCTAATAAAATACGTTAATCACCCCATAGACCTTTCCGTATAGGAAAAAATCTTCATTAACAAAAATCGTCATAGAGTCATGAATTTTGAAACTCCACCACCGGACATCTTTGACAAGTACATCACGCCATCTATGACAAAACGGAGAAAGAGGAAACCACTACAACTTGCACTAGTCGAGTATCAGCTGAGGATAGGAGCAAGAGCTCTTGAAACATGTCCTGTGAATAAACAGTGTGAGTGAAGCAATGTGTCAATATCTTCTCGATTCAATTTTGTACTCAAAATAATATTTATTCTAAATTTCCATTAATTTTTTGTTATTAAAATCAAGATTAATATTCAATTTTCTTTCCTTCTATCCATAAGATTACTTTCACACTTTCACTTGTTATCTTAAACCTCGTTTTCTATCCAATACAACTACAAATTCATTTTAAATAAAATTGAAACTAAAATAATTGTTTCAGAATGAGTCCACGGTGCATAGATTTACCCCACATTCATCTTTTCAGAATAAGGAAAAGCCGAAAGAGCCTTATGAGCCTTATGAGATAACTTAGCCTGATCGAGATACCATTGATGTGTACATTCTAAGGGTTCGGAAGGAATTAGGAAGGTTTGGTCGGAGCTTCAACATATGGTTTACTCCCATTTCCTATGTCGCTTCATTAACAACACTTCAAATACTTATTTGATCGATTGCTTCTTGATGACAATCACAGAGTAAATAAACTCGCGACCTCTTGAATGTGAGGCTGATATGCTACCACCACGCTACAGAAGCTAGTAGTGGTACAGGTATTGGGTTCTTTAAAACAGCTCACCTCGATCTTTACAGGTATTTCATGATATCCCTTATTCCTATTATAAGACTTTAATCTTAAGCGTTGTTAAAGCCAAAGCTCTTTACTATGATAGAATCGTTTGATTTGTCCAGAACTGAGGCTCCAATCTCCAGCGTCTAGCATTTTAACAATATTCCTGTTTCCTGCTGCACATCACAAAGTCTGCAACTGGTTTCCCTTTGGAGGATGTCTATAATCTGTGGTTACCATGTAAAACAAGTTACTACACATGCCCCGAGTCATGTTTTGTATTCCGCTTGGTTAATTTGCCATGTCTGTTCTCGTTCCGGGTTTTTCCTCAGTGCTTTGAATAAATTTCAAGCCCTTTATATAGCTTTTGACATTTGAATAATAATAATAATAATAATAATAATAATAATAATAATAATAATAATAATAATAATAATAATAATAATAATGATAATGATGATGATGATGATGATGATGATGATGATGATGATGATGATGATGATGATGATGATGATGATGATGATGATGATGATGATGATGATGATGATGATGATGATGATGATGATGATGATGATGATGATGATGATGATGATGATGATGATGATGATGATGATGATGATGATGATGATGATGATGATGATGATCATAATAATAATAATAATAATAATAATAATAATAATAATAATAATAATAATAATAATAATAATAATAATAATAATAATAATAATAATAATAATAAATTATTCATAATCCCTTCCCAATGAAAAGGACTTCACAGCTGTTTCCATAAAATTGATGTAGACATATTACACACTTGGTATTTTAATCAAAATAGTTAAGGTAATTTTTTTCATGTTTTCAACAAAAATTTCATGTCACATGTTTGAAAATGCTGAATCTACTACCGAGCTTGCTATTTCTGTTCACACACAAAGGAATTGTTCTATCAGGAGTCCTCAAAACAAGTATTTCAGAGCTTTAGGATGGAATATAAAAGTTCTGTTTATTGTAATTAGCAGAGAATGTAGAAAGTAATGATTTTGTTGATGTGTATTACATAAAACTGTAAATTAAGTTGGCGTGAGCATCGACTTGTGCAATTGACAGTCGCCTCGGGGAGATGTTACACCCCCTTAATATTAACGAGGGCATTCAGAATTCTGCGAAACGCGGTCAGGACGGTGAAGGCGCCTACAATATAAATTGGTATTCGACACGCGTATAATGAACTCCCCGAGCTTGTTAACCTAGAACACAAATGTTAGGATCCATAAAGGGCTCGAGTTGTGATACAAATGTAATTACGAGGGCTGTTCAATAAAGAATGATCACAATTTTTTTATGACAACATACCTTTACTTATCCTCATAATTTTGATGGTCCTTCACAAAATAGTCTCCCCTGAATGCGATGCACTTGTCCCTGCGTGTTCTGCTAGTCTTCAAAGACATGCTGGAAACCATTTTTTGAGAGATCCTTCAAAATTGCCTCCGCAGCCTTCACCGCTGCTTCTGATGATGGATAATGCCTCCCACGAAGGCGTTTCTTCAAGTTAGGGAATAGAAAAAAGTCACTTGGGGCTAAATCATGACTGTAGGGAGGGTGAGGGATGCACTTGACGTTGATTTTTGCAAGATATTCAGCAACATTGGCAATATGCGGCCGCGCATTATCGTGGTGCAGCATCCAGCCTGCTTCACGGAAATGTGGTCTTTTGCGCCTGATATGGACTTGCAATATTTTCAGGACATTCCTATAGTAATGTCCAGTTACTGGTGTGTGTGCAGGTACAACATGCTGATAAACCATTACATGAATATCAAAGAATGAGATGACCATAACTTTCCCAGCAAAAACAAACACATTTGCTTTTTGGGGGGGGGGGGTTGGCGACGAAGGAGATTTCCACACTGAGCTTTGCTGTTTGCTCTCAGGATTAAAATGATGTAGCCAAGTTTCATCAGCAGTAAATTACGTTTGAAAGAAACTCCGGATCTTCCTCTAACATCAACTTTAACTGCATGCAGACCTCCATGCGAATGTCCCTTTGTTCGGGAATCAACAGTCTTGGAACCCATCGCGCACAAACACGTCTCATGTGTAATGTTTCTGTCACCAACGTGTTCAGTATTTCAGAAAGTGATCTTAAGGCAATTCGCCGATCCTTTCTCACAATAGCAGCAGCAGTGTTGATGTGTTCTTTCGTAAGAGCACTAACTGGAGCACCGGGTCCACCTTCCTTTGAAATTGATTGTCTCCCCTCTTTAAACATTTTAAACCACCTTCGAGCTGTGCTGTAGGGAAGAATAGACTCTCCATAGACCTCCTGTAACATTGTATAGGCCTCAACTGAAGATTTGTTGAGAAGAAAGCAGAATTTCAAAGCTGCATATTGTTCCTCGCGTGTTACCTCCATTGCAGCGGTAGGCGATACTTAACTTGTCTGAACTTGCCTGGTTCTCACAGGCGGGAACCAGGAGTACCAACAGTGAAACTACTACGGTGTGTTTGTTTCACATTAAGCTAACAGAATATAACTAGATTGAATTTTATGGCAAAAAATTATGATATTTCTTTCTTTATTGAACAGACGTCGTACTAAAGAAACTTGTGGACTTTGAATTTTATTTGAATACAAGATTCTCTCTACATTTGGTATTGAGCTTTCTCATGAAATACAAAGTTTGAGGTTTGCTGAGCCTCAGCAAAGTGTCTGCAGTGGGGATCGGAGGAGAATAAGTAAGCTGGAGTACCAAACAGTGTGTACACATTTTTACGCAATGTGTAACTATTGCAGAACCGAACGAAATAACTCCATGGTAATGTGTTTGAGTTCCGCCAACCACCGACAATAAACTTGAGTTATTTTTTTCCTGATTGGTGGGTGTATGCTAGGGTGGTTTCTCATATACCAGGTTCTCCATTCCCTAGTTATTGTTTGCTTCCAAAGTTTATAGTGTGCTTTTATATTTCCCGTGCATAGATGCTTGCACCAAAAACACCAAAGGGCTGTTTGGTTGCAATGGTCGTTCCTCGTCCTATCTGAGCATTTACATATCTGCGTTGGATCTTTGAGCCAGTAAATGTTCAGGGTATTTTGCCTATGACCTATGTATGGTTCCTTTACTTTATCCACCCTGTAGACTTGTGCAGCTTGCAATGCACAAGATGTTTTTCTTGTTGCATATCCATAATCTATATCTAATATCGAAACAAAAAGTCCATCTGCGTTCCTTCCTATTGCCAAACTTATCGATGACTCTGATGTTCAATCCCTCAATGTTATAGGTAATTTTCCTCTCTAAGGAGAAACAGTAAGGCGACCTGTGACGTGGGGTTTCTCAAGTATATGCATATTTAAGCAAGAAAAACATTTCCCTCTCAACGGCGATCATTTGCTATGTGATCATATTCTTTCTGAGATTGGTGAACCATTTCAAAATTGTAATGAATAAGTTCAAGAGTTAATTCTACAGAAATAACTTCACTTATAAACGAACAACCTATTAAAAATCGGTAAACTTGGAGGTAAACTTAGTGCAAAGAAACGGATTTATATGTTTAATGCCTAGCCGCAATAAATGCAAATTGAGGCTCGTCCAGATGAAGAGTTGTTTATTATAGGCTATTAAAGCGTTCATAAAATTTTGATTGGTCCCTTTAGCAGAAGAAGGAATAGGATAGCGAGAAATATTGGTCAGATGGCATACAGTGGAATCAAAATTAAATACATTGAAATTAATTATAGCAAACTGTGTCCTATGATTCGAAATTAAGTAGCTAGTAGCATAATAAGTATTAAAAATCCTGGTCAATACCACAGACGCCAAACTAGCTGTGGTTGGAATAATGAGTGACAACCAAAGCACAAGTATTATAGGAGACGTCATGAGGAAGGGCTTATGGAAATAAATAACTTTTCCGAGCTCTATAACCTTAAACATCCCATCAAGTTCTTTTGGAGGGTTTTGAACCATATTTCTTATTAAAAATATTCCTGGGTTTCCCTCCCAGAAAGCAAATGTCGAAACATCACCGAAGGCAGAACACCAATACGGATAGTCAAGCAACAACGGCAACCAATCTTGATATACATTTTGATTAGGATTACTGTTATGGGAAATGAGATTATTCATTGTATCGGAAGTCCAATTTTTCATTTCTTATTCTTAAACTTTCACCTAAACAGTTTTGTACCTACTTTGGCAATGATTTTCTCTCTATTGAATTTCATATTATTTTAATGATTCCCAGAGATATCCCATAAGGAGAAACAACTTCCGTGACATTCATGATAATGGGTAATTTATAGAAAATTTGGATCTCTATGTTAGTAATGAGTTTTACGGAGAAGGTTTTTCCAGCAAGATGGAGCAACGTGTCATACATGTAATGACACCATGGACCTTGTAACCAGTTTCTTTGATAATCGAATAATCTCAAAAGGTCTGGCCCACCAGATCCCATGACCAAACCTCACCGGATTTTTTCTTTTGAGGGTATCTAAAAAATAGAGTGTACAAGAATAGACCACGGACAATTGATGTTCTTAAGGAATCCATTCGAACCGAAATAAGTAACATTGGCGAGGATACTCTCCGTAAACCTGCAGAGAATATGGTGAGACGAGTACAAACATGTATAGATGCTGGTGGAGGACACTTCCAACATTTTCTCTGAGATGTAAATAGTGTAATGTAATCTCCCAATTGTGTATTATATTCTCCCAAAGTTGCATGTGTGTCATATTATTGGTTCAAAAGTTATGGCCTATTGAAATGGTTCAGGTTTATATGGATCGCACTATGTTATACTGTTACTTAAGCTGTTTACAAGCAAAAGGAAAGGAGAGAGACACCAGTCTCATGGGCTACTGAGTATGTAAATGGCAAGGGGAGGTTGCTCTGAACCTCTGTGCTCATCTATTTACCAAACGGCAACCGTGCCCGAAGCCTTATGATCCATATTAGTAAATACAAGGGAGGTTTCTCCACAAATATTCTGGCAAAGCATTAGCAATGATATCTCCTAAACCTTCATTTGAATAGAAGCGAACTTAAATGAAATGTGACCAAGGCACCCCCCCCCCTCAATGGACAAATAAGTTTTCTTAGGCATAACAGCACCCTTTACTACATTCAACTTATTCCAGGTTAATCCGGCATCTCAAACCAAACAAAACTGCCAACATCTCAGCATTAACTAAAAGACCTTATTTCGCTCCTGACAACGTGAGAGATATAAAATAAATAAGTCCTACTGCCTTTCGAGATAAAGACTTTTAACGAAATCTGTCTTCAAATCACTAATATGCTTGTCGGGCTCCTCATCTGAATTTGAGCCCTTTCCTCTGAGAGCAATTAAAAGGATCAAAAAGATCCGCTCACTTAGCAAAGCTAGAATAAACTTGAGAAAAAAATATCCATAAACAACCCCCCCCCCAACTAAATAGGCTAAGGTTGCAAATTGGCAGCAAATCCTAAATTATGCAGAGCAGAGTTTCTGTCAGTCTTAGAGCGATACATGGAGGATAGACTAGATGCCCTTATGAACTTGCATAGGAGTTAACGATATTTCGACATGTTGACTGTCAACCAGAAGGACAGATGCGTCCCTAAGATATCAAAGATGGAACTTTGAATCATATGTACACCAGGTGTTTAAGTAGTAGTAAAGTTACCTTATTGAACTTAGTGTAATATTATCAAACTAACAGCTTTTGCACTGGGGACTCCAACTTTACAAACAATTAGTGTTACTTTTGTCTTAAATCTACTGCGATCTCTTGTTCAGTTATGTAGAATTTTTAAATATAAAAATTTGTATGAACTAGCTAATGGACATTAAAACAAACAATTGAAATTTTAATCTTAGATTCAAGAAGGTGGCATGATTTTTCACATTCTTTTAGAGTATACATTGTCAGTGAATTTCAGAGACTACACAGATTTTCAATGAATTTTCATATCCTGTATTGTGAAGAAAACAATAAACTTTTTAAAAAAACAAGAACAAGAAGAAGATAAAAAAATTGTTTGTGAAAAATGTAAAGTAAAATTGTTTTAAGATCAATGTAAACATTGATCTTCAAGGAATCGAAGGAGAGATGTTAAAAGTGACTGTTTTAATTAATACAAATAATAGTTTATGTGACTTCACCAGTACGTGTGACGTCACTCCCCCACTCCATCACTCGTTGGATAATAAGTTGGTGTAAGCCGGTTGCCTGCTCTCTTGGATAATCCTTCGGCCTGATCAGATGGATTTCTCCGCAGCCTCTTGAGGCAGGTAACCGGCTGCTGTGGCCACCCATGTACTATACTTGACTATAGTAAATATTCTTATTGTAGTGTTAATTAGTGTCACCCATACCTTTTTGTAGAAATGAATCCAAATAGAAAACCCCAACCTCTCGTAAAGCATGCATTCCCTAACAATTGAGCTACTCTCCCTGTGTACGATCAGGCGACGTGTTCCTTATCCTGTACCACCCATGGTTAGGGCGACTTTTGGTATATATCTATTACAAAATTCGAATGAAATTGTGAATAAACCCCAAATTCGGTTTTCCATACGACTGAGCATTTATTCAATGTTTGAACGTGTTTCAGTTCAGTAGTGTTTTGTATTCTTTCCTGGAAGTAGCAAAGGCATTTTCTCACTCTTTTGTTATCGGAATTCCATAAGCAAGGAAAGCAAGGAAATAAACAAAGTTAAAATGTTATAAAATATGGCATTCCAGCGCTCATGTATGGAAGTGAGTCCTGGGTATTAAAATAAAGAGATAAAATTAAGATAATGGCCGTGGAAATGAGGTTCTTAAGAAGAGTTAAATAATGTACTAGACGAGATTTAATAAGAAATGAAACTATTCCAGAGGAACCAGGCATATATAAATTATAGGATATATAGAAGAAAACATACAGAACTGCAAAGAACATATGCTTAGAATGGACGAAGAAAGAGTACCGGTTTTAATAAGAAGATACAATCCTCCTGGAAGAAGAGATATAGGACGCCCTAGAAAAAGATGGGAATAGTTGATGGAATGCGAAGAAGGAAAGGTGAAAAAGAGGAAGAATTCCATAAAAATATTGCTTACTATATATGAATAAATGTAACATATTTACATACTAAATCCGAAATTAGGCCACCATTTGTATTTTGTTTAATATAATTTTTCTGGTCCAAGAATAGGTCTCCGCATGAGCAATACACGTATTACTCTCCACGCTTGACATTTAGTGAACGCATCCAACTGCTCAACCATTTATATGTATTTTTTTATCTTGAAAAGTGCAGAGCGATGCGCAGTGGTATCTGGACAAGTCCACTTCAGAAAGGTTACAACTGGAGGGGAGGGCAGGTCAGTTGCGTATAAGTTACGAGCAAGTAAACACGTGCAGAGCTACTGAGTAGTACTACAGCTTGTTTCAAAATGTGCTTGTCTCCTGGTTCCAAGAGAGCATTTATAAATGACGCCTCCTAGCAGCACATTAGGAAATAAAGTGCTACATTTAAAAACACGAGAAGTAATAACCAATATCCATAAATTTATAAAAAAGAAACAATGGTCTGGGTCAGCTATAGGGGAAGGGTATCTTAGACAACAGTTGTGTCTGAAAGCAGTTTAGGAGAGTTATTAAGGAAAGAAAAGCCATTGGTCCGAGTGCAATAACGTCCTTCTCTATGCCCAATAAACAAAGATTAAGAACATGCACAAAATCTAATTTGGATGTTCTAATTCAGAAGTAGTTAGACGAACTATGAATAATTTTAAAGCACAGATAAACAAAGACCAACTTTAAAGAAAGTGCTTATCAAGCTAAAAGTTCTTCTGACTTCCAAGGCAGTGTCTGAACACTAAGAAGAGTTCTTTTGAAGCTAGGATTATTTGAAAAAAAAAACCAAACAAACAAATAAAAAAAAAACACTAAGCGTGACAGACAAATTTTAATCGAACATCGCACCATACGTGCTGAAAGGCTTAAGTATTTACGAAATATTCCGAGATATCGAAGTGAAGTTTATATAGTTTATATGGATGAAACTTATATAAATACAGCACATGCTGGACCATATGCCTGGAGTGAAATACGTTACAGGGACTCTGCAGCGATATTGAAAGGCCGACAGTTTATCATGCCTGCTGGAGGAGAACAGGTTTTTGTTCGAAATGCCTATGTTCTATTTAAGATCCAACAAAAGCGTGGAGATTACTAACATACTAAGAATTACAACTTAGTTTATAAGAGCTGCAAAAACTGGCTTCGAGAATGAAATTTGTTTTTAGACACCTTATGCACCGCCCTCCCCTCTCGTAATCTTACGCGTGTTACGCATTGTGGCGATAGGTGCACTATCCCCACTACAGTTGCTACTCATCCCTACCGCGCAGGATTCCTGTCAAGATAAAATAATACATACTTCCGGGACCTCTAGAAGCTATCATTCTTTCCCCTCAATGTTATATAAATCACATGCAATCCGTTGCTGTAGCAGCATTGAAATTAAGGAAATCTATACCTACGCCTCCATTGTTAAACAAGCTACATTTATGAATTAAATGATGGATGAATAAATGTTATGGGATATGCTTGTACCACACTAGGCGATAGTGGAATTGTATACCTTGAGCCAAATCAGGATTTTTGGGAGAATTTTTGGTAGAGAACCAGTCGAATTTGTTATTCAAAAGTCCTCGTGGTTGTAGTTTTAAAGGTGCCTGTCATGTATCATTAACTGTAGCAGAAAGATATAAAACATTATCTTGTATGCCATTTTGCTTGCTCCCGGGTCCAAATCCGGCACAGATTAATGCTTCTTTAAGTGTGCTTTAAAGCAAAAGCCCCCTGTCAGTAGATTTCTTGGTATGTTAAAAAACTCCTACGGACGGAATTCTTGTACACTGGTGGTACTAATAGAATCCTTGGAATTGTCTGCATTTTTAACAAACAAAATATTTATTTATTTTCCTGTTCTTGTTTCCGTTTTGGGTTCTGCTCTCTGGTTATTGTGAACCAGCTGTAAGATCTCTTCCTGTAGTTGTTTGCAAAATGTTTTGATAGAAAAGTATAAGGATGGAAGTTCACCTTGGGTGAAATGTAGGCCGAGAGGGACAAGGACTCTCTCTCGGAAATGAAACTGTTGAGGACGACCCTCAGGCCACCAGCGTGGAGATAGCATCGCGCTAATATAATTTGTTACACTTGTAGAGGGCTGCAATTACGTGCTCAACAAGTCAGCCGCCAATACGAGGAGAGCAACCACTGCTTCTCCTATCACACTTCATATGTTTAAAATAACAAGTTAACTTTTAAGGTCACTAGTTTAACAGTGAAGGCTATAGAATTATCTATTTAATTTTTCATGTATAATCCCGTGAACTTCACCTGTGGCTGTTCAAATTTCAACAGTCTTCAAAATACTAGCATTATTCTCATCTGAGAAAGGCTTTGGAAGCCTTACACTACATAGTTGAGCGGAAGTAGTTAATAAATGTTGATCATTGAAAATGTAGATGTATGATAGGGCGAGATGTATCATTGCAGAAAAGCTTAAAGACATGTTTAAAATTATCAATGATGACATTTTCAGTTTTTTACACGATCTTGAACTATTAGTTTAATTATGTATATATAATACTGCGACTTGTTACATTTTTTGAACTGTCATTTCAATTCTTTTCACTGTCGCTAAGTAACTTAGTTCAACTTTCGCTGTGACTTCACTTTAACTGTGTTAACGTGTTCATTTTCTGCGAGTCGCAGTTACGTAATGAAATAAGCACGACGCAGCCTCTTCTTCCGAACGGTTAACTCGCTGGGGAGTCGAGCACCGCAAATCGCTACAATTATCACAAGCTCGTTCGGAGATCAACAGAAACGAACTCACTGGCTTCCCGACCTACTCACTAACCCACTGACTGATCTCTTTAGTCGCTTCGCGACAGCGCTCACTTATATAGACATTGGAAAGTTCCATACTGTTCCAGAACATTCGAGACGGTGAAACTTCTAGAAGATTCTGGTTTTCTGGCATAGCGATTTCAATATTTAGGCTAGCATGTGGCTTATCTAACTGCCCGTGCCGACCTCCCGATATTTTTTAACCATAACTAATTATATTGTTGCAAGTATTGTTGTAGACATTGCTTCCTACCCACTTTAAAACACAATTACATCTCTTTTAATTCCTCTTCCTAATCTAAGTTTACATCGCATTCTCTAGATACTGTTAATCTGCTTAGGCACTTCAGGGCCGATTCTTTTTGTGTTTCTTTTGCTACTCAGCTTATCTCACTCTTCATTCCAGAGAAAACAAAAGTTTTATGTATATAATTAGTAAATAAGATTGCAGAGTGGATATTTAAAGGATCCAGTTGCTAGGAGATGTCTGCCAATTAGCGACCAGTCAGCCAATCACTCAGTCAGCCAGTCAGTCAATCAGTCATTCACTCAGTCAGTCAATCATTCAGTCAGTCAATCACTCAGCCAGTCAATCAGTTAATCACACACACTCAGTCAGTCAGTTAGTTAGTCAGTCAGTCAGTCAGTCAGTCAGTCAGTCAGTCAGTCAGGCAGTCAGTCAGTCAGTCAGTCAGTCAGTAAGTGAAAGTCCGTCAGCCGAGAGAATCGTTCTGTGAGCATCGAGAAAGGCCGATCCAGCATCATTCGAAAAGCTGCTCCATAACCATTTTCCTTTAATCTATTACACAGACATTTTACATTATCCATTTCTTTAGCCTCATACTGAGCCCGCCTCGGTAGCGTAGATGGTCGTGTGTCTGCCTCACGTTCAAGAGGTCCCGAGTTCGAATCTCGGTCAGGGTGAGTTATCTGGATAAGGTTTACAAAAAAATGCCTCATATTGGATTGCTCCATATTCATCTGTTCCTCGACAGGCGTCGCTTGTAAGTCCTCCATACGAGAGTGGTAAATTAGAAAAGAGGAAGAGCTAAATATTCTATTTTCCATTTTGAGTGACACTATTTACACTCGTTCACGCGAATGCTTTTCTCCTAAACTGTTTTTACTTACGAGAGCTGTTCAATAAAGAATTATCATATTTTTTACGGTCATAATTTTTCGCACTAAAATTCAATCTTATTATATTCTGTTAGCTTAATGTGAAACGAACACGCTGTAGTAGTTTCATTGTTGGTACTCCTAGTTCTTGCCTGTGAGAACCAGGTAAATGTAGACATGTTCAGTATCGCCTACCGCTGCAATGGAGTTAACACGCGAGGAACAATATGCGGCTTTGAAATTCTGTCTTTGTCTCAATAAATCTTCAGTTGAGGCCTATAAAATGTTACAGGAGGCCTATGGAGAGTCTGTTCTTTCCTGCAGCACAGGTCGAAGGTGGTTTAAAATGTTTAAAGAGGAGAGACAATCAATTTTAAAGGAAGGTGAACCCGGTGCTCCAGTTAGTGCTCTTACGGGAGAAAACATCAACACTGCTGCTGCCATGGTGAGAGAGGATCGACGAATTGCCTTAAGATCACTTTCTGAAATACTGAACATTTCATTGGGTGCCACATTTCCGTGAAGCAGGCTGGATGCTGCACCACGATAATGCGCGGCCACATATTGCCAATGTTGTTGCTGAATATCTTGCAAAAATCAACATGAAGTGCATCCATCACCCTCCCTATAGTCCGGATTTAGCCCCATGTCACTTTTTTCTACTCCCTAACTTGAAGAAACGTCTTCGTGGGAGGCATTATCCATCATCAGAAGATGTGTTGAAGGCTGCGGAGGCGATTTTGAAGGATCTCTCCAAAAATGGTTTCCAGCATGTCTTTGAAGACTGGCAGAAACGCTGGGACAAGTGAATCGCATTCAGGGGAGACTATTTTGAGAAGGACCATCAAAATTATGATGAGTAAAGGTACGTTGTCAAAAGAACTTGTGATCATTCTTTATTGAACAGCCCTCGAACTTAACCATAAGGCTAGAGAAAGAAATGATAAATTCCCGATAAATTATTTTTGTAATCCCTCTCCAAAGGTAATGGATAAAGAAAGTTTACCTGAAAATTTCCCAGTATCTTTTGTCCAAGTAGACTATGTACAGATTTATAGCTTTCCATGCATGAAACTCAATGCCTCAGGTATTGAGAGCTGATCAGGGAAAGTGTGATGCGGCAGTGTGAACGAATGCCTTTTCTAAAGTTGTCAACAAACAGAACCGAACCCCATCTGTGTAAACACAATTAGGCAAATGAAGGGAAAACATATGTTTTAGGAACCGATAATGAGCTTTTATGAAATAACAAGATGTTATAACGAATTGGAAATAACAAGATCATATTGTTTGGTGGAACTGTCCTGTGAAGACAGCGATCGGTGGAGGAAGTCTTCTCCTATCCAAGTCATATTTTGAAATTAGTTCTTGGGTATACTTATGATTTAATAGACAGCTGCTTCCAACTAAACATGTCTCACACTTACAGATTTACCGGTTCGACAAAATGTAAGTATTATTCTTATTTAAAGGAACCCATCTCTGAATTTTGTAAAACCCAAATTACCCTGTGGAGTGTTATGAATTTTTTTGTATATTGTATCTGTATAAAGGGCATAATTGCGAAGTTTGTTATTTAAGTCGTTCCTGGATTATGTATTATAAAACATAAACTTGAGTTATTTTATAAATTATTTGAACAAAGATATTTTAAACATTAATATATTGCGTTTTTAAAAAAGTGTAATATAATTTCTCCTATCCCATGAAGATTGTGTTTAAAATTTGTGGTTTCAGATCTTTAGTATCAATGAAAGTACTTGAACAATTGAAGCAAAATAAGTGAGAAGCATGCAATAAATGATAGCTCACTTAAGCCCCAAACATTTTTTTTTTAAACAGTGGGTCAACCATATATACTCTCAGCATGTCACTATTATCTATTGCATGCTCCCACGTTTTCCTTTTAAATTGTACGAGTACTTACAAAGTTATTAAAAGTTAACAATCAAAAATTTCAGGACAATTCCAGCCTAAACTAAATTTCAGGTATCCAAAATTTATTCTGGAAAACTCAAAATTATACATATCTTCTTCTTAGTTTATTAACTAATCCACCAGCGGTGCACGCTGACTGTAGCACCCGGTTCATCATCCCCTGAGGAGTAAGCAACAAGCTACCTCCCTTCTCAACACCCACTTAATTTACACCCGTCATCCTGTAACTTTCACATCCCACCACTACGTGGTTAAGCTCTTCCCAGAGCAGGTACACGATTTGACCACCTTTCGGGCTGTTCCTGGAGTTGAGTTGAGTTCAGGACAATCTGTAAGTGGCTGGAAGAAATTATGTTTTACTTTTTAATCGTTTCAAAAACGTGGTATATTAACATTTAAAAGCATTTATTTAAATAATTTAAACAGAAAGATCTTGTCTGTATGTTTTTCAATCAGTTCTGAATTATGTTTAAAGTTTCAAAGGGGCTTGGAGATATTTGCACAAAATTTAGGTGTAAATTTGATTTTTCGTGAAAATAATCTAAACATTTTAAACATTTTTAATAAAATAGAAATTTTCTAACATGTTCCTATATAAAGGGAAGTTAAGGACGAAGCAATTTTCTTGAATGCCAATTGGTATTGTACATATTGTGACTTTGTGGGTTCGTGAAATTAAAAGTCCGATTGCACCACTCAAAGATGTTCTTTATTTCCACCGAATTGCAGTTGAACACTTGCCGATTACACAGAATTACGTAATGAACACAATTACAATTCACCAGTTCGTCCGTTACAGTTCCACTGCACGCTCACAGTTACCTACACTCTTCCGATGCACGTACACAGTCTGTTCCCTCACTGGGCGATCCTCACGGCTGCTCGACAAGAACTCACTCTCCTCCAGCCCGACGCGTTGCTTATATAGGACCAACTGGCCAATCTAGAAGGTTCCGGATTAGATTAAATATCCCGTATGTTCGAGAACTCAGGTGGAGTGGAAAGAGACGGCACAGTGATGTTTTTATAGCCACCCCTCGTTACCGCTATAAGACAAATGAGTGGGCGAGGCGAACGCCTACCGTCTCCTGCTGCAGCTGCTGCTGCTGCTGCTGCTGGCCGGTTCTATAGGGAGTTCCGACGTTCGGGTGACATATTGTCTTCCATGTCTAAGCTACGAGGGCGGTTCAATAAGCCCTTGTGTTAGGAATGAAGACGCCAGTTTTTCAAATGCAAATTATTTAGTTCTCAACTTAGACCCCTTTTACGAATCTACATACTTCCCAACGCCCCTGTCATTGTTTTAACCCCTCCAAAAATAAGAATTTTCAAGCTCTGGATAAAACAAAAAAAACACGTTAATCTCCATTATAGCCTCTTCATTTGATCTAAATGTTGTTCGTGCGAGCCATTTCTGCATGTTTGGGAACGGGAAGCAATCACAGAGAGCCATCTCAGGAGAAAATGGAGGGTGTGGTAGTAATTCGTAAGGCAATTTTTGCAGTTTGGCAGCAGCAACTGCGGATGATTGTGCTGGGGCATTCATGGTGAAACAGAACTTTCTTCTTCGCCACATGGGACTGGGCCTCCTTCAACTTCTTGTTGAATTGAGCCAACAACTCACTATAGTACGCTCCAGTAATCGTTTTTCTTATTTACAAGAAGTCAATGACACAACTTTGACTCCCCAAAAATAGTCGCCATCACTTTTCCGGCAGAATGAGGCCGTCTTTGCCTTCTTTGGAGCACATTCTGTGGAAGCAACCCTTTGTTTTGATTGTTGCCTGGTTTCCGGAGTATAAAATCTCATTGACAATGAAACTCGACGCCAAAAGTCTTTCAGATTTCGCTTAAACATCTTCAAGTTGAAAGCCCATCCGCTTGTTTTCCACTGTGAGCAAGCGTAACATCCATCGGGCTAACAGCTTTCTTATCTGCAAGTTATCGTGCAAAATTGAATCGCCGTGCCGGTCGATACACCTATGGCCTCTGCCATTTCGCGAACTTTCGTTCGGCGGTCAGCGACTTCCTCGGCAACAACATCTTCAGGGCGTCCTGGACATTCCTCGTCAAAAACGGATGTTCAACCATGTTTAAATTCGTTAATCTATCTTGTCATAGAAGGCAAATGGTCTCCATAAACAGCATTCATTTTCACTTTTATTTCCTCGCAAGTTTCCCATCTAGAAATAGAATGCGAATCACTGAAGGATACTCAGTTTTTGCATTTTAGCGAAAGCACTTTGAACAACTTTTGAGATATCTGTAAAATCCAAAATAATCTATGAATCAACATCAAATTTGTTTTGACAAAGTTAACAAATGACAGCACATGATAACAACACAAATTTCTATTAGCTGGTTACGTAGCTCAGTCGGTAGAACACCTGCCTGCCGTACTAGGAGTCCCGGGTTCGATTCCCGGCGGTGGGGGTGGGGATTTTTCTCCGACCAAGATAATTCCCCATCTTCCCCCGAGTCTAGAACTGTAAATGAGAGTGCGAATGAGTAATCTAATGATTAAAACCCAACGAATACGAGTTAACATCTTCAATATGTTCCAAAGGAGAATGGCCGCCGATATGACCATTGGAGTTAAAGGTCATAAACAAAACTTCCCTTGACAATACCATAAATTTTGAAGCACGGGTACTCGAATGTTTAAAGTTTGTCTCTAGCTTGATGTGAAGTTAGTTTAAAAGTTTTTCATGTTAAGGGTAGTTTGGTTGAAAGGGCTTCCTTGAAAGCGAGTTAATACTCCATTGTCATCCACCTCTTAGCTACATTTAAAGTTTCACGACTTTTGCTCATTTGAAAACAAGTTTTTAATTACAAAATTTATACAGAAAAGAAAAACAGACAAGAAAGTGAGTTAATAAAAGCGTTTTAAAATTCCCGTTGCGATGTAATGCTTATAATTTTTGAATAGAATTTCCAAATATTATACTTTACTGAGTTATGAAATAAGTTTACTAGTAAGTATATATTAATTTGATTAAAAGAACTTTTTGTCTTGTGAGTTTTGGGGAAAAATAAATATATCAAATATGGTAACACATTAGCTTTATATCGATTCCTTAGCAATGTTAGCACATATAAGGGAAACTATTTTTGAACTTCTGCTGTGATAACTTAAAATTGCACGGTAATGAGCTGAACAAGAAAATTATCTAAAATATTACAACTGCTTATGCGTAGTTATTAAATCGATGCATTTACTTAAAATGTATAATTTAGTAACCAATTAACACATGTTCAGTAAACTATAAAAATAAATTAAGAAATTGTTTGGGAAAATGTGGGAAATTTTAAAAAAGGTGTCAAATTTACCACTATGTCCTCGGTCATGAAACAATGATTTTAATAGAAAACTCCTAAAAAGTTTTCAACATTACGATTTTGTTATTTTGAATTTATTGAGAAATAATTCGTTGTAAACTATTTTTAAAAATTGTGGTAGAAGGGGAACAAGACTAAAGGAACAAAGGAAGGTAAAATAGTGATTGAAGAGGTGGAAGCAAAGGAAAATAATATTATTAATGTGTTTAATGATCATATTATTGTTAATGTTTAAGAAATGTTGTTTGAATGTTAGTTATTTAACATATGATTTAAAGAAAAGATTATTTAGAGTACCAAATATGATCATGAGAATTGTGCTATTTAAATATAACGTGGACCAAATAGTTATTATTGAATTGCCATAGCAACGGCAAATATAATAATTTCAGACTAGCCAGAATTAGCGTCATTCTACGCATAGACGTCATCGGGTAAACATGCAAAATTGTGATTCTGTAAATGGACGCCGTAGAAGATGGAAGCATAATAAATAATCTGTGTAGAATCGTCGAAGAAAAATATTGTAATTGTAAAATGGAATAGCGACGCTTCTGAAATCATGTATTAATTTAATGTTATGAGGAATTTATGTTCATTTCAGAAGGAATTAAAATTTGAATATGTGAAAAGAAGTATTTAATCAATTATTTCATCTATTCCCTTCCGATACTACGCCCGAGGTAAAACGATTTTCAGGCGACCAGTGACGTCGGCTCCAGCCTCAAGGACAGAATGCTGCAGCATCCCATCCCTGAGCTCCTGTAGCAAAGGGACACATATATTGCAGCACAATCACTAGAAAATTTCTGTCGCAATCAGGATTATTTAAATCATTAATAATGTTCTCATTTTAAATCCGAGAGCAAATTTATTTACATGAAAATTTTCCTAGATTATCGGAAATAACGAGGAATCAAAAACCCTAAATTGTAATATTAATCATGTTTTCTAATCGGCTCCCTCAAACAGTATAATTTAAAATGAGTATCGTAGTTTTTGTAAATGAATCTGGTACAGCTGCAATTTAGAAAAGAGCATGATTAAAATTCTTTTGTTAAAATCGTTTATAAAGGTGTTTTGCCTAACTTTAGGTGTGTGCAGGATTGGTGGTGGCGGTGGTGAAGTTGCTGGTGGTGGAGCTTGTAATAATGATAAGGGTCGTGGTGGTGGTGGCGACGGCGGTGGCGGTGGCGGTGGCGGTGGTGGTGGCTGCGTAGTTCACTTTTGACGATTGTTATGAATGGTAACTCTAGTGTTGATGACGATTATGGTAAAGGTAACATTGGTAACGGTTGTGGTAGTAATTGTAGTGCTGATGGTGGTGTTGACGTTAGTGCTGATGCAAGTAACGGTTGTGGTTAGTAGAAGTTGAGCGACTCTGTACTTTATCTTAGCTACAATGAAGCCAATCTCATTTGCCTAACGGTTAAAGAATTAATTATTGGAATCACAATCTCTTGTATTTATTGTTTAGTGAAAGTTTTGCACTGAAGACGTGCACACTTATTGGTTATGGTTCATCTTAAAACATAGGGACAAATGCATTGCCTTATTTTCATATGGTAAAATACTTTACCTGACTGCACATTTTACTTAAGAAGTAGGAAGTACATATTTCGATCCTTGTAAAATTTGTTCCCAATCATTTTACCGAATCTTTTTCCGATTATATCTTTCCAGATATCCCTTCTTTTGAAAGTACAGCTACATTTTTTTTTAAATTACTTTACCTGTTTCACACTTTCCAATATTACTGCGCATAGTCTTCACATGTTTAGGTATTATTACAAGTTGTTATGCACGCTACTATGTAATTCGTTCTTTGTTTGAATTTTGGCAAAATATATTTTTTGTGTAAATGTTTCTCTTACATTTTCTGTATAATGTAGCTGCGACCACATATAAAATTCTTAAACGAAGTTTAATTGCCTTATCTTGTTTACCTATTGTATTCCATTTTGTTATATAATTTTACAAAAGAAAAGAAATAGTCTTAAACCTCACGGATGGCTCTCTTCAAATGGATGCACTTTCGTACATTATTGCCTTATTTCAAGTAATAAATAAACCATTAGGATATATACAAGATGTTTAGTTAAGTCCCGCGCCGTCTAAATAACCTTTGAACCTCGTGGCTGATTAACACGAAACTGGAAATTCAGGTAGCTCAAATATTGTAGCTTTTTTCTGGTTTAACCGAAAGTGACAGAAAACTTTTTGTTTTATATGGTATATCTACAGATTCTGATAGCTCTGCTCGATATCTATTCAATAAACACCCACATAATTTTCTGTAATTCATTACTTTTAAATGCAAAATATACAAAAGTGTAAACTTAAAACGTTTCCTTTTTCCTGTGATTTGACTGTTCCTCGTTTATATTCATGGAACTTTATCTGAATGGTGTTTGTTTACATCCATGGGAGTGACTTACTGATTTATGGGATTAAATCTGATATCTAACGTATTAAATAATATTCTGAATACTTCATCGAATGTTCCCCTCTGTGTGCAAGAAGAACTCCAAAGTATCTAGAACAAACTTAGTATTAGAATATAATATAGGTAAGCCAAATTTCGATGATGAAAATCTTTAAAAGTGCCAAGCAACTCTCTTGTACAATTCATCTTCTGGGTGAACTTTCAGAGGAAGGCCCTGATAAAAGAATTGCCATTTTATGAACGAATGCATTAACAATAACCAAGTTTGTAAAGACAAATTGTATTCTTAGATGAAGTAGCGTTCTACCTGGATGGACCTATTAACAGACAAAACTGTAGATTTGGTCAGACATAAATCCACAATGGATGGAGGAAAACCACATGCAGTATTCACAGAAGCTGAATGTTTGGGCTGGTATTATTGGTAACTATATTATTGGACGTTTTTTCTTTAGAGAAACCCAAACACTGCTAGATATTTGGAGTTGCTTCAAAATCAAGTAAACTTGTTTTCATGCCTAGTTAATCATCGGACACCTAAAAGCTACATCTTTTCCCAGCAAGATGGAATCCAAACTTATTGCACACAGACTTTTAGTTAGTACTCAAGTACTAACAACAATGAATTGATCAGAGCGGCTAGCAAGATCACCAGATTTGATTCCTTTGGACTTCTCTTCTAGGGTCACTTTAAGGCAGCTGTATATGGAGACAGAGGATCTGGAGCATCCAGTAATGGAAGTAAGGACAGACATTCGTAAGTCCTGGTTAAGCTGTTTCTTAGATGGTTTCTATAATCGAATGCCGTGTTGGTTAAGCAGTTAAGAACTATCAATTTGATCACATAAGTTTGGTTTTTCGTTTTATTATTTTGTTTGTTGTGGATATTTATTGCAAAGCTGTTGAACATAATTTCTGAATCTGTGTAAAAACAGGATGTTGAATTTAAAATAAGAAAGTTCTAGTCACTTTCGGTTTAACCGAAAGTAGAACAAATTAATTTTTGAGTTTTCTACACATGACTCTCTCCATAAACCAAGTTTTTGAGTTAATCAGCCACATACCTCACAAGTTATTTGGATAGTTATTTTGATGATATCAACCTGATGTCCTGTAAACAGCTAGCACCAAAAGAGAGTCCATCATGTTATTGATAATTGGTATACACTAAGTTCAGCAAACTTTGTTCAGGTAATCTTCAGGTGTACAGGAGTGCTGCAGTTACGGCAGTTTAATTGGGTTTTGCAAATATTGTTGTGTATGATAATTATTTCGAGTCCAAAGATTGAGTATAATAAAGATACCTAAGGAAATGTTAAGCTAGAGGTGGGTCCGGCTTGGTAATCACAGTAGAAAATAATGCCTTTCTAATGGTTTCTCTGTAATTACTGAAGGGCTTACCTGGCTCATATGCAGCGTTAGATCTTGTACGATTTATTTTATATTTTGAACTCTGCAGATCATCACAGATCACAGTTTGTATCAACAAGAAAATACAAGAGAGTAGTAAGTCTTCTGGATTCCTAGACTAATCAAAGCAAAGAGACGAAGAGAATGTAGCAGAAAAAATACCAGTTAGTTTTTAAGCATGTGTTCTAAAAACTATCGATAGGAGAGAAATTACTTTGTGATCGACGCATCTTCGTGCCGGAGGGTCGTCATCTACTAACTGATCATCGCTGAATTGGAAGTTTGTCTTCATAAGTTATTGGTTATTAAGTTATTGTCCTCATAAGTTATGGTCCGAGAGGTACCACACAGTCTACTGCTGATTCAGAGGACCACGTGTCAATCACGATGTACTTTCTCCTTTACTTTATAAACTCAATTATAATTGGCGAATAAGGCATCGAGATCGTACATTGGCTGAAAGGCGCTTGTGTGTACTTAACAATACAATCACGCAGACAAACTGATGTACGCAGAACGAAGCGGTAAAAAGACATTAAACTTGAAGAGAAATAACAGCACCTGACGCCCACAGAAGTTTTACTTTTTGTACGTGAGTGTATAATTAAACAGACTTTTACACACGCCTTGATACGCACAGGTGGAAAGTTTTAAATCTTAGAAAGCATTGCTGCAACAGCATAACAATGAAAATGGCCTGATTGCGAAGTTCGCTAGGCCATCACAACTCACCTTGTGTATGCTTAACAAAATGGCGAGGTCGCTGCTGTCAATGTCTTGTTTTTACTTAAAAATCACACATTCGACTGTGTAATCAAGGTCTTCAACAGAAGTCATTAACACGAGTTCTATTACATACAGAACACGTTAATGTTCTAGATGCTCAACTGTGTAGTGCATTGTAGATCGTCCTTGTGTAGTTGAGGCGGCATGAGATGATTAATAACTTTATAAAGAAATTATGGTATGATAAATATAGCACGGATTGTAAGCACAAACAAATGCTGAAATAAGTATGCATATAGGCACAAAATGAAGCAACTAAAAATTTAATCACAAGCATATTGTTTCGTAGAATTTTTACTTTACGTAACCTTGTCACAGTCACGAGGGAGATTATCTTGAGATTTTCTTGCGTTTGTCAGTGAAGAACTTTTTATAAAGTAAAAAGGATCTCTAAACGTAGAATGGCGTTACTTCAATACGTGAAAAGCACCACAGTTTTCCTTGGTTGAATTTCTCTTCAGTATAATTTTCTGTACCAGAAAACTTTTTAGAACGTTTGCACAGTGTTTCGTAACCAAGATTTTTCGTTAATACCTTACTGAGTTTCTCAAATGCATCTTTAACAATACTGCGAGTTTCTAGACCTTTCTGAAACTTAATCTATCAAAGAAAGTGAATGTTTCAAGCTTCCAACTGTGTTATAATAGCAGGTATTTTGGAGAAACGGCTATGGATGTTCTGTATAATACCTTGGATGCCAGTATTACCAAAACATTCTTGTGGAGTGGCAATGGTGCTTGCATCTTCTGCATCTAAGGAGTATAACACTGTGTTTTCTCTTCTTCTTCTTCTTCTTCTTCTTCTTCTTCTTCTTCTTCTTCTTCTTCTTCTTCTTCTTCTTCTTCTTCTTCTTCTTCTTCTTCTTCTTCTTCTTCTTCTTCTTCTTCTTCTTCTTCTTCTTCTTCTTCTTCTTCTTCTTCTTCTTCTTCTTCTTCTTCTTCTTCTTCTTCTTCTTCTTCTTCTTCTTCTTCTTCTTCTTCTTCTTCTTCTTCTTCTTCTTCTTCTTCTTCTTCTTCTTCTTCTTCTTCTTCTTCTTCTTCTTCTTCTTCTTCTTCTTCTTCTTCTTCTTCTTCTTCTTCTTCTTCTTCTTCTTCTTCTTCTTCTTCTTCTTCTTCTTCTTCTTCTTCTTCTTCTTCTTCTTCTTCTTCTTCTTCTTCTTCTTCTTCTTCTTCTTCTTCTTCTTCTTCTTCTTCTTCTTCTTCTTCTTCTTCTTCTTCTTCTTCTTCTTCTTCTTCTTCTTCTTCTTCTTCTTCTTCTTCTTCTTCTTCTTCTTCACTCCAATGGCTAGGCAATGCTGCCTGTTCCGGCTTAAAACATGTCTGACCATCGTTTTCGTGGTCTTCCCGGATGTCTCTTTCCTCTAGGTTTATAGTTTATAACTCTTCTTGGGATTCTATCTCTCGGCATTCTCTCAATATGCTCTCTCCATTTATTTCTATAATTTATTATTTTTTCTTCTAAAGAACTTATTTCTTTTTTCATTTGGAATTTTATCTAAAGGAGGACATCCATTTACTGCTCTTAAAAATCTCATTTCGGCAGCCTGTATCTTGTTTTTGACTGCTTTTGTTAATGTCCATGTTTCAGAACCAAAAAGAAAAGCAGACACAGCCATTACTTTATAAAATTTCATCCGCGTTTCTTTTCTGGTTTTAGTTTTTAGGCTTCTATTTATTATGCCGCATGTTTGTTGAAACATTGGCAATTTATTTTTAAAATCATTTTCATATTTATAACTGACATATATTTCCAAATATTTAAAACCCGTAACTTGCTCTAAGATAATATCATCAATTACTATTTTGGTTCTAATAGTGTCTTTACCTCGAAACGCCATTGTTTTTGTTTTATTTGTGGAAATTTTGAAATTATAATTCTTACATAACTTCTGTAAAATGTATACTGCTCTTTGCAGCTCGTCTTCGGTTTTACTTATAATTATTTGGTCATCCGCAAATAGCATTGTCTTAAGAATAAAACTTGGTGCAAGATGGATGCCTCCGTTAATCTTAAACATCCACTCTCTAATCAGATTTTCTATATAAATTATGAATAAGATAGGAGACAAACTGCAACCCTGTCTTACAGCTTGATTTGTATATATCCATTTACTATACATTCCATTTCCAATACGCTGTTTGCTGTTTGTTGCATCCTTATATATATATTAGAACTTTAATGAGATGATTTGGGCAGCCTCTTCGAGTCATGATTTCCCACAATTTTTTTCCTATTTACACGATCAAACGCTTTTTCATAATCATAATAATTTCAATCTTCATTGAAATGTTCTGCGTAGTATGACTAGTTTTAACCACATCGAGTTAAATCTGGCTGAGGAAGTAAAGACAAACTTAGAAGGACTTCATTAAATTTTTGAACTCTAATCGTTGACAGTACACTTTCTTTGCGCTAGAAATAAGATCGGCTCCTGATTCAGCATGATGATGTAAACCGTCTGAATGATAAAGTGATGGCTAGGAGTGAAAATTTAGTTTTAAAATTATATGATTTGGACAAAATTAGCTATTTTCATTAAAAAGCATAAAATAAGGATGCAAACCCCGCATCTCAGCAAAAAAGCATTTATAAGCATTTCGTTTAGAAATCCGGGCTCTAGTGATAAATAACTATAATAAATAATCTTTGTATGTTGAACTTCAATTCACTCGTATAGGAAATGTGGTTACGATTTTGTCAGTCACATTAGTATCTACCAAGTTTCGTGTTAAAGAAAAGCAACAGACCAGCTAAAGTAATTAAGGGAGGTTACTTAGGGTTTAGTTATGTTCAGAAATCACATCTGCATTCGTAGCCCACGTAAAGTCAGTTCTAAACATTAGAAAGGAAAAGGAATTTTTAAAACTTGGGACAGGAATTCTATTCGTAGTTAATGTTTCGCCATCTTAATCAGCCATAAGTTCGGGCGCAATTTGGTGCGGGATTTCTATCCTTGAGATGGGATGCACGTTGACTGTTTCGAAGACCCAAGCCGAGAAGCCAGATATAACTGGGTTAATTCGTTGTATTTTGAGTTGTTTCTTGGTGATTGTGTTTGGTTAAATAAGAGTCATGTAACATCTAGTTTTCAGGCGTGGTTCGGAATAAAGTTTCGGAGAAGTCAAATTTTGTAACAATTTAATTGTATTATCTGGGTTACATTTTACTTAAACTTCCTCTCCCAGTCACTTCCAGGTTACTTCCAACATATCGATAAATTCTTACTTTGTTATATTTAAACAGTTCCAACTATTACATAAATCTTGATCCTGCACCACTATTCATCACACTCACGATTGCAAAATATCTCTACCAAGATTATTGATTTTTCGTAACTATCGTTACTCCTCTCTTAATTTTGTGATTGGCCGATTTAATTCCACGTCACAACATTACGTCATAATAATATTACTACCGCCAATCACAAAATTACATATATTTTTACTTATTTAAATTACTACATAGATTTACATAATTTTTTTTATAAATTTATAAACTTTTCATAACTTTTCTAAATATAACTCAAAACTACTGTTACAAACGTAACAAATACAGAGTAGAAATTACCTTTCAAACGAGAATAAATTTATACCCGCCCCGGTAGCGTGGTGGTAGCGTGTCTGCCTCACATTCAAGAGGTCCCGAATTCCAATCTCGGCCAGGGTGAGTTGCCTGGATAAGGTTTTCCCGGGGTTTTCCCTTTTCCTGAGAGAGGTAAGGCTAAGCTCTATGGACCCTATGCTCATTTGGGCATCATTTCACCCATTCCATTCATCGTCCGATTTGACTAAAAAATTAAAGGACGCAAATTTAATATATATATATATATATATATATATATATATATATATATATATATATATATATATATACATATATATACATATGACGTTTTAAGATAGGAACTTGGTGTGGATTCATAGCTAGAACTTAGGTTGATAAAGGAGAAATAGTTAAAAAATTCTTTTCTTTTCCTTCATATTTTACAATTGCACACAATTGTTTTACTGTGATTGTTATTATCAGTGGTCTAGGCCTTAATACCGCACGCGGGTTATACAGATTTGGCGACCGTCGCAAGGAGATTCTCCGAGTAACATTTCAACTACTTCAAATAGATCATTATTGGCGTCCATTAAATTTATCAGCCAATTTAAATGGTGTTATCTGTCCTCACACCCGCCACGTATCTAGACCCCGAGAGAAAGATCTGATAGTTCACAACTGTAGCAGCCGGCAGCACATCCCTGGAAGACTGAGGTACGTATTGGGGATGGCGTCAAAAGTGTCATATTTGAGGAATTTCGCTATCTGTTAGAATTGAATTACAATTGAGAAAGACAAAAAAGAAAAAGTCCACAGGTGATTATTTATCTGTTTTTCGGAATTTGTAAAGAAATCAAACATAAAACATACTGTAATATTTGTGACATTTTTTTTAAATTTTTAATATATATATATATATATATATATATATATATATATATATATATATATATATATATCCTTTTCTTTTTTCTTATTTAACCGTTTTTCATTACTTCCGTTTATTTTCTTATCTGTACTCCTTAGTTTCACACCGAGCGCGATGGTTCAGGCGGTTTCGTCTGTAGCTCGCATTCCTGCGGCCCAGGTTCGGTTGCCGTGGCCGACCTACCAGAACCATGGGTTTTTTGGGTTTTTTTCCGGGTGGCTAGGCGAATGCTGGGTAGGTTAATTACATTTCCGAATTTCCTGTCCCTCCATTTCATCTCCATTATCGTTTCACATCTCTCATCTGGTGGTCTCTTTCAGGGTAGAAGTGTCGGCGGGTGTCTCTGCGGTGCATGGCAGGATGCTATACTCTGAGAAAACCTACTTCCTCCTCTGGTAGGTAGGTTGCCGGTCTCCTCGGCTCTGCTGGGACCATTTCGGGACCACCAGCGAGGGACCTTTGGGGCTCGGATCGCCTGCCTGGGACCATTAGAGCTCGGCTGCTGGGCTCGCTCCGTCCTGCAGTAGAGAAGCGAGTTCGTTGTCATGGCCTGTCGGAGGAAGTCTCTATCTAAGTAAACTGTAGCGAACCTGACCTCTGTACTGTCGTGGCTCCTTGGGTCGGCCGCCCTCTGTCTCCTTCGCCTCATCCGGGGGTGCCTCCACTTGGCGGTATAGGAACAATGGGAACATTATGGTGGCCTACGTACCAAAACCCCTCCGTCATGAAATCCCAATCTTAGACCCTTAGTTTCACACATATTCACTATACACATAAACAACCATGCCAGCAGAAGAATCGAGTCGTCCAGGTTAACCTGGGCGGAATGGTTTCGCCCAGCACCTAGCCGCTTACTGCGGCTTTATCTGGGTAGTGTAGTAGTTTGTGTTTTGTCTCAAGCGTTTATGTCGGGGCATAGGTTTCTCGCGAAGAGCAACGGTGATAGTACACTACCCTCCGGGACTCCCGCAGCTATGGGTCTGACACTGGAAAGCTTTCCTTCCACTCTCACTCGGAACGTGCGATCCCGAAGGAAGCTGCTGATCAGAGCAAGATAGGGAGGAGGGATGTTAACCCGGTCTGCCACGAGCCGGATGACATGTTGGACCTCTTGGTCCGTGGGCGATCAGATTTGGGTCTCCGCTTATGAGGCGGTAGAGCCCTCTTCCTCTCTGGTTTTTGTTGCGGCTATTCCAGAGCCCGTGTTTCGCGTTGAGGTCTCCTGCAACGCAAACCACTGGGTGTAGGTTCAGTAGGGTGGTGTAATCTGCCTCATAGAAGTGATGGCCAAGTGCGTCGTATGCAGCTATCAGTAAAGAGTCTATGCCTCCAATGGCAAGTCGGATGGCACAGGCCTCAATATGCTGAAGCGCAGGAAGAGGAAAGAGTGTATGTGTGATAATATTTTTGATGAAAATGGCTGTTCCGCCCCTCTGATGGCCGACTATATCGGTCCGGTGGGTGACGTAGTTGTTCAACGAGAAATTTGTACCAGCCCCTTAGATGCGTTTCACAGACCATTAGAATGTCAATTCCATAGGACTGCACAAACTCAAGCACACCAGGATACTGTGTCCCTATCCCATTCGCATTCCAGAATGCATTCCAGAATGCAATAACCATGCCAACGGCGGGACTCGAACCTGACCCTCTACACGACGGAATGCTAGAGACATGCTCTAGCGACCATGGCTACGAGGGCCGGCACATCAACCCCTAGGTCGTTTTACAGAAAAGTTTTCGTTATGGTCGTTTATTTCTCAGACAGGGTTACATCCGTCGTGGTCTAGGAGCAACATACTAGCCTCATTTTCCTGAGGTACCGTAAAACTATTTAGCATGGCTTCCTACATGGCATCTCAAGCCTACTCAAGAGGCCTCTGAGCAAAATTAAGAGCAATTACACGCCCAATGTAGAATGGGACGCTAAAAAACCACAGCAGTTAAAAAGGTCCATAAAATGTTTCACAAAGTCATAGTTTTAACCATTATAATCTATTAAGCATAATATATTTAATATATTTGTTGTATCATGTTTCTAAGATTGGAGAACATGTTAGCTAACTTATTAACTAGGACTAGGTTTAGGAATACTACGGAGGGGATTCGGCACTGCGGTCAGTCTTGATCTATTGTACCTATGCCTCCAAGTGGGGCATTCACTAGGAAAAGCATAGATTCTCATCTTCACAGAGTAAACCATGTTACAGCAGAAATGGTGGCCATGAAAAACTCGAAATAGATCTTCATTTGAGTTGAACTTCTGGGTATTACCATGGTCGGGGAGCGGATAGAACAATAGACAACCGGTAACCAAAATATGCTACACCTGCATGTAGATTCCAAGACAGCACTCCTCCTGCAGTAAAGAACTGGCCGCTCAACTCAGGGAAAAGTCATCGCTCTCAATAAGGAAAATACTAGAATCCCTCCCCACAGGGTCAAGGGTCACGCACTGCTATGGGGGAATTAGAGAGCCGACTATCTCGCTAAGATTGCTGCCATTTCAGGACCATCCTAGTCTACAAGTCCATTCCCTTAATCCTGAGCAAAAGGCTGTTAACTAATACTCTACGAATACGTAAAATATGAAGCTATTAACAGTGAAGCACACAAATATATACAAATATAACAATTTGTAACTTAAAACTTCACTTATAAGAAATGCTGATACTTTTCTTATAAATTGTCCGGAATCACGATTTCATGTAAAATTTTTATATATCTTCAGCCGGGAACAACAAAGCTGTCACCATCGTTACGAATGCTAGATGTTAATATGTTCTTGTTAGTACTACCAAAATCTGAAAATAAAACAAATTTAAACACAGATTCGACTGCCGGTATTTCAAAATTCACTACGCGATGTTTGTTTTTTAAAATAAATCTATTTTCCCAAACCATTGGATGTATTGGACCATTTAATTGTTAAATGACCAAAAATGATCTGCTACGGCCGATTTATCAGTCTTTTTATACTTAAAGTTACGAAAACGTTCTTTCGTTCTGGTTTCTAAATTTCGTTTTGTCTGTCCAATATAAACTTTATCACAATCGAAACAATTAAACTGATAAATACCAGATTTTTAATATTAGGAATTTTATCTTTTTTTTTCTTTTTTTTTTTAGAGAAATGCAATAAATTTTTAATACCATATTTATTTTGAGAAACTAAAGTTATACCAATCCCGGACAATTTATAACAAAAGTATCATCATTTCTTATAAGGAAAGTTTTAAATTACAAATTGTTATATTTGTATATAATACCCTACGATTTGGAATTCCATCTACTCCCCTTCCACACGAAACATTTCATTTGCTGGCCCAGTAGCTCAGTCGGTAGAGCGCCTGCCTGCCGTGCATGGGATGCCGGGTTCGATTCCCGGCTGATTCTCCAACCAAGATAATTCCTTATCTTCCCCGGAGTCTGGAAGTATGAATGAGAGTGCGATTGTGTGCGTGATATAATGATTAAAACCCAACAAATACGAGTTAACACCATCGATATGTTCCAAAGGAGAACCGCCGCATTGGAGTTAAAGACTCTTACAGATAGTCCTTATCTCTCTGGCCTAGTCACATAACCATTTATTTTCTTGTAAATCATGATCTCGATTTTGTCTGGGTGCTATGCCTTCTACACCGACAAATGCACTTTTGGTTGAGGCCTCAGAACCACCATTGGAGATCCGTCGACACCTGTTAACCCTGCGCTTTCTATTGCGAGTTTTCTACGTGGACGTCCACCCAGTATTGCGGACGTTGCAGTATCTCGCTGCTAATTATCTCAACGCGGATTTTCCAGCTGTACGACGACTGCCCTTACTTTTACTGGGTTTTCGGAATCTATACCACGCGTTTTCCTTAATTTTGAAAAGTCCCTCTCTTCCGGGGTTTCAATATGCATTTGACTTACACTTCTTGAATGTTTCGGTACATTATCTTCCTGATTACATCATCCGGAGCCCTGACGTGAACGTCGCCTTCTCTCATTTCTTGCTGGTTACATGGCCAGATTTCACCACGATCTACACAGACGGTTCTAAATGTGCTGATGGAGTAGGTTATGCATACGTCTGTCCTTCTACTAATGCCCTGGCTCGATACCGCCTACCTATGGAGGCTTCCAGCTACACTGCGGAGGTTCTGGCCATTGTGACGCTTTGCAATATGGGATTTCTCGGGGCTTCCCCAAACTGCTGATCTTAACCGATGCGCAGAGTGTGCTGCAGAGACTCTCATCTCCTCTCTGGACGAGAGATATGCACTGTTATCTTTACGAGATACTGACGTTGGTGAACAACGCTACCACGGCCGGACATCAAATTCACTTCCTTTGGATCAGAGGGCATGTCGGAATTCGATACAATGAAGTCGCCGATCGCCTGGCAAAAGAGGGACTCACCCAAGGCACCTTTCAAGGCATCCAACTGCCCTATACGGATTTCTTCCCGGTCCTTCAGCGTGACGCCTATTGTCGCTGGAATGACGCCTGGATTCGTTCGCAGTCCATCAAAGGCAAACACCACGCCGCCGTTCAGACGCATCTATCCACGACCCCTTGGTTCTCCAGCTTCAGGATTGCACGTCGACATCTCACCTCCATCATTAGAATGCGACTTGGACATGGATGTTACCCTGCGCATCTACACCGACTACGTCTCATCGATTCCCCTGTATGTCCTGATGACCCAGGTGAAACCGCTGACCTCAATCATCTCCTGTTCAGTCGCTCTCGCTACCGAGCCCACCGTTCTTCCTTCCTCCGTCGCCTACTTCAGCAGTCTGTTCCTTTTCCCGCTAGCGTCAACACCATATTACAGTTATGCCACAAACCTGTATACCAAGCTCTTCTGCAATTTCTTAAAGAAGGTGATCTATAGATCTAGTCTCCTCCCATCCTCTTAATTTTCCTTACATTATTTTTCTTATTTTTCCCTTCGATGGCCATTTGGGATTTTACCGAAGGCAAAAAAAAAAAAAAAATCATGATCGTTTCCAATCCTACCTCCACAAAATGAACATAAGAGCCTCTTTATTATTTAGCTGCAATTAAAAATCTCCACACACGCCACGACACCTGGTGATAGAATGCATCCTGTGCTCAAGAGATCGACCAGCTGAATTAAGTGCAGTCTCCCTGTCAGTGGTTTTGAAGATCAATCTAGTAAAAGTTGCAGAATTCCTGAAGAGCATCTTCCACTCACTTGAATAAAACTACATGAGCACACATCGTATATCATACTATACAATGAGCAACATTCTATAGCAACTGTAAATATCACGTGGTGTACCTCTTGGTGAAACACGGGTTGTAAATAATTTTGTTTACATAAAAAATAAGATCGTGATTAAGTTAAAGTAGATGGAAAAACGAGTTTTGATGAACAACTTCTACAAATATTATCTATATAAAAATAAATCGTAATAAACTACTGTCAAGTATACATCATACTTTCTTTTGAACCAACAAAATTCCAAGGAAAATGGAGAATATACTTAAATTACTACGAGGTTAAGGTTGGTTTGGATTAACTATGTAGATTAAATAAGAAGGGAACACTAACACGTCGAGCCATTATTACATTGTGTATATACAAAAATAGAAGATCTAAAAGCTATTATTTAATCACCTGCTCTACCTTTATACTTTATGTTTAGAGTCAGTCGGAATGCCCTCCATTTTAAATCCATAAATTGTAGAAAATAAATAAGTGACAAGATACAATAGAGCTTTATATATCTCTTATCATTCATTTATCGTTGTCGTCGTCATCATGCTGTTGGCAGGCTGAGATCCTCTTCTTCGTGTGTTGTGTGAAGTGAGGGACAACCCGTAGGTGTGTTATTCGCGTACCTGACCTAGAAAGGACTTAACCGCGTAATAACAGGAATAAGGGTTTTGCAGGGTGACGGGTGAAATTTATGTGGGGGAAAGAAAGGAGGTAGCATAAGCTCCTCAACGGTTGAGACTCCAGGTGCAGCGACTCATTTTGCACCACTGGTGGCGATAATGTGAAATGTGCAGTGTTTAACGCCCGCTTTTACTACATACGGCACCGCAGGCGGTGACACTGATGATGCATGAGATGAAGATGGAGCATCGGTGGAATGAGATGGCGGGGAAAACTGGAGGTCCCGGAGAAAACCCACCCCAACGCCGTGTTGTCCACCACAAATCTCACTTTGCGGTCGCCTGGGATCGAACCCGGGCCGCCTTGGTGAGAGCCAAGCGGTCTAACCACTGAGCCACGGCGTGGCCACTGGTGGCGATTAAAATTTAGAAAAAGGAAAACATAATATTGATTTTCCAGACTAGTTCTTGGGGGGTTTAATTTTGAGGTTGGTAGATGTACCTTAAGGTTGCCGTTAGTGACCGCAAGCCATGCGAGGGAGCCGGTATAGCCTCTTGCGGCGATCATTGAAACGATAATCCCCAACAGACCTAACTAGGGCGCTCTGATGGAATGGTAAACGATCGTACAATTTGGTGACCCGGCGCCTAATTTCATCCTAACGGAGGGATGAGGCTTCGTGAACGTGTCTCCCGGGAAAACTACGAAAGACATACGAAGGTATCTATTCCGCACTCGTTGAAGTAGCAGTAGATTGGAGTCTGCAGCCATGCCTCAGACTTCACACGCATAGAGCTTTAGAGGAAACAGTAAAGCCTGAAAAAGGCGCAACTTTAGGGGTATTGGCATATCGGAACGAGTCACCGGGTATAACGAAGCCGAGGTTCCGCATGCAAGATTAGACAAGCCCCGAATATGCTCCAGGAAAGTTAGACCCTTATCCAGCGTCACTCCCAAGTACTTGAAGGAGTTTGCCCACCCTATCCTTCGCCCAGTGTATGTAAATGTGGGGAGGTTGGTGGGAAAACGGCGCTTAGTAAATATGATTGCCTGACTTTTCTCCGTATTTATGGACAACCGCCAGAACGTGCAGCATTCTTGGCTGAGCTGGAGTTGTCTTTGTATATGGTTGAAGGCTCTGCGTGGGTGTTTATATGTAGAGAATAGCAACACGTCGTCAGCAAATTGTGCTATGTTGACGTGCTGTTCAGTGGGAAGGTCGGCCACGTAGACGCTGAAGAGCGTTGGGGATAGTACAGAGCCTTTGGGGACTCCACCTCTGATGGACCTTCTTGTAGATCACTTTCCCGCCACAGAAACTTTGAAAGACTCGTGTTTAAGGAAGGAGTCAAGAAAGTGTAGAGCTTGTGTAAGTACCCCCAGGAAGATGAGTTTATGGAGAGGTCCTGCATGCTGGTCGTAGAGAAGGCCTTCTCCACATCCAGAGACACTGCCGCAGTGAAAGCCCTGTCCTGGAAATCCAGGGCAGCAGCCTCCATGACGCGCAGCAACTGCTGGGATGTGGAGTGCCCAGGACGAAACCCAAATTGCTGGGGCGGAATGGCTTGAATGTCAGAAATGGTGACAAGCGAGCTAAGAATAGTCTCTCGATAACTTTCGAGAGTACTGACGGGTGACTGATGGAGCGTTAGTTTGCGAGATGGACCGAGTCCTTCCCAGGCTTCTAGATGCAAATCATTCGGGCCTCTTTCCACTTCCGCGGAAAGTGGTCTAGAGCAAGGGACATGTTGAACACCCGTGTTAGAAAGAGCACGGCCTTGAAAGAAAGATGACGAAGCATGATAGGGGTTAACCCATCAGGCCCCGACGCCTGCTTGGGGTTGAGAGATGCCGGAGTGCGCCCTGCATTTCACTAGGTTTGATCACAGGAAGTCGATCCGCTTCATTAATACATTTGGTATACTTTTCACAACTTTTTATATCTCTTAACATGCATTTATCTCAATAACTTTCATTATTAATAGTACTAGCATGCATTTTTGCAACTTTTTTGTACACTGATGAATCCCATTTGTATTATTAGTTCATTATATATAAATAAAATAAAAACATAACTGTAAGCTTCATGATATTCCTTGACTAAAAATCTTGATCTTAAGCATTTGTGGATGCTGAGCAACATTTCGATCTCAAATAGTATGAAAATGTTGAACTTTGTGGTTTGAATCGTATACTATAGCTGCTTGCACTGGATTTCCCTCTGCCATCTGTGGAGCGGAAGTTGTACTGCCACTACTTTCTTCTCCACAGGTAGTTCAACAACAGCGGCGCTATCGGCTGCGCGCTACAGTCTAAATGAGATTGCTTGTTGCACAAGACCTTCAAAGCAGTCAGTTCTCCCTTGACAAATTCGCATTAAAAGAAAATCAGCCAGCTCTCCCTTAGTTGTGTACGTGTTTCTAACACGGTCAAATAGATTTCTTCATCAGAGAAAAGCGGTTTGTTGTGAAATTATTTCAACAAACCGAAAAAGCTATATTCATTGCAAAACAATGTAAGATATCATACGCGTTTAATTCCAATTCTCCTTATTTTGTACCTATAGAGAAATATCTTAATGATTGCTATAACACCTTACTAACAAAAATGCGATGACGCTGCATTCACAATATAAGCTTTGGAAAGGTAAAGTCAGACTAAAATATTCAGTGCTATAACAGTTTTCAGTCTGACTACACTTTCCCATAATTTGGCCTACTAGCTAGTGTGAATGAACAATTAATTTTTATATTATACACTTCGATACCACTGGCTACATTTCAAAGTTACGCGATAGAGCAGGGAGTTGTCTGCTTGGCCGTACGCATAAAGTCAAGCAGTAAAACATACGTGTCTCGTAAGTGGAACAACATGAGTTGGAATCCTTAAAGTGCATGTTTTTATAATTTTTAATTTAATAACAGTGGCTTGTGTTTTTCCTTCAGAAGATAAATAATAATACTTTAAACACATTCGTTTATAAAAACGCAAATAACCTATTGTCGTTTTCAAAATCATTGCAATTATCAGAAAATTGTCTTAATATTGGTTGTGTAAACCCTAGAGCTCATTCATCTGTTATGAATGATGCTGGCATAATGACAAATATCCTTTCATGAAAACTTCACTTCACATTTGGTCTCATCCATGCCCCGCAGAGTGAGGGCAGTAACAGAAGCAGAGGGTTTGCACATCCAATACTAAGCTAATTTCAATTTATATTTGATTTTACATATAGGAATAACATGTTTATATCATTTAGTTTAAAAACAGAGCAGTGTGTTTCAGTTTTTATGTGTGAGCATAAATGTCATAAATTCAAGTAAGCTTTATCAATTGGGAGTTATGTGCACAATACACATTTCGTAATTCTACAGAAAAAAAATGTTCGAGATTCAAATAGATATAGGTCTAGCTGTAGGTCGACATACATTTCGTAATTCTACAGAAAAAAAAAATGTTCGAGATTCAAATAGATATAGGTCTAGCTGTAGGTCGACATAACCTAAACCTACAAAAGCCAGATAAATTCACAGTACTAGTAACAAGATGGTTGCTAGTTTGTTGCTACATCGCTACTATATGTGTATTGTTACTACCGATTAGTACATAAATGCTCGTTTACTACAAATATTTAAAATGGCTGTGAGAAACTCCCAAAAGGACAAGGCACACCGCAAAACTAAGAACTGAGTGTCTGGATATCCTAAAGGTCAGCACAGTATAGTGTTGACCTAGCACTTTCTTTTTGTATCCAAAATTGAAAGATAAGACATATTTAATCACTTTTTTGTATCAGATGAAGCAATAGAATATTTAAAAACTGGTTTCTAAAAGCCCCAGGAAGAACAAGGTAATTGCTATAAGGACTGGTGTCATCAAATGCAAAAATGTACGATGTTCATGAAGAAACTGAAGAAATTGAAAAAACTGTTGAAAATAGTCCTGGTTGGCTGTCTTAATGTTCAGTATCGCCCTCGTACACTCTAATGTTGAAATCACACAGAGAGAATAATACATAGATGCTCTGAAAAGTATCCGACCTAATAAAGATAAAATACATTTACTCAGAATTTTATTTTATTTTTCAACATAGACTCCTTGTAACTCTACACACTTCTCCCGGTGATGCTCGCATCTCTGTAACCCGTCCAAATAGTACTCGGCGTTTTTCAACATAGTCTCCTTGTAACTCTACACACTTCTCCCAGCGATGTTCTCATCTCTGTAACCCGTCCAAATAGTACTCGGCGTTTTTCAACATAGTCTCCTTGTAACTCTACACACTTCTCCCAGCGATGTTCCCATCTCTGTAACCCGTCCAAATAGTACTCGGCGTTTTTCAGCATAGTCTCCTTGTAACTCTACACACTTCTCCCGGTGATGCTCGCATCTCTGTAACCCGTCCAAGTAGTACTCGGCGTTTTTCAACATAGTCTCCTTGTAACTCTACACACTTCTCCCAGCAATGCTCTCATCTCAGTAACCCCTTCAAATAGTACTCGGCATTTTTCTCTCCAAAATAATTGTTCACGAAGGTGATTGCCTCTTCATTTGACGAAAATCTCTGTCCTCCGAGCGCATTTTTCAGATGAGCAAACAAACAGAAGTCGCTTTGGGCTAGATCTGGTAAATAAGGAGGGTGGTCAAGCAGTTCAAACCGTAATTCGTGAATTTTCGCCATTGCAACCGCTGAGGTGTGCGACGGTGCGTTGTCTTGGTGAAATAGGTGTTTGTTTTTTCTGCAAATGTGGCCATTTTTCCGCAAGTTCTGCCTTCAGCTTGTCAAGCAATGGTGCGTAGTATGCTCCTGTAATGTTTTTTTTTTTTTCCGTTTTGAAGATAATCGATTAAAATAATTCCATGACCATCCTCCCTCCCCCCCCCCCAGAAAAAAAAAAACGTCGCTATCACTTTCCCAGCCGAAAAACTCGTTTTTTGCTTTTTTCGAGACGGTTCCCCTTTGCAGTCCACTATTTGGACTGTATTTTTGTTTCGGGCGCATTATGGTATATACAAGTTTCATCTACAGCAGTTAATTGGTACCAAAACTCGGTTTTATTGCGCCTAAACTGCGCCAACAGAGCGTTGGAAATGTTCATCCGAACACGTTTTTGGTCTAACGTGAGCAAACGCGGTACCCCACGCGTGAACAACTTTCTCATGTCTAAATGTTGATTTAATATGTGACAAAAATGTTCTTTTGACATGTTCATAGACTCTGATATCTCTCTCACATTAATTAGGCTGTCATCTATCACCACTTGGTGAATTTTGGCGATGTTTTCATAGGTAGTTGCAATTTTTGGACGTTCCGAAGGTTCATCGTCTGCCAAGCTCTTACGGTCACGTTTAAATTCAGCTGCCCAAAATTCCATTGTGGTAATTGATGGTGCAGAGTCCACATACACAGAATCCAACTCATCTTTGATTTGCGTAAGCGTATTGTCTTTCAAAAACAAATATTTAATGACAGCTCGATACTCGATTTTGTCCATTTTCATAAAAACACATCAACTCATTCAAACGACTGCTACATAATATCTGAGCGTCCAAAATGCCTGAAACTTTGGTGAGTAACTGTCAACAGATTAACGAAATTCACTAGCTTTTATTTACGAGTGCTGCCATCTTCATGTAGAGGTCGGAAACTTTTCAGACCACTCTCGTACAAAAGATTTAAATCAAGTTATTTTGTAGGTTTAGAAACAGACAAGCTGTGGTTTATCCATCAGGGACCGTACCCTCATCCTATTCTTCTTTTTTCTTAGTGTTTAACGACCTCACCCAAGGTGACAAGAAATGAAATGGTCATTGGGAAGAGAATTTTCAGAACGAAATGTTCCACGCGTTAGTTAGGTCATCTATCATTATGACTAAGAAGAACAGCTACGTCTTCGAGCTAGATAGAGAGAGAAAATGTTTGGTGTACATGCTACAGTCATAACATGACCTTGTTACCAATTACTCGCAATTACCTCCTTAATTGTTCTTTGTAAACCCATGTTTTGTGAAACTTTTATGGTTCTACTATCGTACCACCACTTGAGACATACTCTAATTTCTGAAATCGTTTTTAGTTTGGCTAGTTCGCATATTCACTGTATGGATTACCTAGTGCTTCGTTTCTGGTTACGTATGCTACAGAAGGCATTGTACTGTAAATTGACGAGACAGGGAATACGTGACCTAGAGGAGAGATGGGATGTTGAATATAATTATCAGAGAATCACAGATAACATATAGATGCCTCGTTATCAAATCAGTAGTTCCCTTATCACATAATAGCTTACTAATGTGCGTAAAATGTACCTAAAACCATCTTTGTAACTGTTGTGTAAAGATATGGCACTTAGTTTTAATACTAAGTTCTAAGCCTCACATGAAAGTTTGGTTTTTACTGTCAGTTTTAAAATGTGTTGTAGATATATTGTCTTATGTGAGGACAATTCATTCTCTGATTACTTCGACAATCTTGTAAATATTTTCTTCTAGAACCTTTAAACTAATTTTCTATTAAAGGGGATTGATGTCGACTACTCTACTAATTTAGAAGTCCAACATCTTTAAGTATATAGGTAATATCAGTTTGAAGAGAGCAAAATGTAGTGCCCACTATTGCACAGTAGGGGTCAGTACTGGCTGATAATGTGGAAAGAGAAGAATTGATAAAAAAGTGCAACTTTTTGTATAGTAACTTAGTTTTCGTAAACATTCTAATTGTTGAACTTACACAAGAAACTTTGAGAGCTAATAATCACTTTTTACATATGTAATAAATCGAATTGAGGTGTAGTTCATAATTTTTCACCAAAGTAGTTTACCTACACTCCTGGAAATTGAAATAAGAACACCGTGAATTCATTGTCTCAGGAAGGGGAAACTGAGATACATCACATGATCACACTGACAGAACCATAGGCACATAGACGCAGGCAACAGAGCTTGCACAATGTCGGCACTAGTACCGTGTATATCCACCTTTCGCAGCAATGCAGGCTGCTATTCTCTCATGGAGACGATCGTAGAGATGCTGGATGTAGTCCTGTGGAACGGCTTGCCATGCCATTTCCAGCTGGCGCCTCAGTTGGACCAGCGTTCGTGCTGGACGTGCAGACCGCGTGAGACGACGTTTCATCCAGTCCCAAACATGCTCAATGGGGGACAGATCGGGAGATCTTGCTGGCCAGGGTAGTTGACTTACGCCTTCTAGAGCACGTTGGGTGGCACGGGATACATGGGAACTTGCATTGTCCTGTTGGAACAGCAAGTTCCCTTGCCGGCCTAGGAATGGTAGAACGATGGGTTCGATGACGGTTTGGATGTACCGTGCACTATTCAGTGTCCCCTCGACGATCACAAGAGGTGTACGGCCAGTGTAGGAGATCGCTCCCCACACCATGATGCCGGGTGTTGGCCCTGTGTGCCTCGGTCGTATGCAGTCCTGATTGTGGCGCTCACCTGCACGGCGCCAAACACGCATACGACCATCATTGGTACCAAGGCAGAAGCGACTCTCATCGCTGAAGACGACACGTCTCCATTCGTCCCTCCATTCACGCCTGTCGCGACATCACTGGAGGTGGGCTGCATGATGTTGGGGCGTCAGCGGAAGACGGCCTAACGGTACGCAGGACCGCAGCCCAGCTTCATGAAGACGGTTGCGAATGGCCCTCGCCGATACCCCATGAGCAACAGTGTCCCTAATTTGCTGGGAAGTGGCGGTCCGGTACCCTACGGCACTGCTTAAGATCCGACGGTCTTGGCGTGCATCCGTACGTCGCTGCGGTCCGGTCCCAGGTCGACGGGCACGGGCACCTTCCGCCGACCACTGGCGACAACATCGATGTACTGTGGAGACCTCACGCCCCACGTGTTGAGCAATTCGCCGGTACGTCCACCCGGCCTCCCGCATGCCCACTATACGCCCTCGCTCAAAGTCCGTCAACTGCACATACGATTCACGTACACGCTGTTGAGGCATGCTACCAGTGTTAAAGACTGCGATGGAGCTCCGTATGCCACGGCAAACTGGCTGACACTGACGGCGGCGGTGCCCAAACACTGCGCAGCTAGCGTCATTCGACGGCCAACACCGCGGCTCCTGGTGTGTCCGCTGTGCCGTGCGTGTGATCATTGCTTGTATAGCCCTCTCGCACTGTCCGGAGCAAGTATGGTGGGTCTGACACACCGGCGACAATGTGTTCTTATTTACATTTCCAGGAGTGTATTATGTGTTTCAAATACCGAGCGGGATGGCTCAGGCAGTTTCGTCTGCGGCTCGCATTCGGGAAGCCCAGGTTCGATTCCCATGGTAGACCTAACTGACACATGGAATTTTTCGGGGGGTTTCCTGGGTCGCTAGGCGAATGCTGGGTAGGTTACTTACGTCCCCTGAATTTCCTGTCCCTCCATTTCATCCGTAGGGGAGGCGATCCGTCCCTTCTGCTGTTGTAGTGCGAGCGCTGCGGACCCTTAGCACTAGTGGTACCTCTGACGTTACCAAGAGGAACCTTGGGCCGAACGTTCGAGCCCCTCCCGAATGGGAGTTGTTCGGATTGGGTTGGACTCGAGGAGACAGTGTGTTCCCGACACCCGCGGGAGATCGGGTACCTCCTGCCAGGCTTCAGCCGCCTGGAGGGGGCAGAGGGTTACCTAAGAAGTCCCGGGTGTTAGCCTGCAGAGCTAGTAGAAGGTGTGCTAGATCACCAGGCAGCCCCACCGAGGTTTTTCGGTAGTCTTCTCTGCGGGGTTGACGAGCGTAAGTAGCGTATCCACTTCCACCCGTCTTGACGTTGTTGTCGATGGGGGAAGGGGGCATTTTAGACTCAAGGTGTTACCCCATGGAAAGAGCCCCGGAATTTTCCATCACTCCCAGGTTGTTAGAGGCCGGAATCTTCGGACTTTCGTGTAGACCTCGCGATGAAAATGTCCCTCCATTTCATCTCCATTATCATTTCACATCATCTCTCATCTGGTGGTCTCTTTCAGGGAAGAAATGTCGGCGGGTGCCTCGGCGGTGCATGGCAGGATGATACACTATGAGGTAAACTACTTCCTGCTCCAGTAGTTCGGTTGGCGGTCTCCGCGGCTCTGCTGGGACTATTTCTGGACCGCCATCCAGGGACTTTTGGGGCTGGGCTGCTGGGCTCGTTGCCGTCCCGCAGTAGGGGAGCGTGTCCGTTGCCCTGGCCTGTCGGGTGAAGTCTCTCAGTAAACTGTATGGACCCTGCCCTCTGTACTGTCGTGGCTCCTTGGGTTGGACGTCCTCTGTCTCCTCTCGCTTCAACCTTCCTCCAGGGGTGCCCCACTTGGGGGCATAGAAACAATGGGCCCAGCATGGTGGCCTACGTACCAAATCCCCTCCGAAATGAAATCCTAATCCTATGTGTTTCAAATGGGATGATGTTTGTCCTTGAATTCTACTAGATGAGCAACCAATTGGAGTCCTGTGGTGTTGTCATATTGCATTCTGTGGGAGGGGTGTGTAACGAGAACCAGCTGCATCCATCTCTGGTAAATATTATTTGCGCTAAGACAAATATTCAAATTTTGCAAAAAGCGCTCAATGAGAAAGATAGGGAATAATGTGTCCAACATAACTGTAAAAACCTCATATTTTTAGCTCAAATAATTTTGCTAAGACAAATAAAGTATCAATGTATTATAATGCACTGTAATGAACATCATTATTGCTTGGCCTGTATGCGTGTACGTATATTTGTAATCACTCAGAACTGAAATGTAAAGACGTGATAGAAGAATTACTTTGAATAAGCCAAGGTGTCTATTAAATTTGATAGGGGGAGAGAGAGAAAGAGAGAGAGAAAGGAAATACTACATCGGTAGAACGCCTCTGGTCACATTATATGTTTGGAAATTAATTGTTCTTTCACACTAGCCGTGTGTAGGACGCTCTGTGAAAGGGTAGAGCCAGACTAAAAAATTCAGTGCCACACCACGGATCTTCTGGTCTCCGTCCAGCCGCTCTAAACCATTGAGCTGCTATGGCCAACGTGCCAACATGACATTAAATTCTCCAGTTGACTCGTATTTTTCCCGATAGACCACTAGGAGTTCTCATAAACACATGAGACAACTACCTTAATGGCGACTTATTATGCTGTAAGTACTTTAAGGCCCGGACTTTATAGTTCGGACCACGACTAGGTACAATTAATGGAAATTAATTGTTCTTTCACACTGGCCGTGTGTAGGACGCACTATGAAAGGGTAGATCCAGACTGAAAAATTCAATGCCATAGCCGATATTTGAACCATGGATCTTCTGGTCTCCCTTCAGCCGCTCTAAACCATTGAGCTACTATGGCCAACGTGCCAACATGACATTAAATTCTCCAATTGACTAGTATTTTTCCCGATACACCACTAGGAGTTCTCATAAACACAAGAGACAACTACCTTAATGGTGACTTACTATGCTGTAAGTACTTTAAGGCCCGGGCTTTATAGTTCGGACCACGACTAGGTACAATTAATGGAAATTAATTGTTATTTCACACTAGCCGTGTGTAGGACGCACTATGAAAGGATAGAGTCAGACTGAAAAATTCAATGCCATAGCTGGGATTTGAACCATGGATCTTCTGGTCTCCTTTCAGCCGCACTACCATTGTGCTACTATGGCCAACGTGCCGATATGACATTAAATTCTCCAACTGACTCGTGTTTTCCCTGGTAAACCACTAGGTGTTCTCATAAACACATGAGACAACTACCTTGATGGCGACTTACTATGCTGTAAGTACTTTAAGGCCCGGGCTTTATAGTTCGGACCACTATTAGAGCAATTAATGGAAATTAATTGTTCTTTCACACTAGCCGTGTGTAGGACGCACAATGAAAGGGTAGTGCCAGACTGAAAAATTCAATGCCATAGCCGCTATTTGAACCATGGATCTTCTGGTCTCCTTTCAGCCGCTCTAAACCATTGAGCTACTATGACCAACGTGCCAACATAACATTAAATTCTCCAACTGACTCGTGTTTTCCCTGGTAAACCACCAGGAGTTATAATATTCACACGACACAACTACCTTAATGACAACTTACTATGCTGTAAGTACTTTAAGGCCCTGGCTTTATAGTTCGGACCACTATTTCGTACAATTAATGAAAATGGAAATTAATTGTTCAATGTATTGATTGTTGAATTTATTGAACAATTAATTTCCATTAATTGTACCTAATAGTGGTCCGAACTATAAAGCCAGGGCCTTAAAGTACTTACAGCATAGTAAGTCGTCATTAAGGTAGTTGTCTCGTGTGAATATGAGAACTCCTAGTGGTTTACCAGGGAAAAATACTAGTCAATTGGAGAATTTAATGTCATGTTGGCACGTTGGCCATAGTAGCTCAATGGTTTAGAGCGGCTGGATGGAGACCAGAAGATCCGTGGTTAAAATCCCGGCTATGTCATTGAATTTTTCAGTCTGGCTCTACCCTTTCACATTATATGTTTGTGAATGGTCTGTAACCTCTATTTACTCTAAAGAGTTAAAAATCACTATTATTCAGTTGTTCTTCCGGTTAAATACCGGGAAAAGTGTATGAGCTGGATCAACTTGAAATTGAAATGAGTCACGAAGTTATCCACCTTCCGTCTCACCACTTCCAGTACAATCCAATTAAGTTAATGTGGGCTCAAAGTACGTTGCAAACAGAAATAGTGCTTTTAAACTGACTGACCTTGAACTTCTTATTCACGAAGAAATTGACAAGGTAACAAAAGACTGGGAAAACTGTGTAAGATATGCAGATAAACTACAAGAAGACTTTTGGAATGAAATAGCACGTGACGAGATTTTGGAGCCTATCATCATAAATTGGTAACACTCGGACAAAGAGTGGGGATAACGAGGTGGCAACGCTGAGTGCGCTAAGGTATCTGATTTGCCGGAGCCCAGAACTCTTCCCATTCAAAACTCACAATAGTCACTTTCTCTACCATGTACTTACATAGAGTAACTAGAGTATTCCAATATTTCCCCAAAATCCGATATCGAGAGTTCACAACAAATCAAATTTAAAGACTCCCTGAAAATAAAATAATAAATAACTTTTATAAAAAGTTTTAACCCCTCCCACACAAAAAAATTATTTAAATACCATAAATTGTATTTGAGTTCATCGAAGTATCAAGGATAACACAACAATTAAAAAAAAAATCTCCAATCCCAAACTACTCTATTTATAGAAGATTCTTCAAAATGTTTTAATTTTCTCAAAACCTGATCTAACGATTTTGATTGAATGACCACGTGTTTAAGATAGTTGCTTGACAAATGAAATGGCATCTTTAATTTTCTGGGAAGACTTCTGACAAGTCTTCTCCAAGCCACATGACTTTTGCATAGCTAGTAAACCATAACTAATTTTCTTTTTTTAAATTAGCTCTTCTACGTTAAGTCATATCGAACGATGAATGAAATGGCTGAAATGATACTCAAATGAACATTCATCTTTCAAGATAAAGGAAAATGCCGAAAAAGAACCTTATCCAGATAATTCATCCTTGCCGAGATTTGAACTCGGGACGTGTTGAACGTGAAGCAGACTTGATACCACCTGCGCTGTAGAGGCGGTCCCATAACAGTCCCATAAATTTAGATCCTGATAAAGCACAAAATTTTGTCAAATAATGTTTTTGTGTAGTTAGTTATCTCTCGAGATATTTCCTATTATTGCCTTGCATTTTGAAATACTTATATTTCTCTCAAAGGGAAATCATTGGTCTTTCCTTTTGTTTCTTTTTTGATCTTCGTTTTTTCTTCTGGTCAAGCGAAGAGAAAACATTTTTTTTTATAATTTTTTATTGATCGATCAGCAGTACAATGCTTTACAGATCAGAGTGAAAAGAAGGTAACAGTACAATAAGAACAATAACACTCAGGGGTAGGCTAACAGGCCGCCCCCTAACTACATTAAGTTAGAACTCCAGTAATACTCTCTGAGAAATTATGTCAATATTGGAGATGTAAGACAGACATCAAGCACTAGAATCACTCGAGTCAGATGTTTCACTTAGAAGCAGGTCCTGTGGTAGTCTCCTCTTTAAGCGTGAGGGCTGGCGCGTGCGGACGCCGATGTTATAATGCACAGCTCCTGGAACTTCTTGCAGCCTGGAAAAGAAACGACGAGCGATCCTACGAATGTAGTCGTGAAGAGGTAACAATCCTACTTCGTGATGGAGCTGCTGATTACGGATGAACCATGGAGCGTTGGTAGCGATGCGCATGAAGCGATTCTGTATGACCTGAAGACCACGCAGATGACATGTGTGTGCAGCCCCCCACACTTGGCAGACATATGTAATAAGCGGACGAACGAGTGATTTGTAGAGTAACAATGAAGACTGTAGACCGAGGCTGGAACGGCGATGCAACAGAGGTGGGAGTTTTGAAAGTCGCCCGGAGGCCAGTGATATAAGACGATCGATATGAGCACGCCAGGTCAGTCAAGAGACCAAGAGCACTCCAAGGTATTTAACGGGAGTTGTAGTGGGGAGCCAAGGGACATTGTTCCTGTAGAGACACAAAGGAGTAAGCGGAGTATATCGGCGAAGAGTGAAGATTTTAGCTTCGATTGTCTGAGGGTTCAAAGATATCCGCCAAGTGCTGAACCAATGAGTTAGGCGATCTAAAGAGAGCTGTACTACTTGCTGCGCGTGCTGGAGATTAACATGAGAATAATATAGTACTGTGTCATCAGCGTAAAGAGCTAAAGAAGTCGGAGCTAAGTCAGGAATATCAGAAATGTATATATTAAATAGAGTCGGAGCCAAGATAGAACCCTGTGGGACACCTGCGGTAATATTACGTGGGGATGAAAGCTTTGCACCAATGCGTACTGAAAAGCTGCGGTCGTAGAGGAAACTGTGGATTAGATGTGATAAGTAATAAGGAAGACCGATGCGGTAGAGCTTAAGGAGCAAACCATCATGCCAAACCCTGTCGAATGCCTGTGCCACATCAAGGATGACAGCGTGGTATACTGATGGGTCTCGAAGCCGTGGACAATTGACTGAATTAATCGTAAAAGCTGATGGGTAGTTGAATGTTTGTGACGAAATCCAAATTGATAAGGCGGAAGAACATGGTTATGATTAAGGTAAGACAGAAGACGGCCATGAATTACATTTTCAAACAGCTTGGAGAGGGTCGGCAACAGACTTATAGGACTATAGCTTTCGGGGAGGTGTTTGGGTTTATTGCACTTATGGAAGACTGCTATATGGGCAAACGCGAAGAGAAATGAACTTCATTATTATCACAGAGCGACAAGGTTTTAAAAGACCTGACTTGTTTATTCCTACTTTATTCCCTTATTCTCGTTGTAACTATAAGGAAATGTGTAATAGAGCTATTTATATAAATGTTTAGCTTTCAAACTTTAAGAGTATAAATTAATTATATAGAAATAAGATTTTATAAGACTACTTCGTTGATAAATAAATGGAGGAAAGATGTAAATGTAAAACATAATATCATGTTTTATATAGCTTAAATATCTTAACCTTGGTTAAAACCCTGGCAATAATTCGTTGCCAAACAGCCTTTCTCTTCTGATTTCCTACTGAATAAATCTGCGCATGGAAATAAGAAGTACTAGTTCAGTAAAACCAATTTAAGTTAGTATTTACTCGTGTCCACTTTTGCCAACTTTACACTTACATCTCTATAGTACGATGGTAGATATCTTCTGATTGCATGACCACTTTGTGATTTCAAACTAAAACGTAACACAAGGAATCAAAACAACCTTATGGGTAATTGAAATCGAATTGTGTATAACTACACATTTCGTAATGAATACTACATAGGGACGCGGACTCAGTTCGAACTAAACCTCCATTTGAACCTTTCAGAAAGTAGGATTGAACCCAATTTTTGTTATATGGAAATATCTACCTCAGAGGTGCGCAGGGCTATCCGCGTAAGGGGAACGTGTTTTTACCTCCACCCACAGTTCTAGCAGCTATGACGTAATTGCCTTTACAGATAATTACAGACCTCGCTAACGTTGCTCTTTAACAGTGGCGGCGACTGCAGTTTTCTACTGTCATTTTTGGTGTAAATAATATCAACAAGATTTCCGGAACACCGTTATTTGTTACTGACTCTTTTGGCGCAGTTTGTTTTTAAGCAGTTCATCAATATTTGCTTCCAGAGATGAACAACAGTCTTAAAAACTGGATCAAATGATCGTGCGATATTTTACTACAGCCATTCTTCTTCTTCAGTTAGTTCCGGAACTTGATGGCCCTACAATAATAATAAATAGTGTCAATTAGGAAAACAATTTGTTTGTACGACACCTTATAACGGATACATAAACATTTTACATTTGCATACTTACTTCTTTGTTCAGGAAACTATTTATCTCATTTCTTAGCTGGAAGAAATGCCTGATCAGGGCACCGCAACTGAGCCACCTGACATGACAATAATATGGCAGATTGTGGAAACATATAGTCAGACTGAAAAATTCAATGCCATAGCCGGGATTTGATCTTCTGGTTGCCATCCAGCCGCTCTAACTCTTGAGCTACTACGGCCAATGTGCCGACATGACATTAAATTCTCCAACTGACTCGTGGTTTTCCCGGTAAACCACTAGGAGTTCTCGTAAACACATGAGACAACTACCTTAATGGCGACTTGCAACATGTAAGTACTTTAACGTCCAGGCCTTGTAGTTAACCACTATCAGGTCAATTAATGTGAATGAATTGTTCTTTCACACTAGCCGTGTGTAGGCTAAAGTATGGCAGATTGTCATAATGAGATCCTAGCTCTTCTGGCAAATTCTTAAATTGTCTGTGACGAAGGGAACTTGATTTAATAAAGTTCACGCAGTTCACCACAACAGACATGGCATTATTTAAGGCAATTGATTTTGCACATAAAGCCTCCCTATGAATTTTGCAGTATACGGACAAAAAATCCGGGGGCTCATCCATATTCCTTAAAAATGTCCTTAGTCTGCTGTGAAACCATTTTCTGCCCCTCTCATTGATGGGGCCCCATCGGTCGGAACTAACTAGTTTTGCCCAAGGGAGTTCCAAGCAATATCTCGCACAGCATTGAAAATATCTTCACCTCAAGTACATATATGTTATAAGGGAAACTACATTTAGAAGCTCTTCAGTGACATTGAATTCGGCACCAACCCCCCTCAAAAAATGCCCGCCTCGGTAGCGTAGATGGTAGCGTGTCTGCCTCACGTTCAAGAGGTCCCGAGTTCGAATCTCGGTTAGGGTGGGTTATCTGGATAAGGTTTTTCCGGGGTTTTCCCTTATCCTGATAGACGAATGTCGGGTAGCTCTAAGCTCCATGGATCCCGAACTCATTTGAGCATCACTTCACCCATTTCATTCATCGTCCGATATGACTTAACGTTGGAGGACGTGAATTATAACAACAACCTCCTTCAAAATCACAACCAGCTGGACTTCATCAGTTCTGTCCGTGCTTTCATCCAACGCTAGTGAAAAGAAAGTTAATGGTGTTATTTTTTCTTGTAACTGTCGCTCAATATCACTTCCCAATTCTTCCATGCATCTTGTCATGGTATTTCAAGATAGGCTCATTGATTTAAAAGTACCTATTATATTGAGACATACTTCTTCGGCTGCAATAATTAAACAATCTTTTATGAACTCTCCTTCATTTAAAGCCTTCATATTCTTTGCAATATGTTCAGCAATTCTGTAAGAAACTTTAACAACACGTTTAGAATGAGAGACTTGAGGAATCGCCGCTTTCATATTTTGTAGTTTTTGCTGTCTTGCAAATGCAATATATTAAATACATAATCAATGAAAAATTTAACTAATATGAATTGAAATCATAACATGAAATTATGTATCAAAAATTGCTTACTTGATAGAACGTGTTTACCGTAGTCATAATGATGATATTTATCAAAGTGTTGTTTTGTGTTAAATCAGTTACCCCACGATAAGTCATGTTTACAAATCAGACATCTCACTGTGTTTTCCTCTAAAAAAGAATCTTTCTCCCATTCGTTGTGGAATGCTGGACGTTTGGCTGTCATTGCGAGAACCGTCACTGAGTGAATGAGTGGAGGGGAAATGGGTCTTGTACGGCACAAACAAAAATGTAGGGGTTGGGATGAAACTATAGCGTGACGTCACTAGCTCATATGAGCGCCGTTTGGGCACCTCAGATCTACCTCACCAAGGCGACTTCGATCCTGTCTCTGTGATCCAGACTTTGTCCGTAGCTAGAAATACATCTGATCTTAGACGCTCACTTGCACATTCTGGGGGAGGGGCGTTTAGCCTGCGTACGAGGAGGACACTACCATCTACGCTACAGAGACGGATCACATTTGCTACAATTGTGAAAATGTAAAATAAGACACATCTGTAAGTTATAATATGATGTAAGTTAAGAAGAATGGAACTATCGTGTTTCGGATCATATCTACTTATCGGGATAGAGCCAAGGGCAACTGAGATATGTAGGCCACTTTTGCACGTCACATGTAGTTGAAAATACCGATAAATGCTGGACTTGGAATATGTGATTAGGCAGAGCCACGGCGGACACTGTCAGAACAACATCACCGTCATGGAGTCGCCTCAACCTCAAAACAATGCAAGTAAGTGGAGCACTAAATATTTAGCTTCCCCTACATTGTGGTTTAGGAAGACTGCTATAATACGAACATCCATAACAGCAGTGCATACTTATAGAATAATTAATAATAACTGGAGCTATGTGCAAATAAGTAAGCAAATAGCCACTGTCAGGAATGATAAGCATTTAAGTAGGACATTTAACACTAACACATAGGTACAAAAGTACAGAAATATCAAATATCTGTATCCCATATATTAAATTTATTCTATGCCACTATTATGTTAGTGAAGTGCAAACTTTGAACAATATTTCTTTAAATTTGCACTCTTCAGTTACTTTGATATGACAGTAAGTAATTTCTCTCTCTTGGATATATTTTGTAAGTAGTTTCTCTCTCTTGGATATATATGCATCATTATTGAGGGTGTTATATTATTAATCAGGCTATACTTGTGTTTGCTATTAGATAATCTAGTTTCTTCGGGTCAGTATATACGAGATTTATGACGTAGGTAATAGAACACACATCATATTAATAGACAAACCATCCAGTTATACCAAACTCATCGATTTCACTATCTCTGTGTAGTTGACCGTTTATCTACAATTTATTATGCTAAGTAGCCAATATTTTAAGATAACACAAAAAGTTCAACTGTTGACCTTAGGAAAGAAATTCAGTATTACCAACTTCCTCAGGCAAGTTTTCCACACAAGTTATTAGCATCATTTCAATAAATAATATTAAGAAACAATAATAACAAAAATAATAAAGGGCTGCCCCCGTAACTCAGTTGCTAGAGCATCTGCCTGCTTTGCGAGGCATCTCGGGTTCGATCCCAGGCTGGGAGAGGGGATTTTTCTTCGATGAAGATGATTCCCCAACCTCCCCAGAGTCTGGAAATATGAATGAGAGTGCGAATGTGTGCGTGATCTAATTAACACCCAACGAATACGAGTTAACACCTTCGATATGTTCCAAAGGAGAACGGCCGCCGATATGAACATTGGAGTTAAATGGAAAAAATAAAAATAAAGAAATAATGAAATTACGATAGTCGAAATTCATAACAAAAATAGAACCTTATGCTAAGAATAGCCATACATTATGAATATGAGCAATTATAGGGACTATAAAATTAGTATATTTTACTGCAATAAGTGTAAAACATATTTACCTATATATATACACAGCCTACGGTTGTTTCCGTGATCTAGGGGTAACATATGAGGTGCGTTCAAGTTATAACACTTCCTATTTTTTTTCAGGACTGGAACCAGATAGGAACTTCTGGTTTTCTTCTAAACACACTTGGACTCTTTGTGAATGCGTGACAGAGATGGCATCACTGTACAGTGCATAGAACTCGTGGCAGCAACGAGAGTTAGGACAATTCATCGCCAGTTGAGTGAGGAATGTGGTGATGGTACCATGGATGTGTCTAATGTGCGTTCCTGGATGCCACAGTTCAATGAAAGCAGAACATCGTGTGACAACAAACCAAGAAAGTTGCAGACATCGCCTCCAAAATTGACATTTCCGTGGGATCTGTGCACACAATCCTGCATGAAGATTTGAAAATGCTCAATCGGCGATCCTCCAAAACAATGTTTTCCACTCGCTGGATCATGTCGTTAGACCTTCTAGTGCGAGGCCGTGACAATCTTGGTTTCTTCTCACACGATGTTCTGCCTTCATTGAACTGTCGCACCCAGGAACGCACATTAGACACATCCATGGTACCATCACCACATGCCTCACTCAAGTGGCGATGAATTTCAATAGGTGTCACACTACGAAAATGGAGAAAACAAATGATTACACGCTATTCTTGCAATGGAAACGTCGCCATTTTAAGTATCAAAAGCAGTCCTTACTCTCGTCGCTGGCACTAAAGTTCTATGCACTGTATAGAGCTGCCATCTCTGTCACGCATTCACAAAGGATCCACGTGTATTTTAAAAGAAACCAGAAGTTCCTATCTGGTCCCAGTCCTGAAAGAAAGAAAAAGTGTTATAACTTGAACGCACCTCGTACTTTTTTTTATATATTCATTTTCTTTTTTCTTATTTAATCGATTTTTCATTATTTCCGTTTATTTTCTTATCTGTTTTCCTAGTTTCACAAATATTCACTATACACATAAACACCCATGCCCAAGGCGGGACTCGAACCCGCGACCCTCTACGTGGCGGAACACTAGAGACATACGCTTTAGCGACCATGGCTACGAGGGCCGGCAATTCTAGTCGCGGGTTCAAGTTCGGCAGAAAATCATACATTTTTTGGGGCGTAAAAAACTTCAGCACGGCTTCACTAAGGGGTCATACGTGCCCAGCAGTTAAAATCCAATAACTCAATTTCATTTAAATCTCACAATTATGAATAGGTAAAATACGCACATTCTATGCTCTAATAACAAATTTAATACGAAATTCCGTTACGAAATTTGCTAATCGCAAAGATATAATTAAACATTTATGTCTTGCAGCAAATATCACCATATTTGCATTGGCATATATGTTGCTCTTGTTAAAGATCATCCATCTCAGAGAAGGTTTAAACGTTGGATTTAAATGATAACACATTATTAGTTAAGAAAGGTTTTGTGAAATCCTTCAGATTAAAGTCCCTGAACCCTGCATCTAAAGTCAATGTTACAAGAACAGACTTTAAACTCCGATTACGTCTATAGTTAAACAATATTCAGGAAGTTTAGCAACGTTATTAGGTCTTTATAGTGAATGTTTCTCCTGTCGTGATGATTAAACATTTCGGTGGTGGTATAGAGTACTATATGATTGTTCATTCTCTCAGTATGTATGAATGTACAAGCATTAGAGAGGTTTCTATATTTTAACGCTCTTCATCACTATAGCAGAATCTACTTCCACATTGTAATAATATTGTTATTAATAGTGATAATGATAAATACAATTTGGCTGATGGAAAGGTAGAGTCAGAATGAAAAATTCAAATCCCGGCTATGGCATTGAATTTTTCAGTCTGACTCTAGCTTTCCATACTTTAGCCTACACTCGGCCAGTGTGAAAGAATAATTAATTTCCATAATTTGTGCTGTTCAAAACACGTTATTACATAACGAATCTCAGGTATAGGGTGCTGACGATTCATGAAATTGCATAATATAAAAAAAGGAAATTTGAAAAAGAAACGTCGCAGATCTAAGTTTAGGAACCTCTACCCACATTAACAGGAGGACCGAGGAAAACCTGAAAAACAAATTTGTCAGAGAGAACGCCCCATGCTGGTTTTGAACAATGGGCCTCCCATTTAGCAATTCGTACCTTATCGAATTGGCTATCAGTGTTAGATGCTTCCAACGCTATTATTATGCTCTGCAAGTAACTATTTTATTTCTATTACGAGTGTGCTCTAACAGGTTTCCAATCTAATGAAGATACAAGGCATTATTTTCAGAATTTTTTATTTTTTTATTTTTCAATATAGTCTCCTTGTAACTCTACGCACTTCCCCAGCGATGCTCCCATCTCTGTAACCCGTCCAAATAGTACTCGGCGTTTTTCAACATAGTCTCCTTGTAACTCTACACACTTCTCCCAGCGATGCTCCCATCTCTGTAACCCGTCCAAATAGTACTCGGCGTTTTTCAACATAGTCTCCTTGTAACTCTACACACTCCTCTCAGCGATGTTCCCATCTCTGTAACCCGTCCAAATAGTACTCGACGTTTTTCAACATAGTCTCCTTGTAACTCTACACACTCCTCTCAGCGATGTTCCCATCTCTGTAACCCGTCCAAATAGTACTCGGCGTTTTTCAACATAGTCTCCTTGTAACTCTACGCACTTCCCCAGCGATGCTCCCATCTCTGTAACCCGTCCAAATAGTACTCGGCGTTTTTCAACATAGTCTCCTTGTAACTCTACACACTTTCCCAGCGATGCTCCCATCTCTGTAACCCGTCCAAATAGTACTCGACGTTTTTCAACATAGTCTCCTTGTAACTCTACGCACTTCCCCAGCGATGCTCCCATCTCTGTAACCCGTCCAAATAGTACTCGGCGTTTTTCAACATAGTCTCCTTGTAACTCTACACACTTCTCCCAGCGATGCTCCCATCTCTGTAACCCGTCCAAATAGTACTCGGCGTTTTTCAACATAGTCTCCTTGTAACTCTACACACTCCTCTCAGCGATGTTCCCATCTCTGTAACCCGTCCAAATAGTACTCGACGTTTTTCAACATAGTCTCCTTGTAACTCTACACACTACTCTCAGCGATGTTCCCATCTCTGTAACCCGTCCAAATAGTACTCGGCGTTTTTCAACATAGTCTCCTTGTAACTCTACGCACTTCCCCAGCGATGCTCCCATCTCTGTAACCCGTCCAAATAGTACTCGGCGTTTTTCAACATAGTCTCCTTGTAACTCTACACACTTTCCCAGCGATGCTCCCATCTCTGTAACCCGTCCAAATAGTACTCGACGTTTTTCAACATAGTCTCCTTGTAACTCTACGCACTTCCCCAGCGATGCTCACATCTCTGTAACCCGTCCAAATAGTACTCGGCGTTTTTCAACATAGTCTCCTTGTAACTCTATACACTTCTCCTAGCGATGCTCCCATCTCTGTAACCCGTCCAAATAGTACTCGGCGTTTTTCAACATAGTCTCCTTGTAACTCTACACACTTCTCCCAGCGATGCTCTCATCTCTGTAACACGTCCAAATAGTACTCGGCGTTTTCCAACATAGTCTCCTTGTAACTCTACGCACTTCCCCAGCGATGCTCACATCTCTGTAACCCGTCCAAATAGTACTCGGCGTTTTTCAACATAGTCTCCTTGTAACTCTACACACTTCTCCCAGCGATGTTCTCATCTCTGTAACCCGTCCAAATAGTACTCGACGTTTTTCAACATAGTCTCCTTGTAACTCTACACACTTCTCCCAGCGATGCTCCCATCTCTGTAACCCGTCCAAATAATACTCGGCGTTTTTCAACATAGTCTCCTTGTAACTCTACACACTTCTCCCAGCGATGTTCTCATCTCTGTAACCCGTCCAAATAGTACTCGGCGTTTTTCAACATAGTCTCCTTGTAACTCTACACACTTCTCCCAGCGATGCTCCCATCTCTGTAACCCGTCCAAATAGTACTCGGCGTTTTTCAACATAGTCTCCTTGTAACTCTACACACTTCTCTCAGCGATGTTCCCATCTCTGTAACCCGTCCAAATAGTACTCGGCGTTTTTCAACATAGTCTCCTTGTAACTCTACACACTTCTCCCAGCGATGCTCCCATCTCTGTAACACGTCCAAATAGTACTCGGCGTTTTTCAACATAGTCTCCTTGTGACTCTACACACTTCTCCCAGCGATGCTCTCATCTCTGTAACACGTCCAAATAGTACTCGGCGTTTTTCAACATAGTCTCCTTGTAACTCTACGCACTTCCCCAGCGATGCTCACATCTCTGTAACCAGTCCAAATAGTACTCGGCGTTTTTCAACATAGTCTCCTTGTAACTCTACACACTTTTCCCAGCGATGCTCCCATCTCTGTAACACGTCCAAATAGTACTCGGCGTTTTTCAACATAGTCTCCTTGTAACTCTACACACTTCTCCCAGCGATGCTCTCATCTCTGTAACCCGTGCAAATGGTACTCGACGTTTTTCAACATAGTCTCCTTGTAACTCTACACACTTCTCCCAGCGATGCTCCCATCTCTGTAACCCGTCCAAATAGTACTCGACGTTTTTCAACATAGTCTCCTTGTAACTCTATACACTTCTCCCAGCGATGCTCTCATCTCTGTAACCCGTCCAAATGGTACTCGACGTTTTTCAACATAGTCTCCTTGTAACTCTTCACACTTCTCCCAGCGATGCTCCCATCTCTGTAACCCGTCCAAATGGTACTCGACGTTTTTCAACATAGTCTCCTTGTAACTCTATACACTTCTCCTAGCGATGCTCCTATCTCTGTAACCCGTCCAAATAGTACTCGGCGTTTTTCAACATAGTCTCCTTGTAACTCTACACACTTCTCCCAGCTATGCTCCCATCTCTGAAACACGTCCAAATAGTACTCGGCGTTTTTCTCTGCAAAATAATTCTTCCCGAAGGTGATTACCTTTCATTTAATAAAAATCTCTGTCCTCCGAGCGCAATTTTCATTTGAGGGAACAAAAATAAGTCGCTTGGCTCTAGATCTCGTTAGTAAGGCGGATGGTCAAGCAGTTCAAACCGTAACTCTTGGATTTTCGCCGTTGCAACCGCTGAGGTGGGAGACGGTGCTTGTCTTGGTGAAACATTTTCTTTTTCTGCAAATGTGGCCGTTTTTCCGCAAGTTGTGCCTTCAGCTTGTGAAGTAATGATGCGTAGTATGCTCCGGTAATGGTTTTTTCCGTTTTGGAGATAATCGTTTAAAATAACTCCATGACTATCCAAAAAAAAAAAAAAAAAAAAAAAAAAAACAACAGTCGCCATCACTTTCCCAGCCGTCAAGACAGTTTTTGCTTTTTTGGAGCCGGTTCCCCCTTTGTAGTCCACTGTTTGAACTGTATTTTTGTTTCGGGTGTATAATGGCGTATCCAAGTATCATCTACAGTAATTAATTTGCGCCAAAACTCGGATTTATTGCGCCTAAACTGCGCCAACAGAGCGTTGGATATGTTCATTCGAACACGTTTTTGGTCTAACGTGAGCAAACGCGGCACAAAATGCGCGGACAGCTATCTCATGTCTCAATGTTGATGTAATATGTGACAAACACGTTCTTTTGACATGTTCATAGCCTCTGCTATCTCTCTTTTTTAATTCGGCGGCCGTCTAGCACCATTTGGTGAACTTCGGTGATGTTTTCTTGGTAGCTCCAGTTTTTGGACGTCCCGAACGTTCATCGTCTGCCAAGCTCTTACGGCCATGTTTAAATTCAGCTTCCCAATATTTTACTGTGGTAATTGATGGTACAGAGTCCACATACACAGAATCCAGCTCATCTTTGATTTACGTAAGCGTATTGCCTTTCAAAAACAAATATTTAATGACAGCTCGATACTCAATTTTGTCCATTTTCATAAAAACACATCAACTCATTCAAACGACTGTTACATAAGAACTGAGCGTCCAAAATGGCTGAAACTTTGGTGAGTAACTGTCAACAGATTAATTAACGAAATTCACTAGCTTTTATTTACGAGTGTTGTCATTTTCATGTTGAGGTCGGAAACGTTTCAGACCACCCTCGTATATGGTAATCAATTCTTTACATTACATATGTGACTTTTGCTCCGCTAATAACCTGGAATTCTAACCTTTAAATAGCTTTTAAAATGAAGAGAACCTGAACTCGATTATAATTTTCAATAATGCAGTTGTATATTGCGATATTAGAATGGTTAAATCCTTATGTTAGCATTGAAGAAGTGTTTGAAAAAATGAGACACTGTGCTGCCTGCACTTAAAACATATACTGTATGATACCTTTCCACGATGGGTGTTTATATGAAGTGAATTATATTGATTGAGATGTTTACTGAATATATATTGCAGAAGGTAATTTACCTATATGTGTTGCTATGGGGACAGAATGTTTGTAAATAAGTATTCTAGTAATGCTAAGAGTTTAATTTATTTTTATTTCACTGTGGAAAATGTAATAGAGTACATGTCTAATGACTAAGAAATATAAGCTGTTTGGAAATATACATGTGATGAGTTAATACTGAACAAATGAAAAGAGAGGTATGAGCTGACATCTACTTCATTCTATAAATGTTTATACAAATAGGTATAGATATTAATGAAAGGAATGTATTGGCGTATTTCGTTCTGAGAAGTCGTGAACTGATGAGTTGACAAGTTGCGGTCGGAATGTATCACGATAAGTACATATATCAAAATAAATTTGTACTGGGTTTTATTTCCATAGTTACATAATAACCATGTTAGATGTGGGATTGTCAACTAACGAACCACATCAACAACATATACGAATTAAGTTAACCATATTGAATACTTGTATGTGGCCCAGAAGTCAGTTTATAAACGAAATGTGTTGCTAAGAGACAATGTTGTTTATTATACAACAGTAGCTAAAGCATTGAAATCAATAATGCTGACTCCGGAAACAAGTCACTTCTTTGTTGTAGTAACTACAGAACTGTGACACAGACTGCAGATGAGCTTCACAGGCAGCATTCAGAAACTCTAAAACCATCATATGAAGCTACAAGTAAATTTTTCAATAGGTACATGTAAGAGGATGTTTTTTCTGTTGGATACAAAACAAAATGGTAAGCAGAACTTATGATTGTAAAGATAATTAGAACTCGAAATGTCAAATCGCGTGTGTCTAGACAGAAATGAGTGAATACATTAGTTATTTAGCAAATTTTAACATAACAGTTTCATCCTTTCAAGCCCCTGCATGTTCAGGCAGTACCTGATAATTATCATGTAATTATAATTGTTCTCATACAGGTATCGCGTTTGCAATTGGAACACTAATAGGATAGTCAATAATAATGAATGGCTTTAATAAGTATTAACTGAAGAGTGTTGATTTTAAATGGATATCATGTGCATATTCAAAATGCATGGTATTGGACTGTGCACAATTGAGGTTGTATGTATGAAGCTAATGACCTAGTGCTCTTCGAATATTGTAATGTTGATGATGACGTGTTGGGCCCACATTTCTTTGAATGGAACAATAGTGAAGTGCTGCTGTATTTTATTACAATTTCTAGATGAAGTATCATTGAACAGACGTAGACATCGTGGTTTCAACAAGATGGAACTGTTCCACTATGGTACAAACTTTGAGACAATTTGAATCACAAGTTTGGACATCGATAGTTTGGAGCGGTTGGCCTGCACGTCTTAAAGCGATATGTAAAGCAACATGTTTTACAGGATCAAGCTGCAACTTAGGAAGATTTGAAAGTACAAATCAGTCATGTTGTTTGACACATTTCACCAACTCCACTATGAATGCTGAAATCCAGGATCGACAGAGACATTGTGTTCTCGTTGGAGAATATTTGTGATAGCTCTTAATGAACATTATAAATACACGGTGTACATTTTTATCTGTGATTTTACCGCGCAAAATTTGACGTCATCAATAGCATCGCTGATAGAGCGAGTTTATATACGATTCCCCTAGCGACTTGCGATCGTATTTGATGGGCTGAGAGTAGCTTTGAGGCCTCCCTCTACCGGCAGGTAAATATACTATTTGAGAGCTGCCCGCGTAATAGAAAGGTGGTAATTTCGTCTGATGCATATATACGATAACTGTTTTTTTAACTATAGACTGCAATGCAATGCACTATAAAGCTAATTATGCAGCCATAAAAGTAGACCATGAAGAACATACGAAATGTTAAGTCAATGAACACTTATTTCACAATGAACATCTGTTTTATATATATATATATATATATATATATATATATATATATATAGTAGGCATATATGCATATTGTAAACCTGTCACATAAAATAGAAATATTTCATTTTGATTTCAATGCTTTTCTAACACCCATAGTTTCCTCAATGTAACTTCATTACAAACCATAAAATTAGCAGAAGATGTTCTAGGAATGAAAAATAAATCAGTGTTACAATATGTACAAAGCTTTTATCCAGGTATAAACAAGAAAATATCTCTAGTACTGATACGAAATTATGGTTTGCCAGAAGCAAAGAATCATGATAGATGTCAAAGGAATGTTGGTTCTTTGTCACGACAAGGGGCAAGGCCAGTTGAGTTGGGGAAAGTATATAACAAAGCCGTGTAAGAAACAGTGTCCTTAGAAGGTTTCTAAAGGAATTGTCACTTGACGTGTATGAATAGGGAATTCTTTGGATCGTTTACAATGGCGACCAAAACAGCCACAAAGGGATTTTGTCTGAAAAGAAATTTTGAGAGGGAAAGTTAGAGATATACACGCGTGCAGCTGTGGTTAGAGGGCACTCTTCGGCGTAAGGCCGATGGGGACAGTTCGCGGCTAGGAAGCCATTATAAACATTCTTCGGCGTGAAGCCGATCAGAAGGGTCTTCGGCGTGCAGCCGCTGAGACAAGAGACTGAGACGTGAAGCCTATTAGAGCGGTCAACTTGTTCTGTCTTGAATATTTGTCGGGTCATCAAAATTTATCGAGTAATAAACAATTAGCATTCAGTCACTCTAAACCGAGATTGGTAACCCTCGGTCGGCGACTTCCATTTCGATGTTTGAAAAGAAGAAGCAGTGAATAAATAATTTGGAGACGGGCATTCCAGTGTTGTGAAAATCTCCTTCTCACACCCATCCACGCATACCCTGAGAGAAACCTCATTGCTCGCCAATCATATTTGCATCAAATTGGCGTTCCAACATGGAACTTGTGTACACCCATAATCTTAACTGCTTCAAACTGGCGCCCAACGTGGGGCTTTGGTAACACTTGATCGCCACCACCATCTTCAATATTTGCTTCAGTACATATTCTTATGTGTCCATTTTCTTATATTTCCTTTCTCTCTTTCTCTTAAACACTGTATTGCGAGAAGTATGCTTGAGGCCTTTCTGTCATAACATTATTTATTGCTTCTAGATTGGAACGAGTCACTTTATAGTGTCCAGTGTCTCTCTTTTTGCGAGTAACTGATCCTGTATCTTCAAAGTGTTTGATTCACCTACTGGTTTTAAAAGACTTAAGGACACCAACTACTAGACATTTTAATTAAGCGTGAGAATGACAAAAAGTTTATATCGTATATTGATAAAACGTAAGACGTTTATGTTGCAAACAAAAGTACGTCAATTTGACGGTATCTGGACACTTGACAACATTGCGCTTCGAGGGACTCGTCTTAATGCCGGATAGCATTGCATAAACTCTTCTTTGCAGCGGTTTAAACGATAAATGAAATGAAATGTGTAGTGTTTAACGCCCGCTTTTACTACATACGGCACCGCAGGCGGTGACACTGATGATACATGAGATGAAGATGGAGCAGCGGTGGAATGAGATGGCGGGGGAAATCGGAGGTCCCGGAGAAAACCCGCCCCAACGCCGTGTTGTCCACCACAAATCTCACTTTGCGGTCACCTGGGATTGAACCCGGGCCGCCTTGGTGAAAGCCAAGCGGTCTAACCACTGAGCTACGGCGTGGCCTGTTTTAAACGATATATGTCGCACCAATTTTAATGCTGGTTCGAAAGTATCGTTCAATCATGAAGACGCGGTGCTCTGTGTTCATATCCAGGGGAAGCTGGTTGTATTAGTTATCAGCGCAACCACACTGAGCGCTGTAATTTGCTTACTGTTCCGCAAAAATTGCTGCTTCTTCTCCGTAGAGGGCACTATGATTTTAAGATAGACTCGCCAGTTATTCTTGCTCAATCCGAGAGCGGGAAATAACGAATAAAAATGAACACCGTGTATTTGGTATTTAATTGTAACACATCATTGGAAACTATTGCATTTGTTAACTGACTTTCGAGCCACACTATGGTGTTCTGTTGAAGTTCTACATTAGAAAGTAAGCTAAAGAAAGTTTGATTCGTGCGGTTTAATGACCTCGTGCAAACTGTTGTGGATAACTGCCGAATTTTTATCGTGACCCAAACTGTAACGCGATAGTACTTTACCTTACCCTACATACAAGAATTGTACCGTTTACCACTTACAACGTATACAAGAATGTATACTTATTCTGATTCAAGAATTTATACAATATTTTTGAGCCAAAGGTAATTTAATTCTGCTCTTGTTTTTCACTAGGAATATTTCATCTCTGATTTATGCAGAGGTGGTTAATATTCCATTTGAACATTTGACACTGCGTGTTCAAAAGTAAGGCCTGCTTTTTGACACTTCTTCTTTCTATGACCACCCCTTCTTCTATGGTAGCTTTACAAGTCGCGTCTGGGGTCGAGGAGTACAAACTGTGGATCAAAGAGAGTACCCAAGATAGGTGAACAGCCCGAAGCCTGGTAAGAGAATGACGAAGGAAATTATATGAAATGTTGGTGACGTGGATGAAACGAAAGGTGATAATGCAGCAATTGGTGGAATAATGGCGGCGAAACCCACCCTCTTTCTCACAAATCTCACATCCCTAAAATCGAACCCTGTTCAAGGGAATGTGAGAGGCAGCGGTCTGACCACGTTGTCGCTTTGAAACACGGGTATTTAAATACCATTAAGCTCGTCATTTCCGGAATACCGAGTTCATAATTGCTTCGATATCATCCGGAATTGCCCTAGATAGCAAGTATCCTGTCCGAATATAATCAACTTTTATATATCCCTTTCATCCGTTCTTCACAGAGATCACGTAAACCACAAACGGCCCATATCTGACAAATCCTAATCATTATTCTACCCCTTACCAACTAGTGTTGACATTTTCTATCAATAACACTGCTCTACACACAAAATATTGTGGAAATGCAGTGAGTTAAACTTTGTGAATCCAGTGCTAAAATTGCGCTAAACGTCCTATGCTAGCTGCAGTTTTTGAATGTCAGCCATTAATTCGCAAATAAGCAAATGATTATACTGCCAGAGCACGTAATCACTCTCACAGGACGATATCATCACGTGATTGGGTGCACTCCCGCAATGTTTATCACGTGTTCAATACCTTTTGGCTAGTTAAAAGCATTGTGGCGAGTATTAAAAGTATGAAAGTGGTCAAGGTTTGACGTGTCTCGGTAATTGTGTTATGATGTACTTCCATCTCTACTGTTTACAGGCAAATACAAAAATTCATCGTGAAGTGGATAAGCATCTGCTGAATTTGAGGCGAAGTAACATGTTTCTAGAAAGTGAAGCTACCCTTCTATAAAAAGTGCATGTAGAGGTCACATATATGCTGTACTTCATCTTCGTCCAACTTTAATGCATGGATGAATATAAAGAACGTCAATATAGCATTTGGAGTCGCGATGACTTATTTCTGTATGGCTCTCGCTATAAACATAAGAAGAAAAATAAACAGACGATAGCTTGTGCAGTTCACCTTTCACCTCATAACCAACTTCCTGTTCCTGACTTCAAGAAAATGAGGTATAATGAAGATATCAGTTTTTCCAATACCCATCAACTTCAAGAGTTGCTAATTACGAAACAAGCACATCACCCTCGAGTCACAAGGTAACACAAGGAGGCTCAATGACATAGGGTCTTACAGCTTCCTAAAAATAAGACAGAATTTTTAAACCATAGTGACAACAGTGGAAGTATCTGCACACCTCCGTGAAAAAGAGAATATTTTGCATTAAAAATAAAGATTTGTCTAACTGAGAGGAACTTTACATTCTACAAAGACGTATTTGGTTTGATGGAGGCACTGAACCACAGTCCTAATCAATGACGACTGTTCATCGACGCTTCCAAGACAAATCTTATTTAGCAGTGTATTTACATAATGGAAAGGAGTTTCCTTCCATTGCTGTGGTGTATGCCTTCTGTACAGAAGAAAAATATATAAATATGACAAATACCTGACAGGAGTAGACTACATGAGATGCCAGTGGAAAATCGTTGGGAATCTTAAAGTTACTACCACTTCATTTGGGATGCAATATACCAACTCCCGGAACGAAAGTATTGTATAAGCCATTGATAGAGCGGACAAAGCTTTTCTCCCTGCACTACGTATAAAAATAGGACTCATAAAAGATTTAAAGTTTTACACACAAATTGCTCTGATTCACTCCCATCAAAAGTTCCCCAGGCTAAGTTTTCAAAAAGGGAAAGCAAATATGTTACTGAGAACTTTGTAGAGAGGATGAATATGAATTAATTCCAAATGATACGGAGAAAACAACATGGAAATAATTCAAAAATGTTTCCAAACTTCAAAGCTGAAAATGTCAAATTACTTGTGGATGATCTGATGTGCTGGTATGGACTGCTGAAGTGTTATATGCTATTAAAATTCACATTTTAAAATCAGACTTAAATTTCTTTCCGCTAAATTGTGGTGATGTGAGCGATGTCTCCCTTGAATGAACCTTGAGAAAATTGACATTTTGCTAACTTCACTTTGCTGGAATATCTAATTACCTTAGCTACTCTGACAACTGTTTTTCCATCACAATCTAGCTGGGCTAGTTAATATCTTCTCCGGACAAAATGTCAGTTTGTGCTGTCTACATTATGCATTGATTCTAACATATGGAACTTATTTATTACAATTAAAATGATCAATCTTACCAGTAAATAATTTTGGTAACAAAAGCATGATCTGTGAAACACGCAGGTTTAAACATTTAGCAAGGCGAAATGAGTATATTCTGCTGATTGGCACGGTATGTTTGAAAGTATGTTAGCCTCTCCTTAAAGGAACCTGGATTAGTTTCTCTATGTAAACAAGTATGTGTTAGTATTTGTATAATGTGATCATTCAAGTTTTGCTTTTTTCCTAGGATAGGGATGCGGAATAAGGGGTGGGAAAGGGAAGAAGTCATAGTGCGGAGTCTATCCTGAAGGGTATAATTTCTTTGGGTCCGCCTCGGTAGCGTAGTTGGTAGCATGTCTACTTCACGTTCAAGAGGCCCCGAGTTCAAATCTCGGTCAGGGTTAGTTACCTGGATAAGTTATCGTCCAATATGACTTAAAAAGTTAAAGGACATAAATTACAACAACAGAATTTTTGGGGTCACAACTGACAATTACAGACTCTGGTTATAGCACTCATTTTTTCGTGGAAGGAAAGAATGGAATCAAGCGTGCCCTAGTGGAGAGCATATATATGATATAACGTTTACGCTTTGCCCTAACATCTGAGGTAACATTGGGTTCCACTTAATACAGTGAACGTCACTAGTGGGCGGAACCTCTGGAAGGAGGTTTTCCCTAAAAGGGTGTAGGTTAAAGTGAAGGATTTACTTATCTTAAAAGTATGACATGTAGTTCTGGCTTATATGGGGTTACTGTACATAAACTAAAAGTTAATGAGCTACATACAACCAACAAGATTCCTCAGAAAAAGGACAGCTTGGAGCTTCACCTTGGCAGTGGTTTCTGGCGTCAATAAGTTCCATTGTCGGCAACAGTAGACGTGGCAGTTAAAGAAACAGGCGACGCACATTCGTCTAGCACGTGCGTGAGTGTTCCTCTTTAGGCCCAATTCTGGGGGTTTAAATATTAAATCTCTACCGAAGCAGCAACTGAGTCAAAGCTTCGTCAGCTTAAGTCAGCAAGGCACCGACCTATGCATGACTTGCATGTAACGTGACAGGAAGCCGCGTATATCGATGTTATTCCTTCATCTTCAGAATGCATGAGTTTTACAGATTTACTCTTTTTATAAATGTACAAAATACTATCGTGTATATGAGTGTGTGAGTGTGTTTGTGTGTGTGTGTGTGTGTGTGTGTGTGTGTGTGTGTGCGTGTGTGTGTGTGTGTGTGTGTGTGTGTGTGTGTGTTATGTATGTGTCATAGGCTTCACACACTACGCTTAAACAATAAATATTTCATTGCTGCCTCATCCTCCTGCATAATAAAATGTGTAGTACTAACTGATTTATGTTGGCAACGACCTTACATTTGCTTAGCATGATACAACAGAACGATCTGTTGAAACCACTATTTCTACTATGTCTTCTTCTACTGCTTCTTCTTCTTCTTTTTGTAATTTACGTCCAACGTTAAGTCATATCGGACGATGAGGGGAATGGATGAGATGATGCTCAAATGAGCCTAGTTTCTATAGAGCTTAGAGTTACCCGACATTCGTATTTCAGGATAAGGGAAAACTCCGGAAAAGACCTTATCCAGGTAACTCACCCCGACCGAGATTTGAACTCGGTATCTCTTGAACGTGAGGAAGACACACTACCATCCATGCTACCGCTTCTTCTTCTACTACAACAACAACTACTACTACTATTGTTGGAGAGGACGTGGAAATTGGTAGTTATTTCAGGAGCGTTAATAACACACACAATAAATCTTAACCTTAACTCACTTTAATCTCTCTCTCCCTGGTTACAATAATATAACATCAGATGGCTTTGCAGTGCAATTCACTTTCCCAAGTTCTCAATAAATGTCGGTTTTCCCACATCCTCCCCATCCAGGTCAGTCCCTATTTCCAAAGGAATGATCAGCTGAATAGATCGGGTGATTTCAGAGCCGTTTGTTGTCCTTAGAATAGCTGTCTCGCTATGCCGTCTCGGCCCAGACGAAGGTTCATCACCCGTGCTAATTTTCACATGTGACGTGGAATATGATCTTCCTGCAACAGCGCCACATCCCCAATTTAGATTTCAGCTCTTCTGGAGCGTGGGCGCCGTACCATGTGGAATTCTCTCAACTCCAGGAGGTAATCCTTAGTCCATCTCCTCCAGAAGTGTTTGCAATTTTCTGCTGCTGGCGGTACAACTTAGTAAGACTAGCAGCTGGTTGTGCCTCACTGGATATCGACGTCAATTTCCCACCGGCGAGGAAATGAGCTGGAGTTAGACCTTCATCTCCGTCCCCCATGGTTAGCGGCCTAGAGTTGAGGGCGGCTTCGATGCACACAAGAAGGGTGTTCGTCTACCCTTCGTCTGTCTTCAGCTTTCCCAAAGCTTTCCGTAGACAGCGTTTCACCGAACCTACCATTCCTACCAAATGTTAGAGAGGATGTGGAAATTTATAGTTGTTTCAGGAGCATACATAACAAACACACAATAAATCTTAACCTTAACTCACTTTAATCTCTCTCTCCCTGGTTACAATAATATAACATCAGATGGCATTGCAGTGCAATTCAGTTTCCCAATTTCTCACTAGAAGTCGGTTTCCCAACAATTACTACTGCTACTGCTACTACTACTACTACTACTACTACTACTACTACTACTACTACTACTGCTGCTGCTGCTGCTGCTGCTACTACTACTACTACTACTACTACTACTACTACTACTACTACTATCTTGTACTTCGTACTACCTCTTCCTCACCTGCTTGGTGCTAAACTTAAGTCCTCCAGCAGCTTTGTTTGGAGGCGGGGGTGGTGAGAAGGCTCTACTTTTACGTGTATCGTATTGAGAAGGGACTGTATCTTTTAAGAACACTGAGAAACCATCGGTCTGAGTCAGGTTTAAACCCGCGACCCTGTAGGCCAGCGCCTAATCAACTGAACCATCCAGACCAGCAAGGTAGTGTGAAGCTTATTTATTTATAAATGAGTGTGGTTTTGGAATAACTTTTGATCAGACATAATGATTCAATTTTCGAGTTAGTTTAAGATCACCTTTTGTTAAAGTCTGTACATTACCACAGTCTAAACTTGTAGCTGTCTTCTACTCAGTGAACGTAATAAAACTAACTTAGGTTTTCTTTAGTCGGTACACTAATTATTTTGTGTATATCTGTTTTGAAAAACAATAACATGCATTGTTAACAATAAAATTGGTTGAGAAAGATTCAGAATGTTGTTCAAACAAAAAGTATAAACAAAATAATTCTGAGACTGAGGACTTTCTTAAACTCTTCTTCGAACTTATATGTTTGAATCCAATGGCCATGCAGCTAACGACAGACGAGTGCATGAATTCTGTGATTATGTCTTAGAACATTACCTCACATATGACAGGTTCCTCCAAACTTTCAGAAAGTGTTTTCATCTTCCATGCGCACTTCATGTGTTCACTTGCAATCGGAACAATTATTTTAGGGGTACTTGCTTAGGCTTTCGCGGCCGGCGTTAACCCAATAAAATGTATTTCCCGAGCTTGTGGGTCGTGGTCCAAAGGATGAAACTTCTCCTGACGTTTCGCTCATAACTCCGACGAGCATCTTCAGAGGATGATTCTAACTCGGTACTTGCTGGAATGTCTCACTCTTTTCCAGCAAGTACCGAGCTAGAATCATCCTCTGAAGATGCTCGTCGGAGTTATGAGCGAAACGTCAGGAGAAGTTTCATTCCTTGGACCACGACCCACAAGCCCGGGAAATACATTTTATTGAATTATTTTAGGGTTTGGAAGTTTATTATTTTCTTTAATAATTACCTGTAGTAGATAGAAGGAAGTATGGTATTGCATGCAAAAATTCCGATTTCGACGTTTCACTGAAAACACATGTTTGAGATCCTTGAAATTAAAACTACTTTACTCACATTACTTTCTCTACCCTTGTACACTCTTTACTTTCAAACGCTTATGTATCTTCTACTACATATTTATCGAGATAAACATTCTTTTTGTAGGTGCAAAGACAGTTTGGGAATACTTTAAGTGATGGACAAATATTTTAAAGCTGGTCGCTATAATGTTAAGACAAAACTTTTTTTAAGATAACTATTTTTGTGGGTTAGCTGTTTTTGAGATATCCGTTGTTGCTAGCCTTAATCAATAACACCTTGTCATTTTAACCCTTTAATGGGCGGTGGTGACCTGGGGCGACATTACGCTTGAAGCAGTTATGATTATGGGTGTACACAAGTTCCACGTTGGAACGCCAATTTGATGCAAATAATTTAACGGCGAGCAAATAAGGTTTCTCTCAGGGTATGCGTGGATGTGTGCGAGAAGGAGATTTTCACAACACTGGAATGCCCGTTTCCAACTTGTTTATTCACTGCTTCTTTTCAAACTTCGAAATGAAAGTTGCCGACCGAGGGTTACCAATCTCGGTTTAGATTGACTAAATGCTAATGGGTTATTACTAGATAAATTTTGATGACCCGACAAATATTCAAGACAGAACAAGTTGACCGCTCTAATAGGCTTCACGTCTCAGACTATTCTGATCGGCCTCACTCCGAAGAATGTTTATAATGGCTTCCTAGCCGCGAACTAGCCAAATCGGCTGCACGCCGAAGAGTGCCCTCTGACCACAGCTGCGCGTGTATATATCTCTAACTTTCACTCTCAAAACTCTTTTTCAAACAAAGTCCCTTTGTGGCTGTTTTGGTCGCCATTGTAAACGATCCAAAGAATTCCCTATTCATACACGTCAAGTGACAATTCCTTTAGAAATCTTCTAAGGACGCTGCTTCTTAAATGGCTTTGTTATATACTTTCCCCAACTCCACTGGCCTTGCCCATTGTCGTAACAAAGAACCAACATTCCTTTGACATCTATCATGATTCTTTGCTTCTGGCAAACCATAATTTCGGTATCACGCTTTATTCAACTTAAAAATATTTTAGTGTATTTTTTATTATAACGTTGTACTGGCCTTTGTCGGTTATACTAGCCAAATTTTGAGTCTTTTCAATTGTAAATATTGCATTATTTTTACATTTACAATTTTACAATTAAATTACATGTTACAATTACATTTAGTTTAAAAAGGCAAAATCCAAGCAATTGCAGTCAAATGATACTCCGTCAACATCCAAGCGTGCCATCACACCGATTATTTTACTTGTGCCCTCCCCGTCCTTTATCACAGGCACATTTGACTGCAGTTGCCGAGATTCGAACCCACGACGTAGCCAGCCCATTGTATATCGCTTAAACGACCAAGGCTATTCGAATCGACTGCGTTGAGGCACCACAGATAGCGGTATGAGAACCGGTTTAGCAAGTACAGCAAGAGTGGCATAAGTGGCAAAATGATTTGCCAATTAAAAGGTTAAAGTGCTGTCGCCATTTAGCTGTTTTTTCGATGCCACAGAACGAATATGGAATTTCTAGGCCAGTATTATGGTCACGGTGGATGCGAGTGCCTGCAGCAAAGTGTGAGTCACCTCATTGTCATTTTTTGCCGTTTGCCGTCGAAAAAAGCACAAAAAGAACATACAAGGACATTCACCAACTTACGTCATGGAAGCGCGAGCTTTATTGTTACCGCACTGAATGTTTTCAGGCCATTCGATTTCCTGATTTCTAGAAGATTCGATTTCTACAATATTCAATTCCTTCAGATTTCCACTTTTAGAACATTTCTTGCATGACTGGCAGGGTATAAAAATACGTGCAAAAACAGTCAGGCCGTTGTGAGAGTTGAGAGCCGGCATACAAGGTTCTCAGTTGTCCGTTGAACATTTAAGTTTTTGTATTAGCACAATGTCCTTCGTGGATTCAAAAGTTCGAGAAATGTAGGCTGGTGTATGCAACAGAGATATAAAAAATGTTAGACTGGCGTAAAAAGTGCAAGTGGTTGTAAATTAGCATTGAGGTAACGGTTCTAGTGACAAAGTAAATTTAGTGCAACTTCCCCTTGTCATTTTTATCACATTATATCAATTTGGGTTTCTCTATTCCCCTAACGTTCAACGAAATGTGTAATAAATCAATTTTGCAAGGTATGTCAATTTTAATAAAACAGATATAAAAGTGAGCTTGCATAAGAATACTTTATAAAAGCTATATTCAAACAGGTGGAGGACCATTCCTTCGGTAAGGAAGTAAAGCAGGTGATCACTTTTAAATTTACTGCACAAAACTTTTTTTTTATAATTTTTATTGATCGATCAGCAGTACAATGCTTTACAGATCAGAGTGAAAAGAAGGTAACAATACAATAAGAACAGTAACACTCAGGGGTAGACTAACAGGCCGCCCCCTAACTACATTATGTTAGAACTCATATAACACTCTCTGAGAAATTATGTCAATATTGAAGATGTAAGACACACATCAAGCACTAGAATCACTCGAATCAGATGTGTCACTCAGAAGCAGGTCCTGCGGTAGTCTCCTCTTCAAGCGTGAGGGCTGGCGCGTGCGGACGCCGATGTTATAATGCACAGCTCCTGGAACTTCTTGAAGCGTGGAAAAGAAACGGCAAGCAATCCTGCGAATGTAGTCGTGAAGAGGTAACAGTCCTAGTTCGTTATGGAGCTGCTGATTACGGATGAACCATGGAGCGTTGGTAGCGATGCGCATGAAGCGATTCTGTATGACCTGAAGATGCACAAAAACTGAAGTCCGTTAAAGAAGTCCCTGAGCAAAAATTAAAGTTATTTCACGGCCATGAACACTTAGAACCATAGCAGTTGAAGAACATCCATGAATATAAATACTTAATTTCATTTTTGTTTTCTCGTACTTAGGAAAGCACAAAAGTATCACATTTGAGGTCCGAATGTTCCCCTCAAGATTCCAGGTTAATGAGCCAGTTAATAACAATTATAAGTATTTGCCTTATTTCTCTACCTCTTTGTTAAATGAGTACCAAGCGTTTTAAGACACAAACGACATTTCGTGCTTGACCTTGGCTTTGGTGAATACCTTTTCTTTGATTAGGAAAAAAAATTAATTCATTACAGATAGTGTACTAAATGAAAGTCGATAAACTACCTTGGTCATATTTCATATCTGAGATAGCAAAATCTTATCGATAAATCGTCTGTTATGCTAGTGAAAAATCCATAGCACTCCATTTAAGTCCTGTTGTAGCAGATAAACTCACTACTCCAGTCACGCACGGGAGATAAAAGTGTACAGCTTTTATTTTCTGAAAATAAGTATTATCTCCCTGAGTTAGTCACACTGAAACATGACAAAATTTGTCTAAGGCGATCAAAGCACTTCCAGTCTACTACCAACTCTTGCATAGTGCAATTCCAAAAGTTTTTATTACAAAGTACTTACTAAAAAAATATGAACTAAGCTAGAGTCCGCGATGCAATAGAGCGATACCAAACAAGATCTATCAAACAACCCTGCGTCTCGCATCTGTGCCCATTACGGGCTTCATGAGCGCGGTGCAGTATTGGAGGGTGGGACAGCGTTAACGCCACGAGTTCCTCTCGGATGTTAAATACGATCTTCACAACCTGGTAAGAAATCGTACATTGGCACATATATTCTAAAAAGCAGATGCGTGGCACTCTTTCTGTTTTCACTCTCCAACAGTTGTTAAAATTACTCTTTATCTATTTACTTCATGTTAATCTAGACAGGCAGTTGTAGAACTGGTTTCTTTACGTACTTCCTGGTAGGAACATGTCATTTATTAAATACAGCAGGCTTTAAGAGATAGTAAAACATTTTATGAGCTCGTCGCTATGTGATGGTTTTGAAATTCCGTTGTTCATTCTAAACACAAAACCTAAAATATAAACTTTAAAGGATATACCTCTACACCGAGGTGGTATGTCAAAACATAATAAGAGTGGATCTTGCTTTCAGGGACTGTTATATTTAGGGCAAATGAGTAACTTGAGCGAAGTTTACAGAGGCTTTCTGCGCAATTTTGCTATTTTTGTGTAAGTCAGACATGTCATTTTGTGATATCCGATGTCATTTTCCTCCTTCCTCCCTTTAGCTTCGTGTGTTGGGTGCGACAATACAAATATGGCGCGATCCATATAAATCTGTACCATTTCAATAGGCCATAACCTATGAACCAATGACAGGACACACGTGCAACTTTAGAAGAATATAATACACAATTGGGAGATTACATTACAATATTTATATCTCAGAGAAAATGTTGGGAGTGTCCTCCACCAGCATCTATACATGTTTGTACTCGTTTCCCTATATTCTCTTAAGGTTTACGGAGAGTATCCTCGCCAATGTTACTTATTTCGGTTCGAATGGATTCATTGAGAACATCAATTGTCCGTGGGCTATTCTTGCACACTGTATTTTTAGATACCTCTACAACAAAACATCAGGCGAGATTAGGTCAGAGGATCTAGGGGCCACAGACCTTTTGAGATTATTCGATTATCAAAGAAACTGGTTACAATTTCCATGGTGTCATTAGGTGTATGGTACGTTCCTCCATCTTGCTGGAAATAACCTTCTCTCAATTCGATATCATCTCTGTAAAACTTCAGGCCGCGCCGTGGCTCAGTGGTTAGACCGCTTGGCTCTCACCAAGGCGGTCCGAGTTCGATCCCAGGCGACCGCAAAGTGAGATTTGTGGTGGACAACACGGCGCTGGAGCGGGTTTTCTCCGGGATCTCCGGTTTTCCCCACCATCTCATTCCACCAGTGCTCCATCTTCATCTCATGTATCATCAGTGTCATCGCCTGCGGTGCCGTATGTAGTAAAAGCGGGCGTTAAACACTACACAGTTCATTTCATTTCCGTAAGACTTCAGAGAATATGGTGAGACGAGTACAAACATGTATAGATGCTGGTGGAGGACACTTCCAACATTTTCTCTGAGATATAAATAATGTAATGTAATCTCCCAATTGTGTATTATATTCTCCCAAAGTTACACGTGTGTCCTATTATTGGTTCAAAAGTTATGGCCTGTTGAAATGGTTCAGGTTTATAAGGATGAAAGTTCCTTTGATGGTATGCAAACCATGGAACAAAACAGGGGGTCAGTTAGACCTCATCATTTAAGATTCTCCTGCTTTAAAGTTCTTTCAGATTACTTGTAGTGATATTTATCACTGCTTAAAACACAATGGCAAGAACTGAGGCTTCTTTTTCGAACTTGGCTTGCTGCAATTGGTGAGACTGTGGGCTAATTGGCTTCCCAGACGTTACACGTTTAGCTAACATCTATTGTATTTTATTTAACTTTACGTAAATCGTAGTTACCAGCGCTATATGTTCAGTGATATATCTATAGTAGTGTCTTTATCCAGAACTCAGAACCATTAGCAGGATTGCTATTTAGTTATTATTAGTCTTCTACATTAAATTGGTGTGCCATCTACAGAGCCAATACAGTGTACATGAACAAAGTGCACGCAGGTCGTTGGGTTGTACAAATATTTGTATTGGTAACTTTGAACAGTGTAATGAAGAATGTTACATTCATATTTACTTCATTTGCGAATTTACAATTTCACTTACGAAGAGCAGTATGTATTCATATTGGTTAATACCTCCAAGTAAGCGTAATATACAAAAGTCATAACGTGTTTATTTCCTCCCGAGAGATGTAACGCTGAGTGGCCAGGCCTCACGCAACAAATGTTGCATTGGAACTGGTTCGGATACTTTCTGCAAAACGAATGGCTTCACACCTGGATCACACATTGACGCATGAACATGCGGAAGCAAAACCGATAGTCTATACTGACAGCGAATGTCCATTTCGGGCGCACTTATCACCTTGCAAAAACATCAGGTAATAAAATATGTAATTGTTTTATGGGAAAACTTTTAAACGAAGAGAAAAGCAACTAACACCTGAAGTGGGTGCACATTTGGCTGCCATTTATCAAAATATCTGCGTGTATACCACTATATAGGATAAATATACAAAAGTATTAAAGCCAAAACAAAATACAAATACACAGGACTTCTTTTTTTTTCTGAAAATATTCATAGTCACAGTTCGGCAGGCAATTCTCCGGCTTGGCATTTCTCGAGAGGGGGAAGCGGGCTGTTCACAGTTCTTTAGTGGGAATTTCAAGCAGAGGAACAATGCGTATTTGAAATATTTCACGTATTTGCATATTTTACGAATCATTAGCCATATTATTATAATAGCGATAATAATAGGACTTACCAACACTAAAAATCGGAATTCACGCACGCACAAAATAGCAAAGAAACTTCACCAGCGCAAGCAACTGAAGCACATGGTCCAAACAAAATTAAACTGGCAACACGGTGTTGGATTCGGAAGCCACGCCTAGCAGCGACAGTATTGATTGGCGCTAGCAGACAGCTTTAACTTCCTGACCACGACACCGGATGTAAAGACTCCCAGTACTACCAACAAAAGCAGTTAGTGCGCGTAAAACTTGTGAAAGAAATATTCGAATAGAGTGGTGTTTTAATGAATATCTTGCATGATAATGAAATTGCGAGTTGGATTTCAATGTTTTAAAGCTAATATAGTCCTATATTTTCATTCTAAAGATAATTATTTTTAGGTTATGTTTTCAATTGCTCATTAATGTATGTTGGTAGTATTAACCTTCCCCCTCCGCCTCCTGCAACCGCAAAACGCCAGAGCCGGAGATACAACGGCCGTACTGTAGTATATAAAACAAACGTATAAACATTCACATTTTCTGAAAATCAATGGTTAGTTGAACTTTAGATTTGAGAGCAGTGAGTAGAGTAATTCCACAAAAAGGGTAAATAAAGAAGGACGATTTTCTATAGCCTTCTTGTAGGAATTAAAGCATGATAGACTCGTTCCCGGGCAGTATGTAATAAAGAGCGAATAGGAGAAGAAACCGAAAAGAAATGAAAGACTTCAAGAAAGTACAATATTGAAGTGCGTTGATATTTCAACGTGCATTATGATAGAACATCACACCATGGCACCCTGTCTTCCTGAATGGTCGCGTAATGTCGACTTTCGTATAGTACTCGAACACCGAAAGTTATCGCAAAGTAACGCTGTATGGAAGTCTGATGCCTTGGAATTATTCTCCTTGTGTACTAATGCTATGTTTAACTAGCTGGTCAAACTCCTCATTGAAGGTTAGTTCAGCATGTCCTTTAATCCATAAAAAGTGAACTTGTTGACCCTCAGCTGTAGCGACACCCTCAAGATGAAGAATATTATGAAACTACTGCAGCAAGTTAATGTTCCCAAAAAATTTCATATTAATCAAAGCTAAAAGTGCGCTGCAGAGGCTAGGTCTCCTTCTGCAGACAGTGTAAATGTCTTAAATAACTAGAACTATGACCTTGGTTGATCTTCATTTTTATCGTAACACTCAGAAAACATATTTCGTAACTCATTAAGATCCGTTACTAAAATAGTTTCCATGCGTGTCAGGAAAGATAACGATGCATTGCCGTAATCAGAACATCACGCCTTCCTTATCTACGGTATTTCTCCGTTTGAACTAACCTAAACTAATTCATTCCAATTTCAACTTCCCATGTGTTCCAGTCTGCTCTTGCCATTTTTGGGGGATTCTAGTGTAAACTCAGTATCGCTGATAACACAGCCAGATTGTTACCTCATAGTCTTTATAAAGAAATGAAACGAGTTAAGTAGAATTTATTATTTAATGACACTTAATCTATCACATCTGGCAATTATAATGTTCAATCGTAAATATTACGTATGCAAAAGTGCCAGTTTTCCATATTTAATTTTCAGTAGTTCTGTGTTTGACAAAACAAACGTGTTAATTATTAAAATAGCTTTTCTTTTAATATAAAATCCATAAAGAGGCTTTCAATTTATGTTTATTCTTGAAACTGTGATATACTGAAAAATCGACGCAAATACTTCCTGTTTCGTAATTTATACCAGCCAGGATTTCGCCAAACAAAGTACTTATTACTTATGTCAAAGAAAATCGTTAAGATAAGTATATAAAACCCACTGCAAGCAAATCACTTCAGCAGAAAGGAGACTGGTGATCGGTTGTGAACATATTATTATTATTATTATTATTATTATTATTATTATTATTATTATTATTATTATTATTATTATTATTATTATTATTATTATTATTATTATTATTATTATTATTATTATTATTATTATTATTATTATTATTATTATTATTATTATTATTATTATTATTATTATTATTATTATTATTATTATTATTATTATTATTATTATTATTATTATTATTATTATTATTATTATTATTATTATTATTATTATTATTATTATTATTATTATTATTATTATTATTATTATTATTATTATTATTATTATTATTATTATTATTATTATTATTATTATTATTATTATTATTATTATTATTATTATTATTATTATTATTATTATTATTATTATTATTATTATTATTATTATTATTATTATTATTATTATTATTATTATTATTATTATTATTATTATTATTATTATTATTATTATTATTATTATTATTATTATTATTATTATTATTATTATTATTATTATTATTATTATTATTATTATTATTATTATTATTATTATTATTATTATTATTATTATTATTATTATTATTATTATTATTATTATTATTATTATTATTATTAATTTTATCCACGTGAGTAAGATATGCTAATGATTCTGATTGGCTAGAGTTAGATATGGTTTACTGGTTAGCTGGTTATGTAAGTTATCCAGAGTGAAGAGGACTTCATAGGCTAGAAAATTCAACTTACACATTTCATATGTCTTGGAAATATTTTAAACGCATGCTTTTTGAATTAAAATCTTTAGAACCATTTTTGATAAAATCAATTTTTTTAAAAAAAATATTCCATGTGTAGAGTATTTTTCTTAGAAATCGTGTCCTGTCCTTGGAAAACGCTGAATTGGCATGCAGTTTGGCTTCTAACCAATTTTTCGATTTTGAGGCGACGAAAGAGTGGGTCGCACGTGGTTTAAAAACCGATCTTGCTTTACTTGAACATTGTAAATACTTCGTCACTTGCAGTGCTTCACAACTGGAAATAGATGCTTATTTTAACGTCATTTTGGACAATGGCACCTCATGAAGAACTTATAATGTGCCCATTTCTTGGTGTGCTGGTAGCGTGTCAGTCCCGAGTTGCAGTCTAAGTCAAAGTAAGTGATCTAGATAAGGTATATTCCCGGGGTTTTCCCTTATACTGAAAGGTGACTGTCGTAACCCTTAAGTTTTATGAACCCTGGGCTCATTTTAACATAATTTCATTCATAGTCCGATATAATCTATGCGCACTGGAAAAGTTTAAAAATAAAACTTGTAATGCAGTACTTGAAGACAAGCCAGCTATGAGGAGTACAGCTTAACACTACGATACACATGTTATGTTGGAAGAAGTCCCTTTAAAACTGATACATGTGTTTGGAAGGTTTTCCGTGGCCTTTCTACCCTGATTCACATGTTTTTCGAACGACTACACCAAGGATTCAGACCTAATTAGGGATGACTCACTTCTTTTTTTTAATACATTTATTCATCCAACAATGAACGAAATGTGTGAAATTGTGCCCATGTAAGTCCAGGGTTCATATAGCCTAGAATTACTCGACATTCACCTTTCAGGAAAAGTGAAAACCCCGGAAAAAACCTTACCAGGTAACTCGCTATGATTGGTCCTTTGAATGTAAGACAGACACGCTATCACCTGCATCACAGAGGCAGATGGGTAGTCATTGTGCACATCAGATGATGCTATATTCATATTTAGCTCCAATAAGGTTCAATGTAATTATTGCTCTATTTGTCTTCTGAATTAATCATAAGACCATGCTAACTTCTACAATATTACGTCACTTCCTGATCTTCGAAGATGACTTAAGCTGCCCCTTTTCCATAAAACAGCATAGCTCTATTTTCTACAATGTATCTTCTGCTAACTTTTGAAGTAAAAAAAAAAAAAAAAAAAAAAAAAAAAAAAAAAAAAAAAAAAAAAACCAAGAATAATACCAAATGGCTGTTCCACGCACTCCAAGGTCTTACACCAGTTACAGGCCCAATTTCACCTGGATAGTGCTCTGAGCAAATAATTTCGACTTTTTCACCCCCCCTTTCGTTTTTCAGCACCTCTCAAATATCACAACAACTTACAATTTAAGATTATTTGGTATGCTTTTTGGAACTAGCATATTGCCAACTAAATACTAAGGATTGTTGTCTTTTTTCCTCTGGCCTGTTGTAGATCGGGGCACGCATAGCTATCAGTTTATACATTTCCGCTCTATTTCTGAGAAACATTCTTTCTAGTTCTCAGTTGTGATAACTATGTTATATAGATCAAGGTTTTACATGTTCCGAATACCATTAATTTGACTCACATTTTGGTTCACTTTTAGTGTGTCATTGCGGTCCTCAAGTAAGAGCGAAACAAAGGAAACTGGGAATTATAGAAGAGAGGCTTAGACCCTTTAAATGAATTAAACATTAATTACATATTCCTAATTATAAAAATTATAATTTTTTCACGTAACAGAATACTTTGAAATTAATAATAGTTCTAAATTTATACTAGTATTATAAAGAGAGAACATTTTGGTGTGGATGGATAGTTAGCATCGGTATAAAATTATTAGACACATATACAAATATTAGGGCAAGAATCATTGACCTCACATGCATATTTATGAATCAAGTTAAAGGTAACAACAAGAACAAAAAAGTAACAGAAAGAAAGACTTCGCACATTTATCCAGGAATATTGCCCATGCTAACCCAGTTTCTATGGTAACCTAGTAGATCCCAAAATGCCAATCTCCCAACAGGATTTAAGAACTTTTTTGTGGGTTTGATTTGTTCTCGCACTGTGGATATTCTACTCAGTCTTCATTCAAATCACAAAACGGTAAAATTCTCCTGGCAATATAATCAGTCATTTTCTGTGTCCTACATTCTTCCAGTCTCTACCATGTCACTTTGTTCCTAAGTGTGCGTGCTTCTCTACCCTAATTCAATTTTCTTTATTTTCTAGACTTAGAGAATGTTTACTTTTATAGTCATATTCCTATTAGTTAATGTCTATTAGTCTTCTTTTAACATCTTCCCATACTGTCCATTTGATTTGGCAGATCTGAAAGATTCGATTCCAGAGGTTTCCTTTTCCCAAACATTTCTTTTGTGACGGGCAGGTTATAAAAATGGATACGCAAAAGCCAGTCTGGAGTTCAGTTTGTCATAAGTTGACCTGTGAATATCGATAAAAGGATTAAGAAGGTTGCCAGAGTCAGCAAGCAGATCAGTTCAAAAGTATTAGCGAAACGTTCTGTGTGCATCGAAAAGTTAGAGCAGTGTTAGTTGATGCGTGCAACAGAGGCATAAAGGAACATTAAACTGATGTGCTGTCTCTGTGTATTTGTAAAAGGTGAAAGTGATTGTAAATTAGTATTGGGCTAACCATTCCAGTACAAATAAGGTTAGTTTGGTGCAATTTCGTATTGTCATTTAGTCACACTAATTTTTGTCATGTATTTCCCTTTTCTACATACTGTAGAATTATCTCTCTGCATATGTCTTAGCTAATATTTCTCTGCTCTTATTTACTGCATTCTCGCAACATTCCACTAACCCAGAATATGACATGATTTGTGAAACTCCAAGAACTCTTTTCCAATCTGCTACCTACATTTTATTACTTTCCCATCCCAAATTTCGATTACGTGGGGGTGGGGAGCAATCTTAAAAACTAGGTAATCATTTTGATAATTATTTCACTATTGAAAAGCCCGATTCTCTCTGGCTAACATGTCCTTATAAAATACGTTATAATTTCAATTCATAAAAAGTTACTGAAAAACTTAAAAGGATTGCAAAACCTAAGTTCACAATCCGCAAGCTATAGAGTACAAAATAATTGTTACTTCACAGATAAATCTATGCAAAATGAGATAAATGCTGCCAATATTTCATTCCAAACAGTATATAGCAACTAAGAGAACAAAACACAGATGTGTAGAATGTAGAATTTGGAGAACGATGCACATGCGTTATAAACACCATTTTAACAGCCATGAATGTTACTTTATATCCTAAATTATTGCATAAAGAAAAATAATGCTAAATTCAAAATCCCAGAATACATATATTACCACTGAAAACTGAGAAAATGATTTGCTCGATAATACAGGTTATGTATAATTTCAAAGATGTTAAATCGGTGGCCTGAAGGTGCAGAATTTTCATATTTACTAGCTTCAGCTATCTTTGGTTGAATACGAGAGCTGATCAACAAAGACTGAGACTAATTTTTCCCGTAGCTTCCGTGATAGTTTCGTATCTGTAACACAAATATTTGAAAAGAGCGGGGTTTTATGTATAATGTCGGTAGGCGGCAGCATTCTCGTATTGGTAGGTGGGTAGTAATGCTCTATTTTGTAGACCCTACGTGCATTTCGCATACCAGACAGTGGAGGTGACGCGGGAGGAGCACTACAGCTCAATCAAATTCTGTTATCGTTTATCACCGGTGAGGAGTCATGGCTGCATCATTATGATCCTGAAGAAAAAGAAGCCAGCACAGTGTGGAAATCTCCAGGTTCTCCAACACCAAAAAAGGCAAAAGTTGTCCCATCTGCAGGGAAAGTGATGGTGATCACATTCTTTGACTGTAATGGAATGATTTACCAGCATGCAGTTCCCCCTCACACTACTGTTACAGCAGCATACTACCCGTCAGTATTGGCTACAATGAGGAAGCACATTGCAAAGAAACGACTAGAGCTTTCTCGGACTGGGTGGCGACTTCATCATGACAATGCACGGCCTCACGTCACATGCAGTTCCCCCTCACACTACTGTTACAGCAGCATACTACCCGTCAGTATTGGCTACAATGAGGAAGCACATTGCAAAGAAACGACTAGAGCTTTCTCGGACTGGGTGGTGACTTCATCATGACAATGCACGGCCTCACGTCACATGCAGTTCCCCCTCACACTACTGTTACAGAAGCATACTACACGTCAGTATTGGCTACACTGAGGAAGCACATTGCAAAGAAACGACCAGAGCTCTCTCGGACTGGGTGGCGACTTCATCATGACAATGCATGGCCTCACGTCACATGCAGTTCCCTCTCACTACTGTTACAACAGCATACTACGCGTCAATATTGGCTACACTGAGGAAGCACATTGCAAAGAAACGACCAGAACTTTCCCGGACTGGGTGGCGACTTCATTATGACAATGCACGGCCTCATGTCACAAATCAAGTCATGCAGTTTCTGACTCGATTCAACATTACCTGTGTACCACATCCACTTTATAGTCCCGATCTGGCACTCTGTGGCTTTTTTTATTCCCATCACTAAAGACAAAGCTTAGGGGTATTCGATTTGTGAACTCTGAAGTAGTGCTCAAGAAAAGTGAGGCGATTCTCAAGGACCTGACAAAGAATGGTCTCGAGGACTGGCAGAGACGCCGTAAAAAGTGCATTAAAGTAGGTGGGGACTACTTTCTACAAGATCATGTAAACATTGAATTGCAGTGAATAAAACCAGTCTCAGTCTTTGTTGATGATCAGCCCTCGTATGTTAAAGATTTCTGCATTATGTGAAAACGAAGTAGCCTTTGTGTTATTAAATAACTGCAAGACCAAAGAGAAACTACCTAGATTGTAACTATCTAAATCTTATTCAACCAGTCCTACCGGTTATGACTATCGTGAAAGGATACGCAGAGACTCCTCAGCATTTCCAGAACTCAAAAGAGGGAAGATTAAGGAATTCAGACGGTTCGCAAATGTTTACATCATAGATATGAATATCAAGTTGTTCATCCATTATTAACGGCGATATAATGAAATAAGAATTATAAACAGTAAAGGAAAGAATTGTCCATTAAAATCACCTAGATTATTGTGCAATAATGCAATGATGGTTGGTGGAAGGTAAATAAATTAGTCATTTGAGTTTAAAAACCCAATCGTGGAACAAGTGTGACAGCTGGTATTGAATATTGAGAAACCACTGTTCACTCTTGACAAATACTTATAAAACAAGTATGGTGATACCAACAGATACTTTTGAACAAACGCTACTTTAATAAATTTTACCTTGAAATTCAGGTCCATTCTTACACTAAGAAAGGCTTAACAACTTCACAAACAAAACTAGCCACTTTTCAGTTAAGTAGGTATGCTTTAATTTCAATATATGTGCATGTGGTCATCTGGTAACAACAACACCAATTAACTAGAGTAGATTGGTTAAGATTTTGGTGCTATAGGTAATGTTTCTAACAGATCCTGAGTAAAATTAAGAATAAAATGTAAAATAAATTAAATGAAACAATTATAACGGTATTTATTAAAATTAAGGAAGCCATGTAGTACTTTTATTTGGGGAGGGAGTTTAAACTTTTGAGAACATTGACGTAAGGTGTTGCGTCCTTAAGGTATGTTTGTCAGGTGAAACATCCAGCCGTTTCTGGATTGAACAAGATTCGAAATGTCGTCATTACCACTGGCAGTGACGCTGGAGAAAGCATGTTCTGGTTTGCCTGGTGTTGTTTGCCAGATATTTCTCCATTAACTGAGGAGTTAAGTCCGTCCATCTTTCTCGTGAAGACAACTTTGAGTTTTCTAGTTCGACAATGTCGGGGGTGCTGGTGCAGTGTGATAGGATCTCTGAAGACATGCCCAAATGACCTAGCTGTCGATGAGCCCTCAAACCTCAAACATTCACTCTATAAGGGTATCGCCCGCCTCGGTAGCGTAGATGGTAGCATGTCTGCCTCACGTTCAAGAGGTCCCGAGTTCAAATCTCCGTCAGTGTGAGTTACCTGGATAATATTTTTTCCGGGGTTTTCCCTTATCCTTAAAGACAAATGTCTGGTAACTCTAAGCTCAATGGACCCCTGGCTCATTTGAGCATCATTTCACCAATTTCATTCATCGTCCGATATGACTTGACGTTGGAGTACGTAAAAAAAGCAAACTCTAAGGATATTCTTTCCTTTGTGTATTATTTCCGTAATGTTTTTACTCTGCAAACTGATAGAAACTTCAAAGTAGTTCTCTTAAGAGAAATGTACTCAGAAAGTACATTTGCATGGCTGAAATATTAATAATAGGAACACTGGAAGTCAGGCTGTGGATACTTAGGGATATATCTAGGTGGAGACGATAACTGAATCAGTAAACAGGGATATATTAACTAAATAGAGGAGTTGATGGGTCAGCATGACCAAGAAACTACTTTTTAAGTATTTATAGTACCAAAACAAATCGGTGCATAAAGACTAACATCCCAACCATGACTAAAGGTACCGACTATGTTAATTCCTATGAATGCATGCGCGATGGCTCTGATGGTAGCATCTGTGGACCACTTTAGGGAGTCGTGGGATCGATTCAAGTGACCGATTTTCCTGAGCCTTATTCCCCCCTCCCCCGTAAATTTCCCTGGGTCACAAGGAGAATGCTGAGAATAATAGTTACATTTCTCGAATTCTTTTGTCTCTCTATTTCACCTCATTTGTCATTTGACTTTACTTTTTGTCCTTCTTGACTATTTCAGGGACACATGGCAGTACACTGTATTCCGTAAATGCGGCCACGCCGTGGCTGAGAGGTTAGACCGCTCGGCTCTCAGCAAGGCGGCTCGGGTTCGATCCCAGGCGACCGCAAAGTGAGATTTGTGATGGACAACACGGCGCTAGGGCGGGTTTTCTCCGGAATCTCTGGTTTTCCCCGCCATCTTATTTCACCAGTGATGGATTTTCATCTCATATATCATCAGTGTCACCGCCTGCGTCCCGTAGGGGAGGGGATCCTTCAGCTGCCATGGTGCGGACGCTGCGGACCCTTAGCACTCGTTGTACCTCTGACGTTACTTGAGGAACCTGGGACAGAAAGTTCGAGCACCTCCCTCTGGGAGTTGTTCGGATTAGATTGGTCTCGAGGGGGCAGTGTGTTCCCGATACCTACTGGAAATTGGGTTCCTCCGGCCAGGCCACGGCTGCCCGGAGGGGGTAAAGGGTTGCCTCATAAGTCCCGGGTACTAGCCTGCAGAGCTAGTAGTTGGTGTGCTAGATCACCGGCGGCCCTACCAAGGTTATTTGTTAGCCGGTCCATTTTGGACCGGCGCGTAAGTGGCGTATCCACTTCCGTCCTGTCTGCCGTGTGCAGCGCGGAGGCGGGCAGTTTATAAAATAGGTACTGTCCTATGGTAAAAAAAAAAAACCGAGAGGCCCAGGTTCTGGTCCTACGGGTCCAGGACTGATGGGAGTAGATCCTCTGACTTATTGTCACCACCTGCGCTGCTGCATGTAGTAGTGGCCACGCCGTGGCTCAGTGGTTAGACCGCTTGGCTCTCACCAAGGCGGCCCGGGTTCGATCCCAGGCGACCGCAAAGTGAGATTTGTGGTGGACAACACGGCGTTGGGGCGGGTTTTTTCCGGGGCCTCCGGTTTCCCCCGCCATCTCATTCCACCGGTGCTCCATCTTCATCTCATGTATCATCAGTGTCACCGCCTGTAGTGCTGCATGTAGTAAAAGCGGGCGTTTAACACTACACTACACACGCACACACACATACACAAGTTAAGACCCATACCCCTTGTTACTCTATTTATTTACCCAGAGCTTATGACATGTTCATATTTATTCATCAGAGATGATGTGGTCAGAAACTTCTCCAGCCTGAAGCAGCCCCTATCACCTAAGAACACTGAGACGACATATAACCTAATATCAGAAAGACATTGAAACAAAGGAATAAATATAAATGATAGGTTTACAAACATAAATAAATGACATACCAGAACAGACATATGCCATAATGCTGGCATATACTCCGGAGACCGCCTCAGTGACAAGGCCTCTCTACGAAGGTCAGTAAACTCCCTTTGTAACCCCTGTAAACAAGCAACCCTACTCTATTGTACGTTTTGCCCTAAAGGAAAATTTGGCACCTTCCAGTCGGAAACCTACCCATTGTCAAAATCCCATGCATGCTTCTGACAACAGGCTATAAGATTTCGACCGACTCGCAGAACGCATGCCTTAGCATAAATGTTTGCAACGGACCGTTAGAGAAAGCGTCTCTGATGTTAGGTCCGAAACTGGAAATTTCCAAAACCGAACTCAAGCGGGGATAGTTAAAAGCCAATAGAAAATTGATATTTGGTCATGTGATTTTGCAAACTCCGAGAATTACCTAGAGTGGAGGTAATTCTAAGGGATGGCGGAAACTAGGTTTTGCTAGTAAGATCACTTCGGTCCTGAGTTCTACGTGAGACGGACGCGTATTCGGCGCCGCCTAAGAACTATACTTCCCCGCCATGCACAGAGATCAAGCGCAATGTTTAACAATCTCTCCAGTGAGAGTTATCACATCCAGGGGCAGTTCCTCCATAAGTTTGCAGGTTTGCGCTACACCCACTGATTCTGAATATACAACAGGTGCATTTTGCACATTAAAGATGTACTTGTTTGCATTGTTTTATATAAAAACATGTTTCAATTACGCTTATCGTCTGTAGCTGTCCATGACCGCAGAAGTCGAAATAAACAGTGATTAGCTGTAGGAGCCGCAGGTTTGCAGCGAAGAGTTAACCTAAGATTTCGCCCAAATGTTGGCTCTCTGAGGGGGTTGCGGGAAGGTAAAGAGATGGGAGCGGCTTCTTATACATTGCTTAAATGGAGGTTTATAAACCTAGCTCCTCCTACTCTTAGCAACGGCTATAGCGTGACCTTCAGGCTCAGCTTCTGTGTGCTCTGCTTTTCGAACACAGGGAGAATTTAATTAAATGCATGGAGGTTATTCAGAAGAGAGCTCTGTTAAACAACAACGCCACACTTGTTCAGGCTTCTGGGTTTATGGCCACTTTGAAAGATTATAATTTTGTATTCTGGCTGTCTTTCTTCTACAAGATCATGCCACATGTGGGCATTTTGTACAATCAGCTGCAGAAACGAGACTGCAATGCAACATTTGCCATCGCCCAGCTAAACGCATTTGAAAGGGAAGTGCAAAAGGTAAGAAATAGCGTGGATATCGAGGAACACGAAGAAACTGCAATTAAGAGGAGAAGAATAGAAGATCATGGTGTGAAAGGAAGAGAAGCTCTTGAAGTATGTGACATTCTTAGAGAAGCAAAGGACAGATTTAGCTTCACGGGGCATCTGGTAGCCTCAACTTTGTTTCATCAAGAAAATTTCTAAGACATTTCCAGAGGATTCCCTTAGAGAAACAATAAGGTTCTATCCTTTTATCATTGGAACAAAAATTCGTAGAGAACTGACTGTAATTTACAGTCGAGAGGAATTTCGTGGAATGTCCGGCGCTTTGTGCTTGATGGACTTCATTAAGGAAACTATGTACTACATTCAGCGAATATGTCAAACTCCTCCGAGTACTGTTAACTATGCCAATGTCTACCGCTGAAGCAGAATGCTGTTTCTCAACTTTAAAAAGAATAAAAACTTTCCTTAGGAACACAATGTCACAGGACCGATTGTCAGCATTAGCAATGCTTTCAATTCAGAGAGATTTTGTTATGAAGATCAGCGATTTCAACGCAAAAGTTATCGACAGATTCGCCAGGTCTAAGGAGAGAACAGCAGAGAATCTGTATAAATAGGTGAGTCATTACTACTCTGTATTTTATTTTTCATTTGTGCACCACCAATAATTTAACCCACCAGCCGCCACTGATCACATCGAGTAATGTATAGGGAGGACGATAAGTATATCCAATTCGACTACGCAGTGCTACTGCCTCCGTGCTTCACATCACAATATTGACAGTGACGCTTAACTCAGCAACCACACCGACGACGACTTTACGGTGGCGAGCGTAGGAGCCTAAGGACTACAATAAACTTCTGTCGACCAGATCCGAGGTTTCATCATTAAATCACAACCAGTCAGAACGCACCCACTCCTGACGCACAGATGAGAGTTTTCTTGCGGGAGCTCATGTCACCTCGAACTGATTACAATCTCCCTTTCCTTAACCTCCTCACGCCACCGATCCTTAATTGTGAGGCGTTGAGCACAAGGGAGAGCTCGACGTGATCCACAACAGGCCGGTCCGCCTCAAGCCTATATAAAATGGACGTACCTGATGGACAAAAATGTTGAAAAGTACTTCATTTTAGAAATACGTAAAGCTCAACAGTCTCCATCGATAGACTTAAACCAGCTTTCATTCTGAATTATATAGAAACTACGTCCCCCGATGAACAACTCACCAGGCAATCGTCAGCCAGCCCAACGTTTTAGTCACATGTTGTCAGTAGTGTGTGACAGCGTCTCACTGCTTCATGTATATAAATAAACTCATTGTTTCTTATTCTTTGTTCTTTTGTCTTGTTACGAAAAATGACACATCTTAAGTTTTGTTTGTAACGTAAACATAGCTTTTCAATGTGTTAATAAGGCACGCATTGGAAACCAAACGCAACAAGGCCTCCAAATGTATTAGTTCCGCGCACGCCTATGCTCTTGTTTGGTTGAATTGTTTTGTAATAGGTTATATTACTCGACAGAGCGTTGAGGCGTATTGACCTTCAGGTGACCAGCGCTGTGATCATATCAGGTCTTATCTGGTCGATTAGAAGAGTGAAATATTAGTAAGTTTACGTACAGTACGTTACGAAACACAAATAAAGTGATTGGAAGCTGCGTGTGTCTATATGATATGTTTTCTCGCGCCTGCCGATGTATGACACATTGCTGTCCAGAAGACATGATTATATCTGAACAGAGTATACATACACTGGACTCGCCCTGTATGTGCGATAAGCACATACGTTACGAATTTTTTTCGATACGCCTTCTCGCTTTGCCATGTAGTAGAAGGTTATGTTTTATTTTTTCGCCAGTTTTTCTGTTTAATAGAACATTGGTGTAATTGTGAACATTTGAATCGATTACAATAATTTATTAATGGATAAAGAACCAAAAATGAAAAGGTTGAAACTTAAGAAGTCTGTTATTAGACTTAACTAAGAAACTACTTATTGGAATAATTTTGATACACTTTCTTTGTGATATACAGTATCTCTAACATTTTCAAAATAAGCAGGATATTCGCTTAATATGAAATATTAGATTTTATCCCATTCCTCTAGTTTACTAGAATTTGTTGTGTTTTATATTATAGGAATATTATACGCAGTTCTTAATGGTAAAAACTGAATTTGATATTAAAAAGATAAATCTAAAGATTTCTACGTCAGTAGTGTATTCGATAACTTAATTTTTAAATAACTTTTTCCTTAATAGGTATTTTAATTTTAATATGTATAATCTTAAAACACTAGAAACTCCGTTTATATTGCAATTTTGCTGAAATACTCACAACTAATATATTAACAGTTAATTTAAAAAATGAATTTCGGTTTTTCAGCATAATTAAAAACGGCCTCATGCGTGATTGTATATTTTCTATGCCTCTTAATTTAGATGGCGAAAAAAAAAAGGTCATTCTAATATATGCTCTTTATGTTTTTTAAATTCCTTGTAGTATATATTTAAAACGGTGCAGCCACTTTCTCCTTTCTTTTAAAATACGTGAAAATTCGTCGAACTAATTTATTAATTATGCCTTCCTGGTTTGCTAACGCATAAAGGAAAGCCGTAGAGTTGTGTAAAGTATAGGATATGACAGTGACATTTATTTGTGGTCGTGAATGGAACTTCCGGGGCGGACATAGTTGAGATGACATTCACAGGTCATCCTTACAGGTCTGCACAAAAATAAAACAAGTAACGCTGAACCTAAACCTGCTGTCCTTGTAGCACCTTTAACTGATATTTTATCGCCCATAAGACGACTGAACATGGTCCTCATTTTAGAATCTTTGATAGGTACATAATAATCGTAAATAAAATATATTTGTAAAACGCAAATTACAAAACTATTGGGAGACAATCAATATCTTGGTCGTATAAAATATTCAAAACACGTTTTTTTATCTATTGGTTATCACTATATTATGTAACTCCTGTCCTGCGTGAATACTAGTTTAGTTAGTTAAAAGCCGGCAGTAAAGGATGGATGTTTGCTGCGTAAGTTGACACTTGATATCCTGATCTTTCGATGTTCAGTTGTCATTTGCTAATTACCTAATTATTGTGGTTTCCATTTCATTAGGCTTTGTATAGATTTCTTTCTGTGTGCGCGCGCTTGCGCACGTGCCTACACTAAACAGAGATGAAAGACTCTTGCATGCAGTGACATAACCACACATAACCTACAGAATGTATTTTGGGTTTATAAATAAATGCTAACATTTGAACAAATTAAGAAAACTTGAGAAAAATACATACATTATTATACAATGTTTACTTTATTTTGGATTTTACGATTGTCAGGTGTAACAAACACCACAGAAATGTTGAATGTTAAAATATATGCAGAGATAAAGTGAATAGTAATTACAGCAATATCAGGTGGTTTTTTCGTAATTATAAATACGTTTAACGATAAAGTTTAAAAGTACCTTCATAATAATATAATCAGTAGGTTGCTGTCTTACCTACATCAAAGTGTTACTGAAAGAGATATAAAATATATCTAGTTTTTTGTCATTCTGTTAAGACCAGAAACTAATAAATAAAACTTGGCAGTTAACTACTTATTTGAAATTTGACCCTTCCCTTGCATTATTGGCAATAGAATTCCACTTTAAGTGCTTGTACTGTCCGTGTACTGCTGTGAGAGGTATCAGTGACTCACTTTTATAAAGTATCATGAGAATTATCAGCTATTGATCAAAAAATGTTTAGCAGGATTGCTATGAAAATGTACCAGGAACGTACATTCATCCTTTAAACATATAATGCCAGTCTTCCAAATGTGAATGTGGCTTATGGAATTAGTAATCAGTGTTAACTTAGTTTCATTTTGTTGATACATTTTTTTTCTGATCATAGTAGGTACTTATTATTTACATCTCTCTGAGTGGTAGAAAATACAAACTATTTCCTCACAAAATAAAAGATTTTTGGCAATGCAGTGATCACATTCTTGCCTCTGATGATGCCAGACAACTTTTGAATTGCAATTGGATCGAACTCTCTAACTGAACGTTCTGTTTTAAGCTTTTCCTCAGTTCTTGGGATGAAGGAGGAGGTAGATTCCTGAGCTCATATGGTGATTTATTTCATGCTTTCATTTAAAGTTTGACATGACTTTTCCAATAAACGACTTGGCCACTTTCTTCTACGGGGGGAAAAAAAACCTATAAAATGTGGAGATATTTGTCAGAATATTATTTACTTTCAACATTTAAAATGGCAGCTTACTCTACTGGGAAATAGTTTCATTATCACATTCAGAAGTAAGACCTTACAGTGTTGAATTCCCTTTAGTAACAAACTTGTCCAAGACAACATAGAATTAGCAGTATTGTAAATGTTTGAACAGTTAATCAAAATAATCATAGTTGATATATAGAGATCTTCCAAAGATAATCTAGGTATCTTCCTAATCAGTGTTAGAGCCATGCTTGAAAAACAAACTACTGATAAAGTAATAATAATTGATAATTTTAACATAAATATTCATGTAAATATTGCTGCAACAAACAAATTGCTAAATCTAATACAGAAATATAATTTGAAACATGTTATACATTAAACAAATCACAATAAAAATGCTTCAAATACTTTCTAGAATTGATAATATAATCACAAACATGGATCAAACTTGTTTTTCTATAAATCATATACATTAGTGTTGCATATTTTTATCTATCCATTTTGTTTAATTTATGCGTAGGTATTTATTGTTTTCTATTGATTTGTCCCCTATTGTTATTAATTAATGTTCTGTAAAGGAATCTGTCTTACTTTTGTGTAATTCCTTCTTAAAAAAGGGCATGGTTGATCGTGGAGGTCTGGAAAAAAAAATTATACAGCTCAATGTATTTTCAATATAAAAAATGAATTGTTTTATATTAAGATACAATTTTAATACGGAGTATGCTACATTTTCTTTGCAGACAATCTTCTTACACAAACTCCACAACTAAGAACCAGATTGTTAAATTTTATTCAGTTTTAAATCTCTATGTTAATGACTGCCAACAAAGAGACTCAACAATTTCAGTCTTAATATTAGTCCGTAACCATTAGGATTACAAGTGGTCTCTTTAGCTTAAGATGTTTAAGTAAATTATTGCCAAAAGTTACTGCAGAATTCATGTACAGTCAGCCTGGAAAGTGTCCATACACCACCTAACTGAAGAAACAATTTGTGTTGCAACATAATTATTTATGAAACTTAGTAAACTTGTAAAATTATATGGTTTGTGTATTTATTTACTTATTCCTACCGTAATTTTGCTGAAATTTTTCTAGAATCTTTAGTTTTCTACAGTAATATTGGGTGATACCATAAATTTGGCACAAACAGTATTCGTACACCAAAGGTATCTAGATTGAATACTATGGTTATATTACAAGCTAGCTCTCATTTCTGGATAATCTGCATTCAGCTATGTCATAGCAAGTGATCTGCATGCACCAGTCTGACATCGAACATAGTAGGTTGAGGAGGTAACATAAAATAGGCCGAAGAGGGAAAAAACTGTGCCAAAAAAGAGAAAAATAGTAATTAAACTACATAATGAATTCAAAACACTTTTAGAGATATCTCAGATAGTGGGGATACCATGGTCAATGATTCAATCCATCATCGACAAAGGAGGAACCAGAAAATCTGTTCTAAATACACTCAGGAGTGATCAACCTAAAGTCCTCACAGCTAAAGATGAAAGCAGCATTCTTTGCTGCACTAAAAAGGATCCACGATTGACTGCTCCCCAGATCGTTGTTGAGTTGCAGAAGGCAGGAATTAATGTTTCAGTGAGTACTGTGAGAGCTGTTTACAAAAAGAAAGGGTACAATGGCAGAGTAGCGCATAAGAAGTTCTATATCAGCTCACAGAACAGGAAAAATTGCCTAGAATTCGCTCGTAAGTACCGTGATGAGGGTGTGGATTTCTGGGAAAAAGTTGTATGGACAGATGAGAGCCTGTTCAAGGTATTCAGTGCAGATCGCAGTTGCAAAGTATGGAGCAAAAAATATATGGAGCTAGAGCCAAAAGATCTTGTTTCCATAGTAATGCACGGCGGAGAACCCATCCTTGTCTGGGGTTGTATAAGCGCATCAGATGTCGACAATCTGCATGTTAACAAGGGAATAATGGATCACAGCAATTACATGGGCATTCTTAAGCAAGAGTTGCATACCAGTGCAGAGAAAATGGGCTGCAAGAAGACTGGATGTTTATGCAGGATAATGATCTAAAACATACAGCTTCATACCCCTTCCCAATCTCCAGATATTAATCCCATCAAATAAGTGTGGAGTATTCTGGGAAAACACATAAGAAAAAGGGCAATTTCCAACAAAGAAGCATCGAAAACTACTCTTTTGGAAGAATGGAACCGAATACCAAAAGCAGAGGTTAAAAAACTTGTCCATTCCTTACCAAGGAGACTAGAGGCTTTAATTAAAGCTAAGGTGTACCCAACAAAATACTGAATAGTAGCATTTTTTTTGTACTGTGTATTGTTTTTGTGAGGTACAATTTTTGTAGCTGAAAAATTTGCAAGTTAATTTTATTTTTATAGAAGTGACATTTTGTTTGTGCATTGTTGCTATTTTCGTATAAAATGTAAATTATTTTGAGGATGACTTCGTTTGAGTCAGTAAACTTTAATTTATCATTTAAATACTCACCATAATATTCATTTTCCTTGAAGTTTTCGTGGTGTACGAATACTTTCTGTGCTGACTGTATTTCTTACTTAGTTTGATATCATATTTGGAACGAGTTATAATCAACTACATCCACAAATTTTCAAAGGGAGTCTTACAAAAAAAGCAGTTAAATGCCTACTTATTAAAAGACTTATTGAGTAATATTTTATTAAAACTAAAACTTCACTCATGTCAATTATTAAAAACAAGAATGTGTTCAGGACCATCCCAGTCCTATCCTCAGCAGATTGGCGACTGCAAAAAGCAATGAGAAGATTATTGATATCCTTGTAATTATTGTATTCTACCATCACCATTTTGCTGTTTTTGTTTACTTATAAGACTTAGATCAAGTATGTAAGCTTACTTTTAGGAAGATATCTATAAAACTGTTATTCATTTAATCAGATATAATCCTCCCATTAAGAACCAGTAATACATAATTATAACTCCAGAAATAAAGACATTTCTACTTCTACCTGTAACCTGAAAGTGTATAAAAAGATGCCTGAAATATTGGTACTAAATTATTTAATTTATTAGCTAAACATTTAAAAGATTGCAGTAAATTAAATAGTTTAAAAAACACTTTTACATCTTATCTAATTGAAAAGGTATGCTGCAGCATCAAGGAGTTCACTAGTGAATATATGTAATATATCACTTGTGGTACATACAAAGAAGTAACTATACAGAATTTTAGTATATCGAGATTCAACTGTACTGGAACACCACAGTGAAGCGAAAAATTATCAAATCCTAGATGAGTCGCACTCCTTAACACATCTACTTCACTTTCGTACCTATTTTGAGGACATGTTTCGCAAATCTTCGCTTGCATCTACGGCTCTTGTGCGACTCCCAGTCGCACAAGAGCCGTAGATGCAAGCGAAGATTTGCGAAACATGTCCTCAAAATAGGTACGAAAGTGAAGCAGATGTGTTAAGGAGTGCAACTCATCTAGGATTTGAGAATTTTAGTACTTTATTAAAACAGGCTCAGGTTTCCAGACTTTCCTAAGTATGCACAACATATTTCAGATTTGGAAATTTTATTTTTTTCATAATCTTCTTCTCCATTTTCCTTACCCAAGGAAGGCATTATTCACCATCCTACAGACTTCCTATCTAGACTTAAATATTGGTGCTTCAGAATATACAGCAATTCATAGCAAGTTTAAGGAAGCGCTTGAGAATACAGGTAGCCAAAGGTGTGTCACTTTCTGGAAATATGTTCTCTCATCTCAGTTCCTTGTCCTGTGTGACATAGGCCTGTAATATTTTTACAGATATATGTGAAAAAAACTTCTCCTTCTGGTCAGCATCTGAGAGGTCTGCCAATTCTTGCTGCTTCATCTGTGAATAACATTTCATTTTATAATCATTTCTTGGTTTTTATACAGTGAAGTAGTTGTATCATAATTCCGTTTTAATAGTATTGTTTTGATTTCAGATAGTGATTGTGTCTCTTTTAATATTTTTACTTAAAGCATACAGATAAACATAATTTCTTATCCATTTGGGCAGCTATAGAGGGAAGTTAATTGAAGTAAGTGGCACACAGATAGATGATCATAAATATATTATATGGTATGTGTTGTGTCATGGGTTGGTTACCCTTGCACAAAATCAGATTAACATCAGACAGTACCATATATTTCATGTATAAATTATTGTATATTGTGATGACCTAACCATGGATGGTAATGGATAAGGAGCACATGGTCTTACATCTCTTACACAATTTCTGCATTTCGCGAAAGATTATTTTTTTCAAAATAATTTTTGAATTTTCACAATAAACCTTTAGAAAAATTGTGCCCGACACCTAACCACCATTATGTGATGACCTAATCATGGATGGAAATGGATAAGGAGCACATGGCCAGATTGTACATGGGGGAATTGCCTAAAAGTAGGAACTACGTGCTTTGCGAGATGTTGGGGTAAGATATTGTAAGATAAGATAAGATATTGTAAGACTTGAAGCTTTCACGGTGAGCATTATTGAATAAGGCTTCATGAATAAGCCGTGTCAAATTTAAGAAGATCGAGCTTTTGGCCATTTTACACTCCATGGCTTTCATCAGGAACTGAATTCCTGATCTTCTTAAATTTGACACGGCTGATCACCTGTGAAGCCTTAATCAAGTAAAATACTGTTATGCTATGGCTTGTTTGTGAGTAGGATCCTATTATACTGATTGTATCATATTTGTTACATAGCTTCTCGCAGCAAACATAAGGTGTTGCTCTTTGCAAGACCTCAATGTAAAATATTCCAAAGAAACGGCCAGATGTTTGTCATACAACCCGTTTGATGATCTTCTGAAAATAATTGAAGGTAAGATGTAGTTATATGAAATTATTTTTGTGTATCTGAATTACTTTAGTGTTATTTTCATCTGCATAATATGTCAGGAGTCAATGTGCATTTCACTATGTTAAAACATCAGGCAATTAGGCAATAATCCTGTCTGGTTATATTTTTCACTCTGATTTATAACTTTGCTAATCTTCACAGGTTTCATAACTTTTGGACATGGATTTAAGGCGTACTCCAGGGTGGTCAAAGTATGTTGAAATTCCTGAAAATAGTGATGATTCTATCCTCTATGATAGTGATACTGATCCTAAGTATTTACCAAGTACTTCAACTCAGAAAGACCATCTAGTTGGAAACTTTACAGGTAAATACAGCTAAACTTCTGTATCCTACAACCTCACAAAATTTTAAGAAATGAATGCAATGAAAATACCTAAATACCTAAATTAGAAATATAGGAGTAGAAGAGAACACTTGGAAAGCCTGAACCCTCAAAATCATTGCAGAATGTCAATAAAGGACTCCATGTTGTTACTAGTAAGTAAGTAATCTTTATTTCCGTTTCAATTACAAATTATTATTCATTTACATACATATTACTACACTGAGTTTCTGGTTATCCTTGGGCCCAATAGCCTCAAACTCTGAGGTTGTCGAGCTAATGGATTCTTATTGGCAACTTATCTAAATAAACTTCATCTTCATTTTCGTCATATTTGCTTATCTTCCTCAGGCATTTGGCTCTTACTTTGCCCAAAAAGTTCCTAATTTCAATTAAATCTTTTCCTAGTTTTTACACTCATTAACTTAATTGCTTGAATTTATTTTGGTAGCCTTGCCCATTATTTTTTACCTACCTTCTCCCTGGTTTCTTCACACTCTAAAAGCAAATGCTATTCTTTATCCCTTTGGTGACATAATGGGCATTTCTCCAGATCCTTCCCTCTTCCCAAACCCTTGAGGTTTCACACCCCTTTTCTGGCCCATGCAAAACCTTTTCTTGTGCTTTATCACAAATATCAATGTATTTTTCCCTGTTCCAGATCACCTTCATCTCTCTATAAATTTCCAGTGAGCTTTTTAATTTGAAGCTTCCTAAATGTCTCTTGCCTTTCAATATCTTCTGTTCTTAACCTAAGTTCTTTCTAAAATCCACTTTGCAATAATTTCTGGTTTTCCCACATGACAGCAAACCCTATTTTTAACATCATTTCCTTTATTTTATTTAGCCATGAATCTTTCTGATTTAGCATCTTGGTACTAAGATAAAGGATCAATTACTTTGTAATTAGCACACAGTCCTCTGAATCAGCCAGTGGTCTGTGTGGTATCTCTTGGACCAATAACTTAATGACCAATAACTTTAATGAAGACAAACTTCCAAGTCAGCCATGATTAGTTATGTAAATGACGACCCTCTGGCAGGGAGATATGTTAATCACAAAGTAATTTCTCCCCAGGTATGGGGTGCATGCATAGAAGAAACTGCCAACCAAGAGCAGTCCTCAAGAACTTTCTTGCAATTTACATCCTCCAATGTTAAGTCATATCGGACGATGAATAAAATGGGTGAAATGATGCTCAAATGAGCCTGGGGTTCGTGGTGCTTAGAGTTACCCGACATTCTTCTATCAGGATAAGGAAAAACCCTGGGAAAAAACCTTATCCAGGTAACTCACCCTGACTGAGATTCGAACTAGGGATGTCTTGAATGTGAGGCAGACACGCTACCATCTACGCTACCGAGGCAGGCCCTTAAGAACTGGTTATTTGATTCTTGCCTATAAATATACACTAACCTGACTCTATACCAAGGTTCAGGCAGTAAAAGGGCAGGCTGAGAGGGTACTAAGGATGTTTGGACCTAAGGAGAGGTGACAGCAGAGGGCAGGGTGCCCTGTAGGTTGGAACCCTCTGGTGACAACTCATACTCATTGGTTCCTTCCTCTCCCTGAAGGGTCCAGAACCTAGAGATCATCTCTGTTCCTGAGGACAAGAATTCAGAAAGCAAATTCACTGCCATACCTGCTGAAACTCCCACTAACACATAGAACTCTGAAACAGTTAACAACGATGAGAAGTGAGGTAAAATGGAGGGACTGGATGTTCAGGGGATGCATTCACTTAGTGACCCAGGGAAACTCTGAAAATACCTATGATTCAGCAAGTTTGACTATGGGAATCAAACCTGCGATCTCACAAATGCCGACCATGGATGCTGACATCCATACCATCCTGCTTGGTCACATTAACCTAGCCACCATAATGTAACCTCAGGCTAAATTCCTGAAATGACAGGATCATCTTTTGCTGCATATTTTTCACTCAAATAATGGCAGTTCTTCACAAGTTCATCAATAATAATGGGATAAAGTTATTCCTATGGTACAAGCACAAACTAACTGGAGTCATAGGATACAGAAGTTTGTAGGTAAAAATCTTTTTGGTAATTCAGTGAACTGTTGTGTTTGCTCAGTGAAGTTTTATGCTCTCTTTTTGTGCCTTAGAATTTATATTCAATTATATTTTCAGATGAGACAGAAGATAGCTATGAAAGAGAAGAAAAAGGGAAAGACGAAGAAGCAGCTAATGGAGTTTCTGGGCAAAAACACGGAAAGTTGTTTGAGGTTGAATTGCAAATAAACAACTTTCAATTTATTTGACAGTACAGAACAGAGGAAGACAGCTTCGAGAGTTGTGACGTATTTCAGTTGGGAGCGAGGCTTGTAGTGCATGTGATGTCAGGCAAGAGCCGTGTAGCACCAAGTTGCCTATATAAGTGCCTGTGAGTACTGAATCTGAGGGTCCAGTCAAGTGTAGCACACTTGATGACAACAAAGTAGCTGCCATGTACCAAATGGAACTGTTAAATTTACATGTAATGATTTATTGAAGGACAAATATTCACACAAGAAAGAGTTGGCTGATTTTTACAAAAATGTCTCCCAAACCATATTTCCGAGGTCGTATTCACTTGCCACATGGACATTGTGTATGTTTGACTCGACATATGTGTGTGAACAATTTTTTTTCTGTTATGAAATTAGCTAAGTTGAAACTCCGAAGTACCGTGTCAGTTCACAATCTAACATGCAGCCTTTGATTATAAATTTCCCAGATCATTACATTGATATTGATAAACTAGTTAACTAGTTGAACTAGTTAAAGAAAAATGAAATAGAAATTGTTGAAAAATGCCCACGTAATTCCGTTCTGAGTGGGTCTCCTCTAATTTGCAGAGAAAATTACTTTATGTTTTATTTTATTTTATTTACTTTATAACATGCCTGACCTTCAGGTAAACTACGAGTTGAAGTTTTATATATTTTCTCATAGCACAGAGCCAAAATATCAATGTTTATAAACTATGACCAATTGTGTAATTAAAGCAATCAGCATTAATATCACAACATTCAAGATATAAGTTGTACATATTATTAATACCCAATACGTTTCCTGTCTTTCCTACGCTGTCGGAACCCCAACACATCAAACTACTTATATTTTCTTCCTCTTGGGCAGCAGAAACCAGTGTGATGATGTCACATGCTAACCTGCCTTTTGTTGAGGAGCATATTTGGTGGTTAGAGCTCACACTGCCACTACTTGTCTTCACCTGGTACAGAATATCCTGTGAAATATTGAATGCATCAAATCTATATTTAACTTCAATGATAATAACAACATACCTCCTAAAGACGACTCAAATCATGACAAGCTCTTCAAAAATTGTCCTGTTCTAAATAAACAATTACCTGAACATCATTACCTTTGAACCAATACGTGCTTTGTATTGATAAACAAATAGTACCGTTCAAAGGTTGCTTGTCGCTCAAACAATATAATCCTAAAAAGTCAAATAAAGAGGGTTATTAGCTGTTTATACGTTCTGATTCAAAAGGTCTTGTTTCACAACTTTGAAGTTTACCCTTGTTCCATCACTCCAGTTATCAAATTATGATCTTAATTCAATATTATTCTGAAAATATTTCTGAGTTAAGGAACTTTTACTCTTCTTTATAATTATATTTCATCACTTAAAAGTATTTTCCACTTTCTCTAAACTTAGCATCGAAACTCTTGGAATAATTAGGATCAATAAATTTCCTGGTGTTCAATTTTAATTGAAAGTGATATGAAAAGAAACAGATGAGAATCTTTCAAAGAAAAGAGCACTGTAATTGGTGGGGATGTAAAGGGACTCTGAAATGGCATGATAATCAAAAAGTTACAATTGCTAAAGTATTGATAGTGCTGTACCTCGGTCAGAAGTGAAACATTTTGACAGGAAGAACAAAACGCATATGATATTCTGTCCAAGACCCATCAACATATACAATTCATTTATGAGTGGTGTACATTTACTATATGGTCCAATATTTGCTACAACATATTGGACAGTCCAATCAAAAAAGTATTACTGCACTACTTTTCCACAACATGGCCTGGATCAGTGATTGACTACTTTATATAAATCACATTATGAAATTCATTACCATATATTGGAACAGAACTTATCCTTTGGAATTTTAAATACAAATGTCAGCAGCATTTTGCAGTGCCAGAAATACCCAAAGGTATAAAAAGAGGACACCCCTCTTCTGATGAAATTCAGAATAAAATTGAATAAAATCGACACTTAGAACTAACGAAACCAGGGCTGAAATTCAACACAGGCAAGACCAAGTGGGACACTGCAATGGATACATATTGGCAAATGTGCAAAAATCTAGAAAATAAAGGCCTGACAGCAGCCCAATGCTGCAAATATCTGCTTCACAAATTAGAAATTACTTTACACAATTTTATGCTCAAGATTAAGTTTAAGTGATCAAATGTAATTTTTTTTGTAAAATATAAATAAATCATTACTACCTGTTGTATCATGTTTGTCATTTTTATAATTCCATTTTAAAAAAGATCCCACAAATGTAAAGTTTTATTGTATACAAAGATAAAAAAATACAGAAATAATTTTTGTTTATTAAATTATAGCTTAGGCATTAAGAGAGAAATTCCATAAATAATTATTTTTAACACTTTAACATACATTCAGTATTGATAGAGTCAATTCAATGCCATGGCTGGGATTTGAACCACGGATCTCCTGGTTTTCGTCCGGTCACTTTTAACCATTGAGCTACCATGGCCAACATGCCGTCATGACATTAAATTCTCCATTTGACTCCTATGTTTCTGCAGTAAACTACTAGGGGCTCTCGTATTCGAGATTCACACTGTTTGTAGTGACTTACTACTGTAAGTATTTGAGACCTAGGCTTCATCATTAAACCTTTTTATTATTTAATTAACTTAATAATATTAATAATTCATTCAGTAATTGAAATTATACTATGAGTTGACTGAGACACTCTGAATTTCACATATCACAAATTTACTTTCAACGTTTTTTGCCTCCACTTGAAGGCATTATTTGAGTTGACAATTTCTTGATAATGCCTTCAAGTGAGGCGAAATGCGATGAAAGAAAAATTTGTGGAATGTGAAGTATAGAGTACCTCAGTCAACTCATTGTATAATTTTTTTTCTGTTTCATTTATACCCCGCCTTTAACTGCAGTTGTCATACTGACAGCCATTCTCCTTTGGAACATATCGAAGATGTTAACTCGTATACGTTGGATTTTAATCTTTAGATTACGCACACATTTGCACTCTCATTCATACTTCCAGATTCTAGGGAAGATGAATTATCTTGGTCAAAGAAAAATCCCCACTCCCACCACCGGGAATCAAACCCGGGACGCCTAGCATGGTAGGCAGGTGCTCTACCGACTGAACTACAGGGCCAGCCAAAATTTTAATTATTACAGTACTTTGCAGTGTTAATTCCAATATAAGGTTTTCAAAATACATTCAGTACTTATTAAATGATAACCACAAATTGCAACATATTCAGAGTATGTCTAATTCCATAGTAACTCTTGTTACAAGTTGATTGTCACATACTAATGTAAATTTCAATATACAAAACTTTTCTGAAGAACCTGCTATAATTAATGGTATCCTAAAAATGTTAGCTATAGATATAACATGCAGAAAAATTATTAATGGTTAATACATATTAACAAACAGTTCAATTATATGTGATAATGTAACAGAAGTCACATTAAATTTCAGATACAAGTTTTTGCATATAACACAACTATAACTCTAAGCTCCTTGGTCCCCGGACTCATTTGAGCATAATTTCACCCATTTCATTCACCATCCGATATGACTTATTGTTGGAGGACGTAAATTACCAAAAAAAAAAATCATCAATAAATCACCATTCATCATTCATTGTCATCCATCATCCAAAAACGTGTATTTCCAGTGACATCTCAAAATATAGTTTTTGGGTACAGTGCAATACCTTTTCTGCTTTCATTTGAGAAAGTAAAAATGAATATCTCTGGAATCACTTTAAGAATGTGCATGAAATTTTAAACATATCAGCTGATAGCTGTATTAATGTTTTTACTGAATCAGATTAAAATTGTGGATTTTAGATATTTAATAAATAGGATCCTTAAGTTAGTAATATTGAACCATTATAATCAGTAGAGCTGTGTTGAGAACAACTGAAGATTACAGACTGCTTTCTGTGATGCAGTGATAATATATGTAGCATTTGTGTGAAAGTTTAATGGAAAAACTTGGAATTAGATAGTAGGGAATATTTATGATCTTATCAAGTGGAAAAGTTTTAGCATTACATAACTCCTTTCAAAATGTTTTTGTGAAGTAGTGTCTTTGTAGCATTATCCTTCAGTAAATACATGAAAATATAACTGACAGCTACAAGGACAAGTACATTTTGTGAATGCACTGTGTTATCTTGTTGGGTTCTTGACTTCAGTCTTATTCCTGTTATGAACAGCAGCAGAGGCAGACCGCACTGCAAAGTTGCCTTCCCATTCCAAAGCAGTCAAGGAGGTAACAACATTCATGAGGAAAGAGGCAGGAAAAATGTGCACAAGAGAGTTTGTGTACCAGCATCTCCCGATCACCAAATGGCTACCGAATTATACCTTTGGGACACTGGTGGCTGATGCGTTAGCAGGTCTAACTGTCGGTCTGACAGCTATACCACAAGCAATTGCTTATGCTGGTGTTGCAGGGCTTGATCCTCAGGTATGTGAATATACCTGAATAAAATTTATATACTGTTAAATTAATTGGGAGTCGATTAATAACACAAAACAACACTCACTTTGTGTTATTAATCGACTCCCAATTAATTTAATTTATACAACAACACTGTTTTCAACACTTCCATGAAAGGATTTATATACTGTGTTTGGTAAATCAAGGAATTTAATTTTAAAATCAGTTATAAAACTCAGAAAATGGTTTTATTGCACTGTAGATATATGAAATGAAGATCCCATCGCTTCTCAGCTCCTGTTTTGTTTGCTCTTTATTCCGAACTAATAGCAAAACAGAACTTTGACATTTCTATAAAGCTTTTGACTCAATGCACTATTTACTTGGTCATTCCAAAGTACTGGGCAAACCTCCTCCCACCAAGAAAAAGGAGTTTGCAATCTCCTTGTGTATTTCCAAGTCCTCGTGTATGTATAAGATGCAAAAAAGAATATTAAAAATAATTAAAAAGGTTCCCTTAAGAACAGAAAGCGAGCCAATATTTCAAGAATTTCACATCCTATCTATTCAATGTATTTATATTTATGAAGTAGTTTCTTTTTTACATAGCAATAGATCACAATTTACAAGTAATTCAGATTGTCCATCATACAATACATGGAACAGTAAAAATATACATTTAAATCATCATCGCCTCACTCTGAGTCTGGATTTCATCTCTCACAAAGGAATCATTCTATATAATAAACTCCCAGCAAAGCTAAAAAATCTAAATTATAAAAATTTCAGAAAATCTGTAAAAAATATCCACAGACAGATGAGTTTCTAAGAAGTAAAATTAAATAATGAAGTAAATATTAATTTTTGGATAAAAGTTATAATGTCTCTTATGGTCTAGTTCTTAAAAATGTAATACATTAAAAATTATGTGACCTAAGTTGCAGACAAAGGTAACAAGATAGTCATAATGGATAAATCAGATTATATTGAAAAAATGGAAGAAATGCTGACTGACAATGAATGTGAAATCATTAACAAAAATCCTCTAAAAACTTGCATACAGTCATTTGAAAAGACAATAGCAAAATCAAGCATAATAGCAAACAAATATACAGTTAAACCGGATAACCCAACCTTACCTAGACTTTATGGCTTACCCAAAATACACAAACCATTCATAACAATAAGACCTATAGTTAGCAGTATAAATTCACCAACATACAAACTTGCAAAGTGGCTAATAAACAAATTCAACTCATTTCCAAAATTCGACAGCCTAAGCATCAAATACACCTATGAACTTATAGAACACATTAAGGATACTGAACTAACAGAAGAGGACACACTAATCTCGTTTGATGTTAAATCACTGTTTCCCAGCATAAATCAACTCCCACCGTTGATAGAAAAATGGCTCAAATCACTTGGAATGCCCTCACCTGAAATTTCAGATTACATCAAACTAACCAAAATATGCATAGAACAAAATGTCTTCCAGTTTCAAACAAAATATTTCTACCAAACTTCAGGTTTAGCAATGGGCAAGCCCCTATCATCCTTCCTGGCCGATCTGTACATGAGTGCATTAGAAATAAGGATCACCAAAGGTTTCCCTTGGATGTTCAAAATCTGGCAACGATATGTAAATGACATCTTTGCAATAGTACCAAAAAAACACATCAGTGATGCACTAAAACTTTTAAATATTGAAGACAAAAGCATCAAGTTCACTGTAGAAATAGAGAAAGACGAGTATTTACCATTTTGGGATCTAAAATAATGAGAAATAAAAACAGACTAAACTTTGGCATTTACAGAAAACCAACACAGACAGACAACTACAGAAAAGCTAATGGCTACAACCCAAGATCCCACAAACAGGCAATCTTCAATAGTTTAGCACACAGACTGGTAAACATCCCTCTCACAGCAGAAGAATACAAAACAGAATACAACAAAATAATTGAAATAGCACAAAAAAAAATGACTTTCCCAAATCATTAGTAGACAAAAAAGTGAACTTAGCGAAAAAGAAGAAGCTACTAAAGGAAACCACAACCCTCTCAGCTACAGAAACTAATATGATTTTCAAAAAATTTACTTATCATCCATGGGCTTCTGATAAATTCAAAAAAGTCTTCAAAAAATAAAACATTCAACTAGCACCAGTCAACCATTTCTCCTTAAAAAGCCTAATTTGTTCAAACATCAAAGATGCCATTTCATCTAACAAAAAATGTGGTATATATCAAATTGAATGCTGTGACTGTAGTCAAATTTATATTGGAAAAACCAAAAGAAATTTAGAAACAAGAGCAAAGAAACACTTTAGGAACATAAAATATAAACAATTAGAAAAATCAGCAGTTGCCACGCATTTTTGGGAAAAAAACCGCAACATAAATCCAGAACCAAAACTACTAAAACATACATCAGGAAAACAAGAACTATCCACATGGGAACAAATCTTCATTTCAAAAAATAGGAACAAAGTATTCAATTTTGACATTCCCTAGAAAGATTTGTTCAGCAAGTCCCTTGAATCGCCACCAGAGGAGACCTATGACAAAATATCATCAACTACACCAATGAGAACCAGTCAATGTCCAGTTGACGATGGAGGCAAAGTTTCTGAAACATGTTCCGGAAACATTTAAAAGTAAGTGTTGTTTAGTGTCATCAATCGACTCCCTTTAAATTTAAAGTTTAAGATCTTTCTTTTGCCTAGTTCCTTCTTCTTCTTTAGCTTCCCTAGTCATATCACTGTTGTGGTTTAGGAGATTCTTATACCTCTATACCTTTTAAAGTCGGGCCTGAGGAACCAAAGCTTTGGATCTGATAGAGAACCAGGTTAGGTGATCAGCCAAATGCCTGGTATGAAGTTGAAGGAAGTGGATGATATATGACGCGAGATGAGTGATAAGAAAGATGATGGAGCAATTGTTGGAATGCTGATGGTAGAAACTGGAGGACCTGGTGCCATGTTGTCTACCACAAATCTCACTTTGCGGTTGCCTGTGATTGAACCTCGGCTGCCTTTTTGAAAGCCAAGTAGTCTAACCACTCAGCCATGGTGTGGCCACTTTTGCCTAGTATCTTAATTCTAAATGCATCCTGTAGTTCGAATCCTCTCATATTCCCAATCTCTTCTCTAATAATTCCCATGTCTCCTGAGGTGCTCCAATTTCTCTTCACTCCTTTGTACCTATACACTTATACTTAACTATTCTAACCAGTTTTCTACCTCATTTGAGGTCATTGAGTGCAGTAAATCTTTGTATATAAAGCAGAGAATTAGCAGCTACTGTAAAGAATTGGGGATAAGAATCATATAAGCAAGTCAAAAATAGTAGTGTTTAAGAAGGATGATAAGTTAAGAAAAGATGAAAAGTGGTATCTAAATGACCAAAAAGTGGAGGTGGTAAAGGAGTTTGACTATTTAGAGTTGAGACTGTGCTACAGTGGAAGCTGGGGAGCACATGGAAGTAAGATTAGAGTGAAAGGGAAGCTAGCAATGTCTGGGGTAAGAAGCTGTAAATATAAATTACCAGATATGTCATTAAAGAATCTATGAAGCAATAGTAGAATAAAAAATGGCATATGGTGTGGAGTTGTGGGGGACCATTGAGATAAGAAATCATGTTGAACATATATATGAACATTCTGTAAAGAGATACTGGGTTTGAATAAGTCAACGCCAAATGGAGTAGCTAGAGTGGAACTAGGAACACCTTGCAGGAGTGGAGTGATTATAGAAAGATTTTTAAAATATTGGTATAGCTATATAAAAAAGGATGACGATAATACATTAAAGATCTGTCTAGAACATCAGAAGAATTCAACATGTAAGGACAGCTGGTGGGCAGAGCTAGAGAGAACGCTGGTTAAAATAGGGATGGGGGATATCTGGCAAGAGAGTGAAAGAGATGTAAAATGTTTTTGGACAATTATTAAGAATAGGATAGAGGACATTGACAGACAAGTGACGTGGGGAAATCTGATAAGTAAGAAATCACTAAATGTATACCTGAAAATAAAGAGAGAATGGGGAAGAGAAACATATATAGACAAGGGACTTACGTGGTAACAATAAAAATGCTTACGTTGAAAAGAGAGAAAAGATTAAGGGAGATGGGGAAATTTGCTGACAAAATCAAAGAGAAATGGTTGAGAAGGGCAGGGAAATAAGAGGTAGAGAAATGGAAGACAATCACATTAGGTCAAGGTCGTATAAGGGCTAGGATAGAGGTTAACGGCCAGGGAGCCAACACCACTATCAGCCCGTAATATAAACAGCGGACAAATTTGTACCTAGATTATTATTATTATAAAGCAGAGTATTTATTTTAGTTCTTGCTTTTATTCTGTTTTTATCTGTTTCAGTATGGTCTCTACTCCGCATTTATGGGTTGCTTTGTATATGTTATTTTGGGAAGCTGTAAAGACATCACTATTGGGCCTACAGCAATCATGGCACTCATGACACAAAGTTTTGTTGTAAAATATAATGCAGATTTTGCAGTTTTACTCTGCTTTCTTTCTGGCTGTGTCATACTTCTCCTTGGTTTACTCAGGCTTGGTATGTAGTTAACTTAACATTATACTTGAAATGGTTGGCTAAATTTATGGTACTGTGATAATAGTTTTGAATACCTCTTAAGGTAATTTGTCATTTTTCTATTCTTTCATTCTTTGTAACATTTAAAAAATATTTGGTATTAATGGAGCTCAACATCTATTGTTGCATACAATTAATATGTAAACTAAATATTACTTTTTCTCTACCATATGCATAGCAGGTAGAGGAGGCATTGCAAACTATTGATATTACATTTCATAAAAAAACAGTAGTCTTGAGACACTCTGAATCTTAGAAAAGCATTTTTAGAAAACAATCCATGAACAGTATAACTCAAAAATTAAAATTTGGATGAATACCAAATTTGCATTAAGCTCAGTATCTTCCAAAAATGGAATATGAAGATTTTTGAGAAAATTCCTCCCCACTCCCAAATATGTTTTACATATGAAATTTGATTTTCTTAAAAAACTCTTTAATGATTTTGATTAAATTACCATTGTTAAAGGTATGTGAATAACAAATAAAGTGTATAATTCTGGAAATAATATGTGAAGTCTTATTCATTTGGAAGGAATTTTATAAAATCATGTTTAAATATTATACATTAAGTAACAAATGTAAACGAATGACATAGAAAACAAATCTCTTTAAAACACACAATTTGTCACAAATAATATTTTTAGTGCCATAAGTCTATTCTAAGATATCCATTATTAATGGTTTGAAATGTGCAGTACTTTGTTATTCTTTAAAGTTCTTTTGATATTCAGTTCTTTCTCACGAAAATCTTCTAGTCTTTCCTTGGAACATGCTGACGTTAATTACCAAGTTTGGTAGTCTGATAGCAGATGAAAATTCACCTTGAACTCCTATTATTTTCACCAAAATTGTTAGCGCAGTGCTAACATACAATCAGTTTCTCTTTTACGCAAATATAGCTGTCCCACTGGTCACAATTCCTCACCATGAAGCCACACATACTGAACTGTTTTCTGCATTGTTCTACATCTAACAACTTCTGACCTTGGAGCTTGACTGACCAACTGATTCGTGAACTGCTTCACTGCACTGACTCCTCCCCACAGAGCTGCGCTCATCAATCAGTCAATCAATCAATCAATCAATTTATTGTTCACTATTACATAATACAGACATTTTATATTATGTTTTACAAACATTATCAAAAAATTGTCATTCATCCTCTCTCTCTCTCTCTCTCTCTCTCTCTCTCTCTCTCTCTCTCTCTCTCTGTCTCTCTCTCACACACACACACACACACACACACACACACACACACACACACACACACACACACACATATATATATATATACAAAACATAATTATTGAAAATCATCGAAGTTGTCATCAAAATATTCATCTATACTGTAATAGGCTCTGCTTAACAAGGGTTTAGTCAGTTTAGATTTAAACTTAGCAGTATTTTTTTAGGCTTTCCGGAAGCTTATTAAGCAGTTTTGGACCAAAGTATTGGGGCTTATGTTCAAAAAGTTTTAGTCTGTGACCTTTAACTATATAGTTATTCTTTTCCCCTTGTTTCATATGTGTGGACATCGGACTGATGCTCAAAACTCAAGACACACACAATTTCTCAATGTTGTACTACTGTACTGTACTGCACGTCTCATATCGATTTTATATACCTGTTGGGTGTATCCAGAAGGTTCTGGTGATAGATCCTTCTCAAATTACATACTAGTACATATTGGAATGGTCTCAGATGGTATCTGTGCCATAACAGTATGGTCCATCCATGTCTAGTGACTTTAGCTCATGATGTTAGCTACTGGCTGCCGAAGGAAGGTCTCCTCTCACTAGCAAACAGCAGTAGTGACAGAAGGCTATGTAAATGCTGATGTGATGATATTGAACCGTTTCATCGTTGAGCTATGCTATTCTCATAAAAATACATACCTTTTCCTAAAAATGCTTATTTTGATTCAGGGAATCTTGAAATGTGATTTTCTGGTGAAGTCTTAATATCCATAAATATTAAAAGCAGAAGCATTATTAACAGTGAAGTATTCTTCATATTTAAGTTTGAATTTATGAGTCACTATGTTTACACTCAGTCTTCACTTACTTGTTGTATAATTGAAACGTTTTCAAGATCATTCGATCACATCATCAGCTGTTTGGTGACTAAAACGAATTCAGTCTGAGGAACCTGCTAAATAAACCACTGAAAAATACAATCCCCAACAATTTGAAATCAGGAATTTATCAGATTAATTGTGAAACCTGTGAAAAAAGCTACATAGGAAAAACTAAGAGAAACTTGTTAACCAGGCAAAAAGAACACCAGAGGAACATTAAGTTGAAACAAACAGAAAAATCTGCAGTTTCACTCCATTTTGGACAGAAAACCACAACATTGGCCACAACATTAAACTGTTAAAATCTTTAAGTACACCCATAGAATTGGATATTTGGGAAAAAATATTCATAAACAAAAACCGTGATAAAGTTATAAATTTTGAAATCCCGGCATTAAATGAAGTATTAAAACTTAGTGCCCCTAACACCAGATGGCAGAGTGATCGGAGCTCCGTAGTAGTGGAAGAAGAGGGAGGTTCATTTAGTCACTAAACAGCTGATGATGAGATCGAATGATCTTGAAAACGTTTCAATTATACAACAACAAGTAAGTGAAGACTGAGTGTAAACATAGTGACTCATAAATTCAAACTTAAATATCTTAATATCCAATTTTTTTATGGAAAACCTGATAAATGGTCCTATGAGCAAAATTAAATGGTTCTTCATACCCATGTACATAGAATGAGATGCTGAGAACCACAGCACTTGTGGAGCGTACTAAATACTCAATTTCAATTTTTTAATGAATAACAATACTTCCTCTACTTGCTCTAGGTAAGCAGTAGGGAAAGTAGAAGTATTCATTACAGCTATTTAAGCATTAATTCAATCACATATTGCATACATGGGATAATTTGGAGTAAACTAGAAGTTATTTCAGGGCTGTTATGCAGTGGTCTCTGAAGACAAATATTTTGTTGCTTCATCCACAACTGCTTGGACATCTTTAGTAGAGTGCTGTCAAAGTTTCCTTGAAGAAGATATTGGTGCATCTAATGCATTAGCCACTTGAGTTATATTTATACTTTGAGTGCTCTGCCTCTGCCAACCCCAAGCCAAACATCAGAGGGCATTCATAGTATAAATGTAGCAGGTCAGACAGGTAACACATCAGAAACAGCAATATTACGCAAATACAACTATTTGCAACAAAAACTTCACTTATCTTAAGAAAGTGATGTAAATTTTTCTTATTAACTGGTGAGATCGATTTCGTAAACCTTTGTCTACATCCTCAGTCATTAAACAACTGACTGTCAAACTGGAAGTTGTTTGATGACTGAGGATGTAGACAAAGGTTTATTCAGATTCAGATTCATTCACCGACAAAATTCATTCAGGATATGGGTTTCATCAAAAAAAGTTAAGTCAAATATTGTCATATTTACAGTATTAAAAAAATACACACAAAGTATAAACTTGGAAGAAGCGTAGGGACAGTGAAGCACAAATTAATACAAAAGTGAATCGAGAAGATATTGACACATTGCTTCACTCACACTGTTTATTCACAGGACATGTTTCAAGAGCTCTTGCTCCTATCATCAGCTGATACTCGACTAGTGTAAGTTGTAGTGGTTTCCTCTTTCTCCGGTTTGTCAATAGATGGCGTGATGTACTTGTCAAAGATGTCCGGTGGTGGAGTTTCAAAATTCATGACTCTGTGACGATTTTTGTTGATGAAGATTTTTTCCCATACGGAAAGGTCTATGGGGTGATTAACATATTTTATTAGAGATGTTTCCAAGTTGATGTCATGTCTAGTATTCAAAAAATGAAAAGCCACTGCTGATTTTTCTGTTTCACCATTTTTAATGTTTCTTAGATGTTCTTTAGTTCTGATGTTAATATTTATTTTTGTTTTTCCTATATAAATTTTAGGGCAAGTTTCACATTTGATCTCATAGATTCCTGGTTTTTCTTTGGTAGTGATTGAATTTTTGGGAGGGCCTTTTAACAAATTTCTGATATATTAACATAACTCTGCACCTCAAAATAGGTTTAATATCAGAAATTTGTTAAAAGGCCCTCCCAAAAATTCAATCACTACCAAAGAAAAACCAGGAATCTATGAGATCAAATGTGAAACTTGCCCTAAAATTTATATAGGAAAAACAAAAAGAAATATTAACATCAGAACTAAAGAACATCTAAGAAACATTAAAAATGGTGAAACAGAAAAATCAGCAGTGGCTTTTCATTTTTTGAATACTAGACATGACATCAACTTGGAAACATCTCTAATAAAATATGTTAATCACCCCATAGACCTTTCCGTATGGGAAAAAATCTTCATCAACAAAAACCGTCATAGAGTCATGAATTTTGAAACTCCACCACCGGACATCTTTGACAAGTACATCACGCCATCTATTGACAAAACGGAGAAAGAGGAAACCACTACAACTTGCACTAGTCGAGTATCAGCTGATGATAGGAGCGAGAGCTCTTGAAACATGTCCTGTGAATAAACAGTGTGAGTGAAGCAATGTGTCAATATCTTCTCGATTCACTTTTGTATTAAAAAAATAGTTTAAGAAATAACACAATTTTGCAAGGTTGCACCGAAGTGAAATACAGATACCCAGCATTTGCTTTAAAGACTGAGGGAAACCTCGGATAAACCTCCGTCAGGTATACAATTGAGATTTCTATATACATTGTAAAATATAGATGATCTGAAGTACAATCTTGGTCTTGAAGTTTGTATTCAGGCTTCTTCTGGAGACAGAGTGCATCTCCCAGATAAACAGGATCCATGAAACAGAAAAGCTCAAAGGTAAAACTTACTTACTAATTTCTAATACTGAATAAAGAAGTGATTTAGTACAAATGGGAATCAAAATTGGGTATTCATGAATTCATCAACTTAGTAAAACATGTACAAAATTGAATCGAGAATATATTGACACATTGCTTCACTCACCTGTTTATTCACAGGACATGTTTCAAGAGCTCTTGCTCTTATCCTCAGCTGATACTGTCGAGTATCAGCTGAGGATAAGAGCAAGAGCTCTTGAAACATGTCCTGTGAATAAACAGGTGAGTGAAGCAATGTGTCAATATATTCTCGATTCAATTTTGTACTAGTTTGTGCTTCACTGTCCCTACGCTTCTTTCAAGTTTATACTTTTAGTAAAACATATATTTTAAGAATAAGTCTTTAACTTTATTTTTAAACACTTTGATCTGCAGAACTTTGATGGTCTCTGGAATTTTATTATACAAGTTAACACCTTTATGGGAAACTGAATTCAAACTTTTTGTTAATCTATGTCGTTGGAGATGGATAGATGTTGCTATTTGTGTATTGTATGAATGATGTTCATTGTTAAGCCTAAAGATGCTTTTATTTTCATGTATGAAACTGTTTCTAAGATATAAATGCATGGTAAGGGTACAATTTTTAGATTTGAAAAAAGTGATTTACTTGGAGTACATTCGCTCACTTGTTTGATTAATCTTATTATTCTGTTTTGTAATTTTTGTAATTTTACCAAATCAAACTTATCAATTAATAAGAAAAATTTACATCATGTCTTAGGATAAGTGAAGTTGTTGTTGCAAATAGTTGTATTTGTGTAATATTTATTGCTTCACTGTAGCTAGCTTCATTTTTTATATAAACAGCAATATCTTCTCTGAGGAAACTTTGACCACATACTGCAATTTTGGATGAAATGTCTGGAACTCCTGTCTTGAGAAGATCATGGCAGAACAGCCCAGATGATATTTTTCTAATTATATTTCCAACTCCAGCCATGAAAACCTATATTGTCTCAGAATTTGGTAGGTTGTTTCAGGATATAGCACCTGGTATATCCTGTAAAATATATATCTTTTCAGGTTTTCTTGTGGAGTTCATTTCAATGCCTGTAACAGCAGGATTTACTTCTGCAGCAGCTGTCACCATAGCTTCATCTCAGCTGAAGTCACTTCTGGGCATTGGGGGAAAAGGTAGCGAATTTGTTGATGCCTGGAAGAACTTGTTTGAGCACATTACAGAGACAAAATATTGGGACCTTCTTCTTGGTTTGGCCACTATAGTCTTGCTATTACTTGGTAAGGTATGTATTTCAATTCATTTGATATGTGCATTAGTTTATATTTATTGTTTATATTTATAAAAATGATTTGCCTTTTGCTTTAAATACATAGTATTAGTGTCAATACTTATTTATTTATTTATTTGCTGATCTAGCTGTAAGTGAAACTAGTTTTGACTAAATTAATGATGGGTCATAATGGATCATTATTTGCCTTAAGAAACATACTGCAGCGAATATGAGGTTTATCAGTCTTTTCATGCAGTTAGTGAAATGATTTAATTATTCATGCTATGCTATGCTGATTATCAATACAGGTACCCAAGTTCATTAAGGTACAGACTTGTGAATAGGAGAGCCACAATTCAAATGCTATAAAGATTGTCCTTCCTGAGAATTTTTAATAGTTTTTCTCTGTCATAATTGTCCAATACCAGAAGGTAACCTAAAATTAAATCTGGAATGCTTGCTTTCCTGGTTATTATCATTTCATTTCGTATATTAGCAAATATTGCTAGTGTTCGCTACCCGCACTGACATATTTAGTAAGAATAGGTGCAAAACACTATTAAAAACATATGCATCGTTTTTTAGTTAATTGGTGGAAATTAATCATTTCTTCATACTAGCCATATATCGGCTAAGGTTTTTGATAGAGTCAAATGGAGAATTTGGTGTCATGACGGCGGGCTGGCCATGGTAGCTCAGTGGGTTGGAGCGACTGGACGGAAGCCAGGAGAACCGTGGTTCAAATCCCAGCTGTGGCATTGAATTTTTCATGTTGACTCTATCAAAACCCTTAGCCTATATATGGCTAGTGTGAAGAAATGATTAATTTCCATCAATTAACTAAAATAATAAGAGTTTAATGATGAAGCCTGAGACTCAAGTACTTAAAATAGTAGGTCGGCACAAATGGTGTATCTCGAATGCAAGAGCCCCTAATGGTTTACCAGAGAAATATACGAGTCAAATGGAGAATTTGGTATCATGATGGCGGGATTAGCTCAGTGGGTTGGAGCAACTGGACGGAAGCCAGGAGATCCAATGGTTCAAGTCCTGGCCGTGGTATTGAATTTTTCATGTTGACTCAGTCTGTATGCACGTTACTTATAATAATTTAATGATAAAAGCCAGGAATCTAATGACGTATAATTTAAAGCTAAATATTTCCCTCAAATAGTAATCTAAACTACTTCCCTTGGATCTGGTAAGATAGAAAAGAAACTATTCAAGAGCGTTTTCATAGGTCTAAAAAAATAGCAACAATGGCATCAACATTCACTAGATTTCACTGAACAAGTACAGAGATACTATGTTTCCAGATGTAAGACTTGAAGCTTTCACGGCGATGATTATTGATTAAAACTTCTCGGGTTACCAGCCGTGTGATGTTGATGAAATTGCTCGAGCTTTCGGCCATCTTGACTCTGTGGCCTTCTTCAGGATGTAAGGTATGTCACATCCTGAAGAAGGCCACAGAGTCAAGATGGCCGAAAGCTCGAGCAATTTCATCAACATCACACGGCTGGTAACCCGAGAAGTTTTAATCAATATGTTTCCAGATGTAGATTAATGATTTTCAGTTCTCCTTTATATCTGTTTGTAAAACTTATTTGAAAGTTTGAGTTGTTTATTCAGAAATGATAACTTATTAATTGACAAAGTTGAGTAAGTGAGATGTTCAGTACAAACAACTTTCTTTTTCTGTACAGAAACTGAAAGATTATGATGGTAGCCGTAGACGTCCCTCAGAAATTACTCCAGCAAGACGGATATGGGGCAGAGCCTTTTGGTTAATTTCAATCTCAAGAAATACAATAGTAGTAGTTCTTGGCATGATTGTGGCCTATGTCTTCAGTATTAATGGAAAACAGCCTTTCACCCTCACTGGTAAATTAACTTTTTCTTTTCTGTTTTTGTCTCTAAAGCCTAATTTATGCATGTGATTTTATGGCATCATTTTAAGCAATCTGTTTATATAATGTGTTTCATTGTGTATTGTTGGGAAATCTGTTTCCACATTTCATTCAATAGCTAGAATGGATTCCATGTGTTGTATTATTGTTAAAGTTCACCACAGCAAAGAAAGTCTCCAGGGCCTGATACACAGAGCAGTTGGAGAAGGTTCCAACACCCTCCCTGGATAGGTTTATGACACCCCATGTCAGTTCAGTTACAGACCATTCAAAAACATTCTGACGGCTTCTGCTTTTGTGAATAAATCTTCTCGGTTTTGGTGTACAGAGTGAACAGGGCACATGTTTTTTTTTAACAGTTCTAGTCCTTGTGTAGCATACGTTCTCTGTCACACATGTTTGCTGTCCTTATCCCACTGTGTAAGGGTGGCACTGGGTGGCACATTCCTCTCAGGGACTTACTTTGCATTAGTGGACAGTACGAATTCTTAATTTTTGAGTTTGACTTATGAGTTCTTAACTTGATTGGAGTGTACATCTGACAAAGAGTATAAGGTTCATGCACAATTTCTTTGGAAAATTGCTTCATCTTGTAATGATCCTTATATTTTCTGACAAAATATCCAAAAGTGAACTTCTGATGTGAATTTCTTCTACCTATTAAAGCTCCACAATTATTAGTCATAGCTACATGGGTATCAACCATGTCAAAGTTCGAAAGGTCTAGCTTTTGGTCATTCTAACCTCTATGGCCTTCCTTAGCAGCTGAATGAAAAAGATTTTTTTTTTTTTTTTGTCAAGTGGAGGAAAAATGTATTTATGCACTAACCCTGGGATTGGAGTGTGGAACTCCTGTGACTGAATGAACTCTCAGTCCTACCCTCTAAAAACCTCCACTGGTGAGTATTCGTATGTGAAAATGCAGCAGCATCGCTGTTGCACTTGCGGATCTGGGCAAGGGTATAATGGCCAGGCAGATGCCTGGGCCAGATTAATAGGCGAGGATGCAAGCATGACCAAGGCCCTGCTTATGCTTTTGCGGATTCAGGGTCGAATATAAGAGGTAGTGTTATGTGAGACTGTTTAAGATAGTGGAAGGTGAAGGTATTTGAACAGATTGTTGGTAAGGATATTGAGAATTGTATTGTGTATTGGGTCACTTCACTGTTTGGTGACAGTCTCTGTGGTTATATCTGGGTGGGTATGTAGAGGGCACCCATTGTGTTGCTCATCAAACATTGTCTGGAGGGTTGCCACTTCCTCCTTGATGAGTCACCCATGAAGCTATGATTAATAACGCATGCCATGAAAGTTTTAAATCTTACATTCCGCAATCATGGTTGATAAAGTCTGAATGACCAAAATCAGATCACTCTTACATGTAAAAGAATAAAGCACATGGCAAAATCAAAATTACAGCTCTTCTTAAAGTAGCAGCACTGATTCAACTATCTCGCTCATAATGCAGCAATGCATGTGTATGAACAGGCCCAAATACATCCTTGAATATTGAGATCATGTGACTACTGGAACTGTTGTGGGAGATGAAACATAGACAAGTTTTTGAGGTTGTAGATACAAAATACTGCGCAACTGTTACATTGCATGGTATAAATGCTTGCATTTAGCCTGATAACACTTGCAACACAACAAATCACATGCATGAATAGGATCTTAGGCTTCTTTCTTAATTTTGTGGAAGTTAAACTTTTTTATATACAAATATAACAATTTGTAACTTAAAACTTCACTTATCTTATAAGAAATGTTGATAATTCTTATAAATTCTCTGGGATTGCGATTTCATGTTAACTTATACACATCTTCAGCTGGAAGCAAAGCTGTCGCCATCATTACAAATGCTAGATGTTGATATGTTCTTGTTAGTACTACCAAAATCTGAAAATAAAACAAATTTAAAAACAGAATTGACTGCCAGTATTTCAAAATTCACTACACGATGCTTGTTTTTTAAAATAAATAGCTTTTCCCAAACCATTAAATCTATTGGACCATTTGTTTTAATAATTTAACTTCTGGACTTATTTCATGGTTAAATGACAAACAAATGATCTACGGCCGATTTATCAGTTTGTTTATATGTAATGTTACGAAAATGTTCTTTCGTTCTGGTTTATAAATTAATATTGATAATTACATAAAAAATAAAAGTTTTAACCCTTTTTCACATATTTGCTGTTTTCAATAGTATGATTTATAGATTAATAAATATACTCCTGAATAAAGATGAATTTAATAAAGAATATAAACATATTATTAATACTGCTTTAATTAATGGTTTTAATAAAGACTTTATAAATAAAAAAATTGAAAAATTAAAATATCGAAAAGCTCTAATGATGTTTCTACCCTTATAAAAATAAAAGACGATTATAATTTTAAAAAATATACCTACCATCCCCGGGTTAATAAACATTTTCGAATTTTTTTTAAAGAGTTTGGTATAACTTTAGTTCCTCAAAATAATATATTAAAACTTTATTGCATTTCTCTATGAAAGATAAAATTCCTAATAATAAAAAACCTGGCATTTATCAGTTTAATTGTTTCGATTGTGATAAAGTTTATATTGGAAAGACAAAACATAATTTAGAAACCAGAACGAAAGAACATTTTCATAACATTAAGTATAAACAAACTGATAAATCGGCCGTAGCAGATCATGTTTGGTCATTAACCATGAAATAAATTAAGAAGTTAAATTATTAAAACAATTAAATGGTCCTATAGATTTAATGCTTTGGGAAAAGGTATTTATTTTAAAAAATAAACATTGCATAATGAATTTTGAAATATTGGCAGTCGATTCTGTTTTTAAATTTGTTTTATTTTCAGATTTTGGTTGTACTAACAAGAACATATCAACATCTAGCATTCGTAACAATGGCGACAGCTTTGTTTCCGACTGAAGATGTGTATAAGTTTACATGAAATCGCAATCCCAGAGAATTTATAAGAATTATCATCATTTCTTATAAGATACGTGAAGTTTTAAGTTACAAATTGTTATATTTTTATATATTTGTTTGCTTCACTGTTAATAGCTTAATATTTTACATATTTAAACTTTTTGTTTCATTCTTATATTTGTTAATCTCTTAAACACCTATTTTGAAAAGGTGATATTTAATGTCTCAGTTAATAAAACATGTTAAATCTGTTTTTCATTATGAAGTAAAAACTTTGCTGTTAATGCAGTATTTAAACTATTATCTATGTTGATCTTTATAGGTAATGTTGTTGAAGGACTGCCTGCATTTGAGCCACCACCATTTAGCACAGTGATTGTGAAAAATGAGACAAATCAAACATTATATTTCGATTTCAGTGAAATGGCATCCCAAATGAGTGCAACAATTTTTAGTACAGCCTTAATTTCAATTTTGGAAACAATAGCAATTGCAAAATCTTTCTGTAAGTATTTTTTCTTCATAATCTGCTAATAATAATAGGTAAACAGTTAATTCAGGAAAGGTCTCAAAATGATATAAGAAAATTATAACAAGGGAGTCTTTAACAGGAATTTTGTTCTTGCTTCAGTCTTTGAAGAGTAATAAATAGTAAGATCAAGTGTTATTTAAGTTCATTGGTGGAAATTAATCATTTCTTCACACTAGCGTACATAGGCTAAGTTTTGGATGGAGAGAGTCAACATGAAAAATTCAATGCCATGGCCGGGATTTGAACCACAGATCTTCTGGTTTCCGTCCAGTCGCTCTAACCCAGGAAACCAGGAGATCCGTGGTTCATATCCCGGCCATGGCATTGAATTTTGCATGTTGACTCTATCCATCATGTTTTATTTATTGGAGATGGAAAGCAGCTTTATGAGAAATGTTATTGCTATAACAGCAAACTGTTTATGCACTTATGAAAATCAAGGTCTTCTCAAAATGTACTAATTCAGAGGAAGACAGCTTCGAGAGTTGTGACGTATTTCAGCCGGGAGCAAGGCCTGCACTGCGTGTGACGTCAGGCAAGAACCATGTAGCACCAAGTTGCCTATATAAATGGCGCTGTAAGTACAGAATCTGAGGGTTCAGTCAGGTTTAGCACACTCAGTGACAACAATGTAGCTGCCACGCACTTAATGGAACTGTTAAATTTACAATGTGACGATTTATTAAAGGACAAATATAACACAAGAAAGACGTGGCTGATTTTTACAAGAATGTCCCCCAAATCAGATTTCCGAGGTTGTATTTACTTGCCGCACTGACATTGTGTATGTTGGGCTCAACATATGTGTGCGAACAATTTTTTTTTTTCTGTTATTAAATTAGCTAAGTCCAAAACCTGAAGTACCTTTTCGCAGTCTAACATGCAGCCTTCGATTACAAATTTCTCAGACATTAAGTCCTGCCATTGATAAACTAGTCAGAGAAAAATGAAACAGAAAATGTCGGAAAATATTCATGCAATTCTGTTCTGAGTGGGTCTCCTCTAATTTGCAGAAAAAATTACTTTGTTTTATTTTATTTACTTTATAATATGCCTGACCTTCAGAAAAACTACGAGTTGAAGTTTTATATATTTCCTCATAGTACAGAGCCAAAATGTAATTGTTTATAAACTGTGACCAATTGTGAAATTAAAGCAGTCAGCATTAATATTACAACACCCAAGATGTAAGTTGTACATATTATTAATACCTGATAGGTTTCCTGTCTTTCCTATGCTGTTGGAACCCACACACATGAAACTATTCCCTTGCCCTCCTGCAGCAGAAATCAGTGCAGTGACGTTACACACTAACCTGCCTTTCGTTCGGGAGCATATTTAGCAGTGAGAGCTGATGGAGCTGACGTCACACCGCCACTAGCTGTCTTCCCCTCTACTAATTGGTCTAATTACATCTGCTTTGTGGATAACATGCATGATCCTTATACCTCTTGCTTATATCTTGCTTATATACCGTATATCTATTAGGTATGGAAAAGTAGAAATGTCGTAAAAATACAAGCATTTCAATTATTTTAATACTGGTGTTACCTAAAATATGTATATTAAACTCTCGTTAATCAGGCTATTCCTTGCAGACATGGGTGCCGGATTAGTGGAAGTGCCAGATTATTGATTTGGTAATATTTGGCTGTTCATAATACTTTATTAGTTCAAAGATACATTAATTTTTATACAAAACTTATACATTTGGTGTGCACATGCAGTATCACTCAGTATGAAACATGTCCCAAATTTGTATTTGCTGCAATGATGATACGCAACAGCGACATGCTTTATCATGCAACCACTTTAAAGCTTGTCCAAAATGTTGAGTTCCTTTTTGAGATCTAGCACAAAGTGTTCCTTTTAGAAGGATTGTATGTACTGAACTCTAAAGAAAGTCATAAATTCAATAACACAACACAATCAAAGCAGATCTAAGTGTGTAAGACTCTGCTCCAACAATGTGTACCTGTGTATGTGCATGTAGGTGTTGTATATGCTAGAATGGAACTCCAGTAAGAGCATTTCTGTGTTGATTTTGTATGACTTTAAAGTCAGTTTATGGGAAGGAAAATGAAAGACTCAATTGAACATATGGAGATCTTTGTCCTATGCAGTCCATAACTTATCAATGGTTTGCAGAATTTAAAAGTGGAAGGAATTCTCAAAGATGAAGGTTGTGCAGTATGGCTGACAACAGCAACATTGAATAAAAATGTGGAAAGACCATTGTTGCATATATTTACAAATTAAAGGAGCCCTGAGTATTGGATTGGCAGAATGACTTTATGTCAGGAAACTCTGCAGTCATTGGATCTTCTACCACCTCATAAATGAGCCAAAAATGGTGTCGGGTAATTATAAAACAATTTAATGAGGGATGATCCAAAAACATTTTAACACTGTAGCAGTTGAACAAGCTAAATATATGTGTAAATCCAAAAGCTAAGCCTCAGTCATCAATTGGGCGCTCCCAGGAGAAAATCCCCCAACGAATATCATGAATGACCAATGAATATCCAAAATCACTTGAGCAACTGACAGATTTAGCTAAAAACATATCAAAACACTTGTTTTGAGTCTAATGTCCTTGAACTAAGTAAGTAATCAATCTTTATTTTCATTTCAATTACAAATTATTATACATTTACATACTTATTACTACACTGAGTTGATGGTTATCCTTGGGTCCAATAGACTCAAACTCTGAGGTTGTCGAGCTAATTGGTCCCTATTGGCATCTTATCTAAAATAACTTCATCTTCGTTTTCGTCATATTTACTTATCTTCCTCAACCATTTGGCTCTTACTTCGCCCAAAAAGTTCCCAATTCCAGTTAAATTTTTCCTAGTTTTTACACTCATTAACCTCATTGCTTGAATTTCTTTTGGTAGCCTGGCCCATTTTTTTTACCTATCTTCTCCCTAAGCAACCTAGTTTCTTCACATTCTAAAAGCAAATGCCATTCTTTATCCCTTTGGTCACACAATGGGCATTTCTCCAGATCCTTCCCCCTTCCCAAACCCTTCAGTTTCACCACCCCTGTTCTGGCCCATGCAAATGCCTTCTCTTGCTGCTTTATCACAAATATCAATGTATTTTTCCCTGTTCCACATCACCTTCATCTCTCTATGAATTTCCAGTGAGCTTTTCAAGTTGAAGCTTCCCAACACTTCTTGCCTTTCAATATATTCTGTTCTTAACGTAAGTTCTTTCCAAAATCCACTTTGCAATAATTCCCTGTTTTCCCACATGACACCCAATCCTATTTTTAACATCATTTCCTTTATCTTATTCAACCATGAATCTTTCTTATTTAGTCTTTCCTGTACTATCAAGCATTGACGCAGAATATTCTGCTCATCTAAACTCCTAATTCTTGCCCAATATTTTAACACCCTTTCCACCACTATCCCTCTAGTTCCCAGTCTTCCCAATTCTGCTTGCACCACTCCATTTGGTGAAGCTCGTGGTAAGCCCAAAACTTGTTTGCAAAAGTTTCTATGTATCACATTCATATTTGCACCCGCCTCCTCTAAACCCCATATCTCTACCCCATAGAGCATTTTTGCTTCTACTACAGCTGTGTAAATTCTCTCCAGCTGTTTTATTTGCATCGCTGGTAATTTATCTAGACATGCTTTAATAGCTTTTAATGCAATTTTACCTTTTGCCATTGCCATTCTCTTCTGCTCTTTCCAACCTCCCTTACTGCTTAATCGTACTCCTAGATAATTAAATTGAATTAAGTAGTGTAAGAACAAAGTAGTACAATAGAATTAATCATAAACAGAATAATTGAACAAACTGTTATTTTTAAAGAAATTAATTGTTCCTTCACACTAGCCGTGTATAGGGTAAAGTTTTGGATAGATAGAGTCAAACTGAAAAATTCAATGCCACAGCTGGGATTTGAACCATGGATCTCCCGATTCCCATGCAGTCACTTTTAACCATTGAGCTATCATGGTAATGTGCCATCATGACATTAAATTCTCTAATTTAATGATACACTAGATACACTAGATACCACTAGATACACTACGTTTAAGCCACAAATGGTGTGTATCTCAAATATGAAAGCCCCTAGTGGTTTACCGTGAAAACATGCGAGTCAGAGAATTTAATGTCATGACGGCAGGTTGCCATGATAGCTCAGTGGTTAAAAGTGACTGGATGGGAATCGGGTGATCCATGGTTCAAATCCCAGCTGCGGCATTGCATTTTTCAGTTTGACTCTATCTATCCAAAACAGTTATTTATCTTAATTATGCCCATGAAATAATTCTGACTAGAACTAGATGAACTCATTGGTGAAATTATGTAGCAATCTTCTTCTCCTTCTCCTTCTCCTCCTCCTGCTCCTCCTCCTGCTCCTCCTCCTGCTCCTCCTCCTCCTTCTCCTTCTCCTGCTCCTGCTCCTCCTCCTTCTCCTTCTCCTTCTCCTTCTCCTTCTCCTTCTTCTCCTTCTCCTTCTCCTTCAATTCCCTAGTTTACCATGGTGTTCATGGATTGTTAATGGGGATTCTTTTTCTCCTATCTTTTATGCCATTAGTTGCTGGGTTGAGGAACAGAAATCTGGATCAGAAAGAGAACCCAGGGTGGGTGATCATGTCTGGTATGAGAGTGAGAGAAGTAGATGACAGAATGAGAGCGAAATGGATGAAAGGAAAGATGATAATGAAGCAGTTGGTGGAATAATGGTGGGAGAAACCAGAGATCCCAGAGAAAACCCACTCCTGTGCCATGTTGTCCGCAACAAATCTCACATGCAGTTGCCTGAGATTGAACCCAGACTGCCTTGGTGAGAGTCAAGCGGTCTAACCACTCAGCCACAGCGTGTCTAAATTATATAGCAATCATCCTCTCAAACCTCAGCTAGCATGAGATGTTTTAAAAATTCTGAGCAGTCCTCTTAATTAGAATACATTTTGTGTACTCTTACTCATACTAACTTTCGGGAGTAGTTCTGTACCTAACACTAAGAAAGTTGTATATTATAAGAAAGAATTAATTTGCAGTGAAAATTCCGGCTCTTCTTACTAATATGCGATGCGGCAATTTTTTTCTAAGTCCTTCACACTTTTTGATGTTTTTATATACAACCATGGTTTTTAATATAATTTCTTTACTTTTTAGCACAATTTCGTGCTGGAGGGCATTCTTTTAACATTATTGTTTATTTATTTTCTTACTGCATATGTAGCTATATTGAAGAATTCAGTGCAGCCAAACTATCCATGTTTCTCCACTGAACGCAGTGCTGCCAACAGTCTTACTTGTCCCTAAATTACACTAGCAAACTAACACAAAGTAGTACCTAATAAATTGTGATGTATTTGAATTAGACATCCAGTTTAAGTTGTAATTATAACACTGAAAACATTATTAAAAGATAAGTTGTTTGGAGAATTCTGATGATAAAATGAACAAGCTTTAAAATATGTTCAGGTAAAATTTACCTTTCATATATTTTTAGTATTATAATTCCAACTCCATTCTTTTCTTTGAACATATCTCATCCTCAGTGGAAAATACATAAAGTGGCAACATTTTCATAGTACATAATGAAGTCTCTAAAATTTCTTAAAAAGTAATATTACATTTTCAACACAGTTTTAGTGAAAGTATAAACTTGAAAGAAGCGTAGGGACAGTGAAGCAGTAGGGACAGTTTTAGTGTTTTATATTTGTTTATCTTAATGAGCGAGTGACTTATTGAGAAAAGTGATTTAGGAAAATTCTGGTTTATATGTAATAATCAAACTGTTTGGTTTCAGCAAAGGGAAAGGCAGTAGATGCAATGCAAGAATTCATAGCCTTAGGCGTCTGCAATATTCTTGGTTCCTTTGTTCGTTCAATGCCAGTAGCAGGATCATTCACTCGAACAGCTGTAAACAATGCTTCTGGTGTGAAGACTCCTTTGGGTGGTGCTGTCACTGGTAGGTCCATTATATCTTGGGAAGGATGTATATACTGATTTTTCTTATAGAATGCATCACTTGATCCTAATAAAAAAGCAAAGCCAAATAATGAATAACTTACCATAAAAATCTATTTCATTGACTTCTGTACCCGTTTTCCAAAAATAAGAATATTCATAATGTTTAGTAAATGGAACTGTTACAAATAAAAGTACACATATTTTTTAAAAAATGAAGTTCATATTTGGTTTGAATAGTGATAAATAAGAGCGTTGTTAACAGTGAAACTAATTTCATGTATAAAGACTAAAATTGAGTCATACCTTTTAAAACTTGTAACTTCACTCACGTCTTTTTACAAAATCAGGAACATTTTCAAAACTGTTGCATTCTCATCCTCAGCTGATTAGCGACTCATCACAGTTGGTTACAAGAGATCCAGATTCTATTTATACTACAAACGTTATCTTGTAATATGACCCCTTTAGCCTTGGACCTCCCCATATTGAGTCGCATTAGAGCTGATGATGCGAACGATAGTTTGCGAAACATGTCCTCAATATAGGTATGTAAGTGAAGCTGTTGTGTAATAAATATGACTCATCTATAATTTAATAATTATTTCGCTTCACTGTGGTGTTCCAACACAGTTAAATTTCGATAAACTGTAAGTATATTTGAATAAGTTTAGCAATAGTATCTTATGTAAATTGCTATTTAATGATGACAAATAGGAAATTCTTGTGAAGTTTTGAGTTATTAGCAAAAGTGTGTGAATGGCATACTTTCTCCATTTTAGACTAATAGTTCACATGGTGTGGGCCACCTATAGGAAAAATTGGAGCATCTGAGTGGTGAGGGAAGCAGGAATGTCTGCTTGTAGCGTGACCAATCTTGCAATGCAAGAAGGGCCTATTGTAACTGTACAATAGAAAGAGTACTGAAGAGTATCCTAGTTCTTTGAGTCATTATTCTCTCTTATTTTAATGAAAATTAATATTTGGAGCTTCCCTTGCTTTGAAGGTCTCACCTCACCACTGATCAGAATGGTTCAAACCTAGAATGTAAATAATCTGCCTTTACATATATACATACTGTATTCTTGTAAGTTTATATAAATTTTATTTCTGTAAATCATTTTATTCTTGTAAATCCATATAAATTTTATTTCTAGTTAAATAAATACACAGTATTCCTTCAGCTTATTAATCTGTAAATATATTTATGTATCATTTGACGTGTCCAACATTGATTGTACTTCTTTGTAGTAAACAATTAACTGGATTAATAAATTACTTACTTATTTTTCAAATTTAACTCATTTCCAACCATTGTCTATATATGCCTAATGCAAAGAAATAGTTATTCTGGTACAGAAAAGATCATTGAACATCACTCTAACAGAAAACTTTGTATTCCAGGTATTGTGGTACTCCTTGCTCTTGGGCTTCTCACATCAACATTTGCCTTCATACCAAAGGCAACTCTTGCTGGTGTTATAATTTGTGCCATGTTTTTTATGGTTGAATATGAGATTGTTCCTCTATTGTGGAGAACAAAAAGTAGGTATAATTTTCCCAAATGGTGCTAAGTTAAGAGTAATTCATCATAGTTACAAATGCCTGGTATTATTGATAGTTGTTATGTTGTCAACTTTCAGCATAGATAGGTTTCAGATGAATGTGTATCTAAATATTGGAAACTAAACGAGTAAACATTTAAAAAGAAGTGCACTTTCTTTCTGTCTGCATTAATGTTAGACGCTGAAGGCACATTTTCCTCTCTCTTTCTCTGTTTACCAGCAGCACAAGTTCATGATTAACTGAGTTGACGATCTATACCTCGTGCACAACTAACTTCACAAATTTTTGACTAAAATTCTGGGCTCTATTAATGAGTAATTTCTCCTCTTTCCCTTGATATACGTATAAATCAGGTTCAACTGTATTTAAGTAAACTAAATACTTGTTTAACAGAAAAACTTTGTTGCAGAGCTTGATCTGATACCACTAGCAGTTACTTTTGTGAGCTGTTTGTTCCTGGGGCTTGATTATGGTATGCTGGTAGGAATAGGAGTTAATCTGATGTTTATTCTTTATGATGCGGCAAGACCTAAGGTGCAGGTTCAACAATTGAATGTAAGTAAAACATTCAATGATTTTTACTTGAAAGTAAATCATTTATAAGTAAGAATAATGGTAGCAGGTATGCTTGCTGGAAGGTAGAGTGTCTAATAAAGATTATTTCTGTTTCATCATTGAAACCGAGTTAGGTTATTTTTAAACTGAATTTAATTTATTAAACTAAAACTTGATTATATCTGAACTATGATAATATCATAACTAGGTTCTTATACTTAGTTAATGGTTATCAGATTGCACAGCAATTCATCTAAATTTTTCAGTACAATTTTTTTTTTTTTTGCAGGTTAGAGATAGTGCAGTCTTAGTAACCAAGATTCTCTTAAATAATGAACTACTTAATCAATTTTTGAAGTGATTTTATAATGGAGTAAGAATAAAGCTTTTCACATCACATTGGCAACAGTATGGGAGTAAAAAAAGTGTAACTCAAAAACATATTAGATATTTAAGATATTTGTATAGTAAATATAATGTACAAGGGCTGTTCAGTAAAGAATGATTACAATTTTTTTTTGACAACATACCTTTACTCATAATTTTGATGGTCCTTTTCAAAATAGTCTCCCCTGAATGCGATGTACTTGTCCCAGCGTTTCTGCCAGTCTTCAAAGACATGCTGGAAACCATTTTTTTGAGAAATCCTTCAAAATCGCCTCTGCAGCCTTCACCACTGCTTCTGATGGATAATGCCTCCCAGGAAGGCGTTTCTTCAAGTTACGGAATAGAAAAAAGTCACATGGGCTAAATCCGGACTATAGGGAGGGGGAGGGATGCACTTCACGTTGATTTTTGCAAGATATTCAGCAACAACATTGGCAATATGCAGCCGCACATTATCGTGGTACAGCATCCAGCCTGCTTCACGGAAATGTGACCTTTTGCGCCTGATATGGACTTGCAATGTTTTCAGGACATCCCTGTAGTATTGTCCAGTTACTGATGTGTGTGCAGGTACAACATGCTGATAAACCATTCCATGAATATCAAAGAATGAGATGACCAAACTTTCCCAGCAGAAGCAACCACCTTTGCTTTTTTGGGGGCTTGGTGATGAAGGAGATTTCCACACTGAGCTTTGATGTTTGCTCTCAGGATCATAATGATGTAGCCAAGTTTCATTAGCAGTGATTACGTTTGATAGAAACTCCGGATCTTCCTCTAACATCAACTTTAACTGCATGTTACCTCCACTGCAGCGGTAGTTGATACTGAACATGTCTGAACTTGCCTGGTTCTCACAGGTGGGAACCAGGAGTACCAACAATGAAACTACTATGGCGTGTTTGTTTCACATTAAGCTAACAGAATATAATAAGAATGAATTTTAGTGTGGAAAATGATGACTGTAAAAAATTATGATTATTCTTTGTTGAACAGCCCTCGTATATCTTGAATTTTTGGAAACTATCTTCATTAAAACGAATTTTATATAATTTTGTACAACAGCGAACCATATGAAATGGACAAAAAATGTACTGCACAAAAAGCGTAAACCTTTAAAAGCCATAATGAATGCAATTAACATTTTTGTAGCATCAATCATTTTGAAATATCCATTACTATTGGTTTGAATTTTTTTAACCCTTTGTCATTTTCTTAAAGTGCTGTCACTATTCAGTTGTTTCTTGCAATGTCATGGTAAGAGATGGAATTTGAAGTCTAGCAGATAGTAACATTTAAGTATATGCATAACAATTAATTTCCTCTGCCCTCCTTTTAAAATTTGTGTAAGTTATTTCTGCAATGATTTATTTTGACTAACATGAAGTGGTTAGAAAAGTAGGCTTTTGTAAGAAAAGTCTATAAAAACTATATAAAAATAAACAATAGAACATGCTTGAAACTATAGCATTTCTGTAGATAGATGAACTTTCCGGGCTCAGGAGCTGTGGTCTGTTGGAGTTGGCTCCTGAGCCCAGAAAATTCTTCTATCTACAAATTAGACTCTGGCCGTGAAAGCTTATGACTATTCATATAGCATTTCTTAAAAACAGAAGCTACTGACAGTGAGCAGTACAGATATTATAAATAAACTGCAACACTACAATTTTACTTATCTATTTTTGAAATTGTTGAATCCTCCGGGGCCGGTTTTGTGATGTTTACTGTCTGAGTCTGTGATGAAAATATCATGAAACCAGTCCCAGAGGATACAACAATTTAAAAAACAGATAAGTGAAGTTGGTTACAAAGTGCTGTAGTTCATTTATATTACAACATTTCTATTTTGTCTGGACAACTTTCAGGCATCATTCAAATGTTCTTCACATCTTGGATTATTTTCAAATTACTAAGCAAACATGATACAACCTATGATGCTCCATGAGCGACCACAAAAGGTTTTGAGCTGTCCTTTTAAGCCATCACACACAATCAGTTTATAGATTGTTAGTGCTAGTTTATTAAACATTTCTTTGACTTTGATTTGAGGTTTTTTTTTTTGTTATTAAGTTATATCAGACGATGAATGACATGGATGAAATGATACTCAAATGAGCCCGGGGTCCATAGAGCTTAAGAGTTACCTGACATTCGTCTTTCAGGGTAAAGGAAAACCCCGGAAAAATCTTATCCAAGTAACTCACCCTGACCGAGATTCGAACTCGGGACCTCTTGAACTTCAGGCAGACATGCTACCAACCACGCTGTCAAGGCGGGCAATGGTAATATCAAATTGCTTCAAAGCCATACTGAAAAATGTGGGTATTTCTTCTTTTTATTGCAATTAATAAACCTTTCGTAATTTCACATGTCCTGTCTTTTCCAAGACTGGGAGCCATATCTTTCTTGAACATCAGCCTTTTCTGCATCAGTCATGTGCAGACATTTAAAACATGTATCATACTGAAGCTGTAACGGTAGTTGCATATATAGAGATACAGGGATGGTGATGATGCCATATTATGATGTATCACATTGATTATCTCAAAGCTGAATTCTGGACCCGATGTTCTCAGTTGAGATGGATTCTGGAACTTATCTCAGCTGGTCTCGTGTTAGCATGAGATCTAATTTTCAGGGTGCGGTTACGGATAAGAAGCGATGGTGGATTTGTAGGAAGATTAAATCATTTTTAAAACTTTCTTTTTCTAAATTGTATTTTAACTTAATTAAACCATTTGAAGCAACTCTTTTAAACACTTAACAATCACTTTTGTGAACATCAATATTACATAGTTTTAAAAATAGTTATGTTGCTTTTGCAAAGTTTTATGGACCACGTCCTTTCTGCAGACTTATGGACACTAACACAGACATCTGTTCTCTACAATGGCTAAATGCAGAAGAATGCGTCTTCAGCCAATTCTGTGTTAATGGTCCTACTGTTGCTATGGCAACTCAACATCTTTCTATTGGTCCATGTCACATCCAATTATAGCTATGTTCGTTATAATATTTAATAATATTTTTGTAAGTTTTCTTTTAAATCAACTTTTCACACTATTTAACACTAAGATACTATTTCTTTAAAATTTACATTAATGTTGTTATTAAAATCATGATTAGTATTCAATTTCCTTTTCTTCTATCTATCTGATTACTTTCATACTGTCAATTGTTACTGTTATACTCGTTTCCTATTCACTACAATCACAAATAATTTTAAATAAAATTAAATTTAAAATAACTGTTTCAATGCTTTCTCCAAAATTTGAATGTTAGTCAGAGTGAGTTATCTGGAAGGTTTTTACTGGGGTTTTCCCTTATTCTGAAAAATGAATTTTAGGTAACTCTAAACTCTGTGGACCCTGGGCTCAGTTGAACATCATTTCATCCACTTCATTCATTGTCGATATGACTTAACATTAAAGGATGTTATTTACATACAAAAAATGAAAGGATCAAAATTTTATTGACAATGTGTGGGCAGTATGGCATTTTTCCATGGTTAACTCATAATTTTGCACAATTCTACACATGTATCATTTAAGCAATTAAAAAGATGTTCTCTGGTTGTGTCTTTCCTGGTAGTTCTATGGTAGTGAAAAAGTTATGTATTTTTAGCTTCCTAAAATTCTAGGTCTTTTTATGCTTGATTCATGGTCAGAGGCAAAATTTGTTATGATTTTCATAGAAGCGCTAACTGTATACAGGCAACAAGGTTCAAACCCAAGTCCATGAGTTACAGATATACAGGAGCAGCTTCCCTAAATGTCACGCCGTGCTTCCCCACTGTTCATGGCTGCCTCTGATCCTTATTTACAATATTGAAATCCTCACTCTTATTTAAAATATTGTCATATTTGAAATATTTGAAATATTTAAAATGGCTGCAGATCTTTTAACATACTTGTCTCCTCTCATCACCTTTTACCAAATCTAGAAACAATTCTTTTACACTTATTTTTTGTTTTGATACATGATTTTTCTTTAGCACTTATAAGCCTAAATTGTATTGCCTTTTTTGGTCAAGCTTTCAGTGTTTCATTTTAATTTTAGAACTGTCTTCTGTGAAGATAAAGCTACATTTTTCTAGGATAGTTTGAACGTCTTTCTCAATAACACCAAAAAGCAATGAAAAAAATAGAAAAAGCAATCACAAAAAGCAATGAAAAACTAGAATTTGGTATCCATAGAAAAGCAACACACACAGATAATTACATCAAAGCAAATAGTTTCGACCCAATTCCACACAAACATGCCACCATCAACAGTCTCACACACAGATTAGTAAATCTACCTCTCAGCCAGCAAGAATATCAAAACGAATACCATCAAATCTTAAAAACTGCAATTAAAAATGGATATGGAAAAAACCTTGTAGATAAAAAACTAAAATCATTCAAACTTCAAAAGAGATTAAAACAGATCACAGCTCTCACACCAATAAAACAAGAAATTAGATTTGCTAAATTTACTTATCACCCCTGGGCCACAAAAAAGTTCCAAAAAATATTCAAGAAATACAATATAACATTGGCACCAAAAAACAATTACAACATTAAAAACCTACTTCACAGTAATAATACTGATAAGATAAAACCAGAGGAAAAGTCAGGCATTTACAAGATTAAGTGTAAAGACTGTGAAAAAATTTACATAGGGAGGACAAAAAGAAACATAGGCACTAGAAAGAAAGAACACTTCAGGCACTTAAGATACAAAAATATTGATAAGTCCGCAATAGCAGCTCATTTCTGGTCTGAAAATCATGAAATTGAAGATAGCACAAAATTACTAAAATACGTACAAAAACATAGTGAACTCGTCATATGGGAGAGAATATCCATAAATGTGTAGTGTTTAACGCCCGCTTTTACTACATATGGCACCGCAGGCGATGACGCTGATGATACATGAAATGAAGATGGAGCACCGGTGGAATGAGATGGCGGGGGAAACCGGAGGTCCCGGAGAAAACCCGCCCCAGCGCCGTGTTGTCCACCACAAATCTCACTTTGCGGACGCCTGGGATCGAACCCGGGCCGCCTTGGTGAGAGCCAAGCAGTCTAACCACTGAGCCACGGCGCGGCCTAGAGTATACATAGAAAAGCATAAAAACCAACTAATGAACTTTGAAATTCCGCCAGAAGAGAATCCCACATTTAAGTTCATAACTAAATCAACAGATGGCAGCAGCAACCCCAGAATTACCCACACCACTGGATCAAGCTTTAGTCGCATAAGAGCAGAAGATGCAAACGATGATTTGCGAAACATGTCCTCAAAATAGGTACGAAAGTGAAGCAGATGTGTAATAAATATGACTCATCTAAAAATTAATAAGAATGTTATAATTTATTCAGTTCTAATTATCATTGTAAACAATTTATTATACCATGATTCTTAATGGTTACCAAAGCTTAAACCCTATAGTGTTTACACGATAATCTTGCCAGTCTCCTTGTCGTGAAGGGCCAGATTATATAGGCCTGTGAGCACTCCCATCTCTATACACTGTGTCAGTCACATGTCTAATACACCTCTTGCTCTACTGCTCTCCTCTTCATATATTTATTTTAGCAACTTTTGGGGCCAGCTGTTGCGGCCCATTACATGAAGTTTAGAATTTGTTTGATGGTTGTTGGAATCTTAATTATCTGGTGGATAAAGTAGTGTAGCTTTAAAATCAATAGAGTGGATTATTTATGGAAAAGTTCCTTTCATTCATTAAAGATAAAAGAAAAACTTGAAATTACATGATTAGTTGCATATCAACTGGATAACTTTATATTTATGCAACAAGAAGGCAAAAAAACAGATGTACATATTTCTTTAACAATTTAGTAAGAAATTGTGCTTACAGTATTTTGAATCAGTTGTGTCCGAAATTCATGAGAGCAATAGAAGATACCAGGCTGATGATAACTTTGCTCCTCCCTCAAGAAAGTGACCAAATTATGGCTCTGAAGTGAAGTGAACAGTCTCATATATTCAATATTATTGATCCAAAGAAATTTATTACATTCAGAGATAATTTCCCTGCTGACTCTATGAGAAAATGTGCATCCTATTATCTCCTACAAAATGTTAAAAAATGAATTATCAGTGATTTATCATAATGATGCTTTCAAAGATATCCCTTCAGTCAGTGAACTCTCAGTTTTTTCATACAACACTTCCTTTATAAAGCATTTTCTGAAGTACATAGAATGCTGAAAATTGTATGAACAACTCGAGTTCAACAGCTGAGGTAAACATCCTCTGTTCATTTGTTGCATAAATTCCATTCTATTTTCCATTTTTATCATCTTTGTTTTTATTACGTTCAGCTCTTTAGTTTTTGTCTTTTACTCTGTGTTGTTCTTTCCTCCATTTTTGTTTAAATCTCTATTATAACTAATCTCCATATCCTTTTCGCGGTTGCCATGTCACTTAGCATCTCTTTCCCCTCCTGCATCAGAGCAGTAAGTTGTGCATATGTCCAGCTCAATTACCAGTCAATACTCCTCTCATAATGAATCTGATTTTAGATAACCTCAGTTAAAGATGTGAAGATAATTGTACAATACAGCTTTTCATTGATTACCATTGTAAAACATGAACAAGTGAAAATTTATATTCCTATAATGGCTTTTAATGACACTATTATTGTGCCCTTGCATCTCTCAGGCTCACTGATATTGCAGATCAATGAACTTTGCTCAAATGTTGTCAAATTCTCATTTCCTGTGTTGGTTAATTTATTGTAATATTCCATCAGGTATCGTCATGTGAAGCATTACTGTTGACTCCAGAGCAAGGACTAGTATTTCCTGCAGCAGAGTACACCAGAGAAGTGATTTTCAGTACATGTATTAAAACAGAGAGTGATGTAATTATCGTTATAGATGGTTCCAATATACATCGTACGGATTCAACTGTAGCCAAGGTAAGAGGTTTGGTATGAATTAATAAATTGTAATTATAGTTCAAATAATAATGATGACGACAATGACTAAAACTTTACTTATCCATGATGATTGTGTATAAAATGTTATATTATAACTGTGGTTATTTAAAAAATATAAGCATTTTATGAGCAATACCAGCATTCAAGTTGTTTTTAAACTAAGGGCAAATAAGAAGAAATATCCTCATAATGCATATATTATCATATTACAGAAAGAATAAATTTTTTTTTATAATATCTCCCTTCCTCACCGATGCTGGTGTAGGAGTCGCTTGGGTCCCCTCAGAGCGAGGGAGCCGAAGCATATTGACCTGATGAGATCAGGGCTTGGGGTCGGCCCAATGCCTGGGATGAATGAATAATGGAGCAATTGGTGGAATGATGGTGGGGAAAACTGGAGGACTCGGAGGAAATCCACCCCAGCGTCATGTTGTCCATCACAAATCCCACTTTGTGGTCACCTGGGATCAAACCTGGGCCACCTAAGTGAGAGTCAAGTAGTCTAACCACTCAGCCATAGCGCGGCCATAGAACAACTTTACTACTGAAAACCTGTCTTTGATATACGTTAGATAGTACATATTTTTGCAGATAGGCTAGCTTAAAAAAGTATGTGGTTCCAACCACCATGTAGCTTCTGTTCAAAGTGTATTTAATGTTACAAAATGCTTATTACAACATGGCAGCATTATAGATAACCACCAAAATGGAAATAACAACATGGAGCAGTTGGACACGTTCTGAAGATGGGAACACATGTTCCCGAAACACGTTAACAGAGTACTAACATGTTAACAGAGTATTTTTCTATGTAAATGTTAACAGAGATTAAAAAAAGTGATGTTAATGTTACTAATATTGACTCATCGTAAGTAAATACATGTTAACACATTGCTGTTTCTAGCTTCTTTCATATATAAAAGATTGTTGTGATTTATTTATACTCACAGATAAGATTGTAGCTCAGGAACTAAGAAAACACGATTGTATTAATTTACTAGAAGTTTCTTATATTTATTTGCTTACACTCAGTATTGAATGTTATGTTTCAGAATCTCTCTTTATTAGTCAAAGATTTGGAATTGCGAAAACAAAGGGTTGTTCTTTGGAATTGGAAGCCTGCAGCAGAAAAGATTTGTAGAGGCTTGGATCCTGCCTTGTCCACATATTTCCATTATGAAGAAAACCTGGAAAGTTTGTTGCAAGGTAATCATGGATTTGTATGAAAAGTAAAATATGTACTATAATTTATGTACAAGTAATTAAGAATAAAACATTTGAAACCTATGCACCATAATATGCAAAAATAAATTAATAATCATTGCTTAAACCATATTGCTAGGTAGCTTTTAGAATTTTCTTGAACTATGATCAGAATTTATTTTAATATAATATTAATATTGAATTTCACTGTATTCTTTGACTCCAAGATACAAATCTCTTTCATGTAGCTTTACATTGCTTTGACCTTGTAAATTCCATCGTTTTTCCTTTATTACAATTTGTTTGGAGAAATAAATGTTTGTCCAAACAATTTAAAATGTATATGGAGCAAAGTTTTGATATTCTAGCTTAGAAGAATGCAAATAAAGATAGATTTTATCAGAAAGCAGAAATGCGTAGAATGCAGCAACCATTTCAGCATCATTTCATGTGTGCATTTGCTTTGTTGAAATCTTACTATATTGTTAGGTGTTACAGTATGAACACTGTCATGAAATTTTCTTTTATGAAACATCTGTGTCTGCCAGCAATTGAATTTTACAATAAAGAGTGAGTAATACCACAGCAGTCTATTGACAATAAAGCATGTGGGAATGCCTTTCATGTACTACATTAAATGGAATGCTTTCAATTTCGTTAAGGAAAACCTTGTGAATTAAGATATACATTGTTTATAGCTTGCATAATCCAAAAAAATTTTAGCAGGTTTTAAGAAAAGAAAACCAATGTATTTGACCTCCAAAGATGTGACATAATGATTTTCAAGAAGAATCCCCTACCTCAAAGCATCCTTTACACGGAACATTTTTCAAAATGTTGGACTTTCTCGAAAACAATTTTGAATAAAATACCTATATTGAAGATACCTGACAAATAAAATGTATATATTAATTTTTTTCATTCTGTAATTGACGTCCTGCAGATGTCCCCACCCGGAGATCTGAATGGGGGACTATTTTACCTCCGGAAAATTTATCTGAAGGACTTGTCATGTTTTAAGTAGCATAAATGTAGCCGTTTTTTAAGTGGACACCAATTTTTTGCTTGTAATGGTGGTTACATCATCCACCCACTTTAACTCCCAGTATGTCTGGAGGGCCACACCTGTCTTTGGTTAATGGGTCCATCGGACCTGGCCGGGAGGAGTTTTAAAGTCCATCGGCTTTTCTCACAAGCACCAAATGTGGAACATTTGTACGCCGTGACAGGCCAGCGTAAGAGATGAAATAGCATTTCCTCTATTTCTGATGTAGTTATATCGCTAATACTCGGTCCCCAGATCCTCAGTGGTAAAATCACGTTGCACCACGAGCAGGTGAGGTTGGGATTTGGATAGGAGAGGTTATGGAATGCACATCACTATCCCTTGCATCCCAACAGAAATATTGGAGAGCAAGAGAGCTAATGGCTTCAATGCCAAAGCCTAGCATTTGAAAACAACAACAACAACACATTTGTTTTCATTCTGGTTTCCAAATTACATTTCGTCTTTTCAATACAAACCTGATTAAAATCTAAACAATTAAATTGATAAATACCAGATTTTTTTATTACTAGGAATTTTATCTTTTTTAGAAAAATGTAGTAAATGTTTAATAATATATTTATTTTGAGGAACTAAAGTTATACCAACTTCTTTAAAAAAATGTTAAAAATGTTTATTAACCCAAGGATGGTAAGTAAATTTTTTTAAAATTATAATCGTCTTTTATGTTTTTAATAGTAGAAATGTCATTAACATTTTTTTTATATTTAAATCTTTCAATCTTCTTTTGTATAAAGTCTTTATTAAAACCATTGATCAAAGCAGTATTAATAATATGTTTATATTCTTTATTAAATTCTTCTTTATTCAGGGGTGTATTTATTAATCTATAAATCAAACTATTAAAAACAGAACATTTATGGGAATTTATATATTAATTTTCTGAGGGTTCCATGTGAATTAATTTCATCATCATCAGGACCCAAATGACCTAGCTGTCAACAGGCCTTAAAACTCCACTCACTCACTCACTCACTCACTCACTCACTCACTCACTCACTCACTCACTCACTCACTCACTCACTCACTCACTCACTCACTCACTCACTCACTCACTCACTCACTCAGTCACTCACTCATTCAAAGTTTGGACCCTAGGATCCGTTCCATCCCCATTAATCAATATATCTCCATCTCTTCCTTGGTCTTCCTATGTTTCTTTTACCTGTTGGTAAAAGAAGTTACAAAAAATATACTACAAAAAAGTCAGATCTTTTTAAAACAGAGTTTATTTTAAATGATGTTTTCTATAGCATCAGCTATTCCTTAAGTAAGCATTGTTATTGATTCAAATTTTTCAATCTTACATTTGATTGTCAATTCTGTTTCTTTTATCCACCTGTACCTTCAACAAAATGTGCAATGAAGCTGTTTTGCAAAGGGTTATTTCAATTAACTTGAAATAGAAAAATAAGTTTTTTTAAGAATACTTTATAGAAGCTATAAAAAGAAATAATGTGGGTAGAGAAAATATGTGCATTAAACACATCAGATTTTATTAAATTTTAGATGAGTCGTATTTCTTACACATCTGCTTCACTTTCGTACCTATTTTGAGGACATGTTTCGCAAATCTTCGTTTGCACCTACGGCTCTTGTGCAACTGACGCTAGATCCAGCGGTGTGGGTAATTCTGGGGTTGTTGCTGGTACGAAAGTGAAGCAGATGTGTAAGAAATACGACTCATCTAAAATTTAATAATTTTTCGCTTCACTGTGGTGTTCCAATACAGTTAAATCTCGATACATCAGATTTTGTTAATATATATATATATATATATATATATATATATATATATATATATATATGTGTGTGTGATATATTTATGTTATATGTTTATGTTTATGTTAATGTGTGTCATTATTAATAAGAAATGCAGGATTAATTAATAATCATTATCTTCAGCATTGCAGGCAGTAACTTTGTATCTTAATATAAATATGTTAATCCAGTATGCTTAATATAATATTTATTCACTTATAGACATTATTACAAATGTTTCAAGCTTTGTCATAATCTAATACATTTATGTTGGTATTTACAATGTTACATATTTACAATTTTTACGTATAAAATTTAATACACAAACTGCATCAAAGATAAGTACTATACACTATAATTCGTCTAATCTATACAGACATCTTTCAATTAGATATGTCTTTAATGCTGGCTTAAAATTATTCTTACTTAACTGCTTTAATTGTCTAGGGAGCTTATTGTATAACATACTGCCAATTATAAAAGGATCTTTTTTTGCAGCTTTTTTTGTAATAGCTATTCTGAAAAAATTATCCTGGTTTCTTAAACTTCAGCTACTATTGAAGTTAAAGTAAATGATTCAGCAAAATTAGTAAATAATTTAAGATTTTCAAATGCTAATGTATATTCATGTATCCATTGAAAGATTAACATCTCCAAAATACTATGGATAAAAAACTCCAACACATCCTCAAAAACCTAAACTAGAATGTTATTACTTGTGGTAAGGTCCACATTTTCATGTACATAACTAGACACTAAAATATTAAACCTTTGTCAACAGATATGTGCAAGAGGTCAGATGTTGCAGCTGAATGTGATCTTCAGGATGATAAGCTTAGTGGTACCTTGTCTTCAGAACCAGCTGTTTAATAATGTAGAATTTGGAAAATATCATTTAAGACTGTTTTTAATAACAGAACACAAAGGATATTCAGTTCCATGATACATTTAAGGTGATGTATTTTTATAGTCATTCCAAGTGAATCGAGTAAGCTTGAGTCTTTGAGTTTGTAACATTTTAAGTTACAAGGATGGAATCTTTTGAACTTTTTATCTTTTAGAACTTTTGCCTTGTTTATGGATACTTGAAAACTATGTTTTCTTCTATTTGGACAGGTATATTATTGAACACAAACCAGTGATTCCTGATGTTCCAGAACAGTGAATGGAAGTGTAGATTTTTCTATTTATAAAGTTAATCAAAAAGCCTAGGACTTAAGTACTTGCGAATTGTAAGTCATCTTTGGGATATGTGATCTCAAATTGAGGTTTTCTAGTGGGCTACAAAGAAAATCTGAATCATTTGGAGAATTTAATGTTTTACCAGCATGTTGCCATGGTGGTGCAGTCTTAGAGCAGCTGCACCTAGAGAAAAATAACCATGGTTCAAATCCTGGCTAAGGCATTGAGCTTTTCAGTTCTAATTCTTCCTTTCAGAAAGTGTGAATGCTTTTGCTACAGATCCAAATGCTTAAATAACTTATTGTCTATTTAAAATTATTGGAACTTTCACGCAGTGAAGCAAATAGTTAAAGCTCACCAAGATTAAAGGCTGAATATAGTTTGGAATTTACAGAAAAATCACATATACTAACTTCAACAGTTCCAGTCCTAAACCTCACTAACATGCTTCAATCAACAATTTAACATACAGATTGGCAAATCTGTCATTAAATAAGTAGGAGTGTGAGAAACAATAAAGAGAATATTAAACACTGCAAAATATAAATATTAAAAGCAGAAGCATTATTAACAGTGAAATATTCTTCATTTTTGTGTTTGATTTATGAGTCACTATGTTTACACTCAACTTCACTTACTATGTTGTTGTATAATTGAAACTTTTCAAGATCATTCGATCTTGAAAATGAAGTATTAAAACTTAGTGCCCCTAACACCAGATGGCAGAGGGATCGGAGCACCGTAGTAGTGGAGGAAGAAGAATGTTCATTTAGTCACCAAACAGCTGAGGATGAGATCGAATGATTTTGAAAACGTTTCAGTTATACAACAACAAGTAAGTGAAGTTGAGTGTAAACATAGTGACTCATAAATCAAACTCAAAAACTGCAAAACATAATTAACTCAAAACTGAGCTGCTTGAGAATAAGTTAAAAAGTTGAAAAAGCAGGAACACTCAAAGGAACAACTACATAATTCCCCACAAGAATCAACTTAAATTTAAATAATTCAATTATACCCTTGCAAATTTCACAAATTCTAAAATATAGTCACAGCAGCAGCAAATGTCTATTGCAGTATTAGTGAGAGTCAACCCATTCCATCACTTTTGTTGTTTGCCATAAGAAGCAAAAAGGATAGAACATTTGACAGCCAATAGCTGACATCACGAAGTCAGAAGTATGAGCATGAATATTATACTGCACTGAAGTTTTCCATGGCATTTGTTTTGGCAGATTTGAAAGATTTGACTTTGACGATGTTCCATTCCTTCGATCCGAGGGGTTTTGGTGTCGTGAACATTTTTTGAAGGACTGGCAGTTATAAAAGGGGAGCGCAAAATCCAGTCTGATTTCACTTCATTTCATTTGCTAGTTGTGCATTGACCAATGTGTATCAGAGTTGTGAAGCAATTGTGCAATGTGAAAGTTAGTATTGATCTGCAAGCAGTGAATGTCGAGACGTAGAAGCAGCAGAAGTTGCTGTGTGCAACAGAGATTTAAAGGAACATCAGACTGTTGTGCTGACTCTGTGTATTTGTAAAAGGTGAAAGTCATTGTAAATTAACATTGGGCTAATGTTTCTAGTGAGAAACAAAGTTAAGTTTACTACAACTTAATATTTTCGTAATATACTTAATGACTTGGATATAGTTCTAGCACCATAATATAAATACAGTTTATAAACCATACTGAAATGGGAAAACAAAGACAGAATCCCATCAGAAAAGAAACCAGACATATATAAAATAGACTGTTTAGATTACAACAAAACATACATATTAAACAATTTCAAGGGTCAGATAGAGAAGCTTGAATTAAAAGAACGGAAAATATTAAGAAAGATCATAGGACCAAAATTTCAAGATAATAAGATAATATGCATCAAGAATGAACTCTCTACAAGAAAATTGAAAAACTCTCAGATACTATGCGAAAAAGGAAGATAAATTTTTATGGCCATCTTCTCAGAATGACAAGTACATCACGCCATCTATTGACAATACGGAGAAAGAAGAAACCACTACAACTTGCACTAGTCGAGTATCAGCTGAGGATAGGAGCAAAAGCTCTTGAAACATGTCCTGTGAATAAACAGTGTGAGTGAAGCAATGTGTCAATATATTCTCGATTCAATTTTGTATTTCTCAGAATGAACTCTAGCAGATTAACTAAACAAATCTTTGATTTCTTCCGTAACCGTAAAACAAAACATAACTGGTTTAAAGAAACTGAAAAAGACTTAGCAGAATTAAAAATCACAGAAAATTCATTACTTGACGGCACAGCGTTTGACCTGGTTGATCACAAACTTTTACTAGAAAAATTATCCTCATATGGCATAAGGGGGTTAGCTTTAGATTGGTTCAGATCTTATCTGGAGAATAGAGAGCAATCGGTGGAAATAGAGTATTTTGATAGCGAAACGAGTGAAGTTAAAACTCAGATTTCAAGTAGCGCTATAATGAAATATGGGGTCCCTCAAGGTTCGGTGCATGGACCTCTTTTATTTATAGTGTACATTAATGATTTGGCAGATAATGTAGAAAACAGAACCAATATAAATGTTACACTTTTTGCAGATGATACAAATATTTTTATCAAAGGGGTGAATAAGGAAGGGGCAGATGTACATATTGAAAATAATCTAAAATATATTCAAAAATAGTTTAGTGCCAATATGTTAATATTGAGTAAGGAGAAAACAGCAGCCCTAAGCTTCTATAATAAAATGAGTGGAAGTCAATTGTATCCAAAATTAATGCTGGGACAAGACCAAATACATTACGTACAAACTATCAAATTTCTGGGACTAATACTAGATGAAAATTTAAATTGGGAAACTCACATAGAGGCATTGAAGAAAAAGCTTAGTAAAATGTGTTTCTTAATGAGGGCGATTACAAGCATGTCAAGCTTGAAAGTTCGGAGAATAGTGTACTTTTCATATATACACAGTTTGTTGGCATATGGTATAATTTTTTGGGGAAATTCTAAAGACAGTATAAAAGTATTCAGATACCAAAAGAAAATAATTAGAATCATAGCAGATGTCTCAAGCACAACTAGTTGTAAGCCATACTTCAGTAAATTAGGTATCTTACCACTGCCAAGTATATACATATATGAAACTCTTGTACATATGAAAGCAAGCCTAAGTTTATTCAAAACAAATTCTGAAATTCATATACACAACACTAGAACAAAGAATAATTTATTTGTGAAGTCACACAAAACAAAGATGTATGAAAATAGTTTCACATATGCTGGCTTACATCTTTACAATAAGCTACCTGAATCTATAAAAAAGATTGAATCACAACATCAATTTAAGAAATTGTTATTAAACTTCCTTAGAGCCAATAGCTTCTACAGCGTGGATGAATTTTTAAATTTGTAAATATTTAGTTAGCTACCTTAATTATAAATATTGTACTTAGTTTTTAATTTGACGTGTCCTATAACATGTACATGTTTTAATGGATGAATCAATAAATCAAATCAAATCAAATAACTAAAAAAAAAAAAAATACATATATAAGGTTCAAAGATAAATCTACATTAAAATCCAAACCCATTGTGTCTGTAGAAGAAAGGAAAAAAAGATCAGATAGAATGAAGTAATACTGGGAACTAAGAAAAGAACAACACATAGGGAAATGATTGATTCAACGTACCCCAAAGAGGGTGAAATGAAAAGAAGAAGAAAACATACATAAGGAAAATTGAAGGAATCAGAAGCACAAGACTAAAAAAGTTCAGAAATATCAGATACAAACAGTTTCATAAATCAGTCATAGCCAGTCACTTCTGGGAAGAAAATCAGTATATAGAACAAAAAGAAGAATTAACTTGTGGGACAGAGCAGCTATTTTAAGTTTGGAACACTTAGTTATGATTTTTTTTTTAGTTTGATTTATGAGTCACTATGTCACTACTTAGTTATGAACTTTGAAATCTCAGCATTTAATAGTTCAATCTCTGAATTCACCAATCCCACACTAGAGAATATTATAATTAATGAGGCAGGAAGATTGGAGTAGTTGGAGCAATATTAGTGCTTAAAACCAATTAAAACCAATTAAAATAAATGCACTACCTCTTACAAGTGAAACAGTGGATGTAACTTCTCCAAAATAGGAGCTTTGAAGTGATAAACATTACAGAAAGCAAATGATACAGGATTGTACAAATTTGGAAAATACATCACAGATGTATTTATAACCCTTTTCCGAGCATCATGAATACTCCTGTCATTATATTTCATCTCAGTCATAATGAATTATTTTGTTCATGCACAGCATAGATTATGCATGATTTCAATATTGTCGCTGAGGCATTATTGTGCTGCTGCCGGCCCATGCATAGGCGAGTGCTAGGCACTTGCCGAGAGAGAGACAGAGTGGGGAGACAGAGTGATGTGTGGATAATTCTTTCCTTGTCTTGCCGCCGTCAAAGATTGTGTAATTTCGGCAGCTTTTGAGAAACAATGGCTCGGGTATAAATAGAGGTGGTGTGTGGGAGCAGTCAGTTGTTAATGGAGTCGCTAGTGAGCTGTTAATTGTGTGTGTGCAGCTATTTGAAGTGTACTGCAAGTGATTCTTTCATTTGTTTACATGTGGTGAAGCAACGAGAGACTGCATTTCTGTATGTCACGTCATTTTTATAGCCTGTAAGGGGTGTACAACGTTTTTTTTTTTTTTTTTGCTGAAAGCATTTTAAATTTCTGCAAACTGGTCTTTAAATTCTATGAACCCACAAAGTCACAATATATACCTATATTATCATGATGATAAAGGCATGAAAGCTCTCTGATTTTGGCATCAATGGATTGTTTACAAAAAACACCATTGCCTATTATACATTCCCATCATGGTTGTCCTCATCATTATTTTGCAAACTTTAGGCATAGAGAGGGTAATGTGTTCCTTTGTGTAGGATTGCCACAATTAGGGGCAACAGATATGAGGGGAATGTATTATTGATTAATTTTCTTAATGAATCTATCAGCAGACACATAAGCAATTCCCCTCTTAAGTTTCCTAAATTATTATTGTTATCTTTTTTATTTTGGTATTTATTTATTTGGTGCAGTGCTGGTTTGAATTGCTTATGGGTATTTCATTGTTCATTGCTGGAATTTGGGAGTCACTGGTATGTACAACTTTCTGTGATAGTCCATTTGTGAATTCTATGTATGTTAGAACATTTTGTTTAGTTTGTTAGCTTGTATTGGCTCTTATTTTACAAATGTATTTAGTTATTTTGTGGTTACTTGTTCTCCATTGAGTTATATACATGTGCAAAAGATTTAGAGGGTAATAAGCTCCAATTATTATTAATTATGGTGGTATATATTTTGCAAACAAGTAGTCAATCTGAATTTTTTAACAAAGTTCTTTGTCCTTTACATAAAATATGTGCAATGCACAGCTTCAATTCAACTCCATTTTTCTTAGAACTACAGAATGGAGGTTTTGCATTAAGTCAATTTTAGTAATGCAAAGTGTAATTTTATCATATAGCTAGCTTCTTACTAAACTTTTTTTAAGTTGTGTAATATGCATCTTTATGTTGTATCTTATTTAAGCACATGTGTATTACTTAACAGAGAAAAGCAGCTGCATTATATAATTCAAAAATATATAGTAAAATTTATGTTTTTATTGTAATATTAAAGGAGATATAAATACAAAAAAGAACCATTCATAGGAAACTGAAAATCTTTATCAAACATGTTATTTAGTGGTGACATGAAAATCTGGGAATCCAAGTAACTAGATAGAAAAGTAGATTCAACAAAATACAGTACAAATACTTGTTTACTGCATATTCATATATGACTTCAAAGACATTAACAATCTATGTGCGACTGTTGATGTTATAGGAAGGCCACACTCGCGTACATCTATATGAACAGCAAATCAACAGTCAAAGGTTGATCATTGCCTTATTAATGTAAGTGACATATAATGGCCAGTAATTATCTCAGAATCTTCCCAAATTACACCATATCATATTCTTTTATTTTCTACTGAAAGCTAGCTTGTTATGTCTCCCAGAGCTTTGTCTCCTGGAGGCTGGGACATCCATAGTTCAAATCCCGGCCATGGTATTGAATTTTTCAGTCTGACTCTACTTATCCAAATCTTAGCATACAGACGGCTAGTGCAGAAGAACGATTAATTTCCATCACTTAACCTAATAAAAATGTTTTTGTTTTGCTTTATCATTCTTTTTAATATGTTTTCCTTATTTTGTAAATTTTTAGACAATTTGCTATTAATGTAAGGTGGTTCCTTTGGTGAATGAGTATCTGAGGAATGTATTATGATGTCATATCAGCAGTGCTGATATTTTTATTATTGTATTGTACTTACTATTATTTTATATTAGATATAAATTCATTATTGTGCAGAGTTGCACGTTGAAGAGTGCAGGCACTCTTAGGGAAGATTTGTTGTATCAGCTAGTAATTTTTATACACCTTTATCATAACTGCTCCTATGATACATTTACTTCATTCTGCAGTACCTACTTGTTAAGCGTAAGAAGTATGTTAAATATATAGTACAGCAGAATACATCCATGTATTAAACAGGAAAAAGACAGTAAAAGGGAAGCTCTCATTTGCAGGTGTGTTGTTATTTGTTCTTTAACATAAACAAATGCTCTTATTTTAATTTCACAACAAATTTTATATGTGGAGCAGAAAGGTTCATATCTAATGCTTGCTTTAAAAATAGTATTGTATTCCAATGTGTAAGTACTATGATACAATGAAGCACAAAATTAATATGATTTTGAGTCGAACTAATACTCAATGCTCCACTTATTGTTAGTATTTACCTAGAATGTGTTTCGTTAGGAACTTCCTAACATCATCAGCTGTTGTTGACTAATGGATGTGGGTGAGTTCACCAAACCGAAATATACGAGTCAAATGGAGAATTTAATGTCAGCATGGCACGTTGGCCATGGTAGCTCAATGCATTAGAGCGACTGGATGGAAACCAGGAGATCCGTGGTTCAAATCCCGGCCATGGCATTGAATTTTTCATGTTCACTCTCTGTTGAAATTTAGTTTGTATGAATCTAGATTAACAGAATGCTAACTCCTCACAATAGAATATTTAAGCTGATCAAATTGAAACTACCTGGGAAATCCCAGAAGTTACATGAGAGATGTAACTATAGATGGAGCACTTGTCCAGGGTGAGTATATGGAAAAGATGTGGGTCTCAGTCACAGTGAGAAGTCTGGGTAAATGTGCTTTCCATTCTTCAGCACTTTATTTTGCTCTAAAGATCTTCAATCCAGCATGTAAGTATCTCAGCTTATTATACCAGGTGAGTTATCCAACTGCGGTTTATAGTCTACTGTGAAAACATTGACCCTTTTAGCACAAAAGCTGTTATTGCAGCTGTGCCCTTCTAGTCGAACCAAGCATGGACACAGGTGCCACTTTGCATTTATGAAGTGTTTGAAACTTGGTTGAAAATATCTACTATGAACTATAAATTCATATCTATCTGCCAATGGAAAACTCAGCAATTATTGTATTTTGTAAACACCTATAATGTTTCGAAATTTAACTGTATTGGAACACCACAGTGAAGCAAAATAATTATTAAATTATAGATGAGTCGTATTTATTACAAAGTGAAGCTGATGTGTAATAAATATGACTCATCTATAATTTAATAACCTATAATGTTATAAAAATGTAATTGTGTCAAATCAAATTATAGGTCCCAAGAGGTAAAACAAAGAGTAATAAAAGTTTTGAGCTGAACACAAAGAATTTGAACCCTACTTGCAGTGACAAAGTCAATGCTAGGAAGGCAGCACAGGTTCCTATATGAATAAGTAACAACAGACCCCAGGCCCCCACCTTGGAACTTAACACATCTTTTACAGCCTAATACAGCGTTTTGAGCTCGTTTTGGTAGTTTTAACATAAATACAAAAAGTACATCTGCCATTACAGTTACTGTATGAGCTAAAGACTGCCATAATTTGTGACAGAAGCGAAAACAATCTACCTAATACTTAGCGTTTCTTGACATGGCTATACAACGAACATATGTTGGCTGAAAAATTAAATCCAATAGTCTCACTATATGGATGTCATTTTGTGTTCCAATATTATTGTCAACTGATGCATGTGATAGTTTGTTGATAGTTGATAACTTGTGATAGTACATCTACAAATAATAAAACATATCTTACTAGAAAATGATCCAAAAAATGACAGTATTCACTCATATAGTCTAAGAAATAATCATGATTTTTACAGCGCATTACTTAGGGGTACATTAAGCAGATACTGTATAAAAACATGGGGAAACAACTGTATAATAAGCTACCGGAATAAATTAAAATAATAAAAAATGCTTATCTAACGATAAAAACAATAAAGAAGAATCTAGTAGAAAATTCCTTTTATACCCTAGAGGAATTCAAAGATAGGACCTAAATGAACTGTGAATAAATTGTATGTGTAAATATTGTATATGTAAATATAGTATGTATTAGTAATTATTGTATTTGACAAATCCACAACATGTAGATGTTTTCATGGACGAAATAAATTGAATTTGAATTCCTTCAGGGGCATGTTTAAAGATATGTGTGAATGTATGCTAATGAATAAAAGTTTGTAAACTGGTCTAAAATTGCTACTGCAACTCTCTGTGTTGTGGTATGTTGTTTTTGGAATTGACATACATAGTGATTGCTTTCTGTCCCATACAACTAAGATGTCTACCCTTCCTCTATCAGCTGTTCTGCAAATCATCCATTAGAAGGCATTCTGAAAGGTGTAAGTTTCATATGTCACTTAGCACGTTGCTAAGTTCAAAAGTAAATAGGGGCAGTTGACTCACCTGGTATATGTGACTATTGGTGGATTTGCTTCCTATGCATAACTGGTGTGAGACATTCCATGGTGGTTTGTCTCTGGTGACCTCAATTCGGCAAGCTTAAATATTCTACTAATTAGTTATTACATTGTATAAATTGCAATAGCTGTCTACTGAATGAGTGCTCAGTCCAAATTTCAGTAAACAGCATAATTGTATATTCTCGTAACGTTTACGTAAATAAATAATTTACATATGAGACATCAGCATTTTGTTAGTCTAGATTTCATCCTATACTTTAATTTCAATACTTAATCAAAACCCACCATGTACTGTAACATGAGTATTTTTTATATGACAACCCTTCGAATAAAAGGAAATGTAAGTGGAACAGGTAGGAATGGTAGAAAAGAATATTTTTATATGTGTTACATTCTTTTGCATTTTGGCATACTGTTAATTTAGGGTAACAAAATAAATGATTTATGGTTGTAAATTAATATTTTTAAATGACATGATATGAAACTAATAAATAATTTTGCACAGCTACCTGACTTCTTGCTTCCCTATTCCCCCAGGAAAGCAATGAATATTTTAAAGTGCAATTAAATAAGATAGGATTAGTGACATTATTCTCTACGACAGCATGTCAACTAGTGAAAGATTAATGACGTGTTAACATTTTCAGAAAATTTCACTGTCTTTATATACTGTTGCAGATTGACTACAACAATGAAACAAATTGAGTTTAATTAGAATTAGGCAAGTGAGTCAACCTTGTATACATTTTTCTCCACTTAGAAGTTTTTTATGAAGACTAGTTTCTGGGAACTTCTTTCCCATCCTCAGTTCTGTGGTCAACTGATGGTGCAACTGGTATCTTTTTAATAACAGTGGCACTTCACTTTCTGGAATACTTCTTTTTATTCTATAAATTGAATTTTATTTACTTAAACCTCAGATACCAAAGAACAAAATATATAATTATATCAATTAGATCTAAACAAATCAGTGAAACTATGCAATCATCATTTCATTAAAGTAAACTATTTTAGAAATGCACATATAAGAGACATTTGATTCTAGCACATCCAAATTCCTTGTTTTAGCATGCAGGTATTTCTGCTAAAATAAAACAAAATTTACAAATAAGTTAATAGTCTCCTTCTGAAATGAAATCCCTTTTTCTCATTTTTACTTTTCTGAACTTCTTACTTATAAATTAGAGGAAACATTGAACTCCACATAAAATTGAGGAAGAAATGTGCAAGGTATTTGTAGACAGTCCGGAGAAGTCTGTCCATAGAGCTAGTGAGCAGTTAAACATCCCTAAATCCACTTTATCTAGGATTCTGCATATGTGACTAAAGCCACATTTAATGCCTACTAGGTATAGTAAAAATATTGAAGTTCTTAGCCGAGATTGGACAACATTTCCAGCATCTTCTATAAGGTAAGAGTGTTATATGCCAATAAATCTCAATGTATGAGTTTTGTTCTTTCTAAAAGAGGTCTTTGAATGTTGATCCAGTGTTCACCTATAATAATGAGAAAATACAGTAGGTACACTTCTAAAGAACATTTTTAGGAATAACAACTGATAAATTCATCAATTGGATGTCATAGTACATTACAACAAAGATCAATCAAACTTACTGCATAATCTCTGTACTAAAAAATGTTAGCAACCTGAGTACCATAAAAATACATATTTCACTAATATTCAGTCAGTTCTTTGATATGGCGTCATTTTGTGGAGTAATTCTGTAGATGCTTATACTCTATTCATAACTCAAAAGAAAATAATTTGTAAAATGTTCCATCTAAATATGTCTGCACACACTGCAGGGCCCACTTTAAGCAAAATAATACACTCACCTTACGCTGTCTATATATTCTAGAAAGTGTATGTTTCTTAAATAACAATCTTCATCTATTTAGCTCCAATGATAAAATCCATAATGACAGCACCAGTTCCAGTAAAAAAATAAACCTACAGGCAGCTGGTACAACTAAGAAAATTGCCTCAATATTGCATACTGGCATTCTAATGCACAATCTGATAACTGATGAAATATCAGACAAGTACCCAATTCAAAAGTTTTTGATAGATCAGTGCTTTTATACCTATCAAGAATGTAAATAATACTTCAAAGATTGTAAATAATGTTATAACTGTAGTATGATTGTAAATATAGTGGCTTGTAATTTATAATTTCATTGAGAAAGCCTGAAATTGTAACAAATTTCCAAAAGGTGAATAAAATTAATTTATTATTATTATTATTATTATTATTATTATTATTATTATTATTATTATTATTATTATTATTATTATTATTATTATTATTATTATTATTATTATTATTATTATTATTATTATTATTATTATTATTATTATTATTATTATTATTATTATTATTATTATTATTATTATTATTATTATTATTATTATTATTATTATTATTATTATTATTATTATTATTATTATTATTATTATTATTATTATTATTATTATTACTATTACTATTACTATTACTATTACTATTACTATTACTATTACTATTACTATTACTATTACTATTACTATTACTATTACTATTACTATTACTATTATTATTATTATTATTATTATTATTATTATTATTATTATTATTATTATTATTATTATTATTATTATTATTAATTATTATTATTAATTATTATTATTATTATTATTATTATTATTATTATTATTATTATTATTATTATTATTATTATTATTATTATTATTATTATTATTATTATTATTATTATTATTATTATTGTTATTGTTATTATTGTTATTATTATTATTGTTATTATTGTTATTGTTATTATTATTATTATTATTATTATTATTATTATTATTATTATTATTATTATTATTATTATTATTATTATTATTATTATTATTATTATTATTATTATTATTATTATTATTATTATTATTATTATCATTATTATTATTATCATCATCATCATCATCATCATTATTATCATCATTATTATTATCATCATCATCATCATTATTATCATCATTATTATTATCATTATCATTATTATCATTATTATTGTCATCGTCGTCATTAAAAACACCATTAAAAAAATTGTTATCCAAAATCTTAGCCTGTGTACAACTAGTGTGGAGAAATGATTAGTTTCCATCAATTAACTAAAATAATAAGAGTTAAATGATGAAACCTGGGAATCAAATACTTACGATAGTAAGTCGCCACAAATGGTGAATATTGGGTATGAGAGCCCCTAGTGGTTTACCAGGAAAATATGAGTCAATTGGAGAATTTAATGTCAGGACAGCACTTTGGCCATGGTAACTCAAGGGTAAGAGTGACTGGATGGAAGCCAGGAGATCCGTGGTTCAAATCCCGGCCATGGCATTGAATTTTTCATGTTGACTCTATCCAAAACCTTAGCCTGTATACGTCTAGTGTGGAGAAATGATTAATTTCCATCAATTAACTTAACTCATCATCATCATTATACATGCTTTATGTACAGGGTTTATGTAGTAGCAAAGATGGCCATGGTACACCCTGTTGCACATAGGTGAACTGCTGTGCGCTCATTAAGTTTTAAATGAATAACCCTGTATTACTCAGTAATAGTATCAACTTTATTTGAGAAACAATGACCATGACACCCTACACATCTCAGTAAGTCATAGTAATAATTTTTCAAACAGATGGGATAGACTTTGCCCCCTTTGGAGCAGATTCACTGGAAGCAACTCATTGATTTAATTGTTGCTTGGTTCCCTGAGTGTAATGTTAAACCTATGTCTCATTGATTGTGATTCTTTGATGCAAAATTCTTTCAGTTTTCGTTAAATAGCTCCAAATACATCTTTGAAGTTGAAAGCCACAGCTGGTTGTCCTCTAATGTGAGCAAATGCAGCACTCATCATGGTGACGTATGAGGACAATTTTGGTCATCTCTGGGTAAAACTTGCACATACTTTTTATTCCAATTGCCCTCCATCTGATGAAAGACATTTCTATTCATACAATGAATGGAGAAGAAAAAAAATGTTCATCTAGATGGCATCATTGATAACATTTCCCCAGAATGTTCTTTTTTTTATTCTTCTGTTTTTCTTGATTCAAAATATTTTCATAGCCATAAAATACCATTTTAGAAAGAGAGTTTTCAGCCTAAAAGAGAATTACAAAACACTCTATATAGCTTTGAAAAGTGATTAATTCGTAAGATATGTTCACATTAAATGTATCAGATGTGATTTCTTGTTAAGTTTACCAACACTGAATCTAAGCATTCAGATGTCATGAATTTTCCAAATTAGTACGAGTGTATTACTTGAATAAAAGCAGAAGAAATATTGCTGGTTTCTTGGCTTAAGTGTATTAGAGTATAAAGGAGCTATAGCTTCTCTATCTGAAAATACCTTGCTGCATAGCAGCACTATAGATTCATTTTGCACAAAGGCAAAAGCATTTAAAATAACACCAGACAGTAAACATGTGTTAAGAGGTAGAGTGAAAAACTTTTAAAAAATGCATGTCATCTTAAAAAATTTGTCTCATATACTTTTCTTCTCGGATGCATCACTATCCTTCTTTGAGATCATTCTCTTTCTTGTTTCTCAGTAGTTGGAACAGTAAACAAAAGTAGTTATGCATTACCAGAAGAAAATGGATACAACAAGTCTGGTGTTTAAGAAAATTAGTAAAGCTAAACTAAAGAAAATCATTAAGGAAGCAACCACATTTACAAAAGAAAAAGAAAGCAACAGCATATTCAGATCATTCACATATCACCCAAAAACATTTAATAAATTCAAAAATACCTTTAAGGAACAAAATATCATATTGGCACCTACTAATAGACACTCAGTTTTAAAATTGCTAAATTCAAAAACAAAAGATGAAATCCCATCAATTAATAGATCCGGAATATACCAAATAATTGTGAAAAATGAGCACTTCATTCACAAGTCAAAGAGCACTTTAGAAAGATCAAAATGAAACAAAGTCAGCAGTAGCATTTCATTTTTGGAATGAAAATCATAACATTGATCCAAATCCAAAATTTTTAAAAGGAGTGATGAACCAAAATAAACTGACATGGGAGAACACATTCATATGGAAAAATAAGAACCGAGTAATGAACTTCGAAATCCAATCAGTAGATAATTTGACAAAGAAGTTCATAGTTCCACCACCAGAGGGAAGAGAGCAGACGACAACAGACACTAGTTGGGGAGAGTTTGAAAATGGAAGCAATCAGCAAAACTTCCGAAACTAGTCCCTCGATAATATAAAATGTAAGTGATGAAGTGTCAATAAACTGACTACAAAGTTTTTCTGATAAACAAAAGTAGATTCATCTTGGTTCGTATGTTTACAATAATAATGAAAGGAGAAGGGGAAGGATGGTCAACAGCCAGTGAATGAAAATATCTTTCCTGTAGCTTTTATAAGTGAGTTATGGGTTTGCTTTCTTGCAATACAGATGTGTGCTCCCTTGTGAAAACAGTTACTATATGATGTCACCACAACCATGAACCTTTTTTTATTTATGCCCTCCAATGTTAAGTCATATCAGATGATGAATGAAAAGGGTGGAATGATACCCAGAAGAGTCCAGGGTCCATAGAGCTTAAAGTTACCTGAATTTGTTTTTCAGCATAAGGGAAAACTGCAGAACAAAGCTGATCCAGGTAACTCACTCACATTATTCAGGCAATTCACATGAAGTGATTGCCGGCAGTAAGGAGGAGGAAATTGTCATACTACTTTCTGGAACTTAACAAATCCAGGAAATTTTGAAGCCTTTATGTGCTATTAGTTATTTCAAGGGTCTTCATTTTTGCCTTCTCAGGAACATTCCAATTTAAGAACTTTCCATTTCTAGAACAATTGTTTGCCAGACCTATATAAGAGGGTACACAAGCAAGCCAAGATTTCAGTTAGTCATTTTGCACTGTAAAGTTACAAATTCTTCAGTGCAAATTGTGTGTGCAATAGATTATGTAAACATTAGCACTACAGAAATCTATTGGTCAGACGTGTTTGCTCTGGGTGTGAGCAACTGTGAAATTAAGTGTAAGTTAGTGCTTTGCTAACTTGTTATGTGATAAATGTATGTAGCACAACTTTGTCTATTCAGTTGGATGTAATGTTTTATGTGTGTTTTGAACAGTGATAATTTAAAGTGTTTTACTTATGGTAACAAAAAGTTGTTAAGTATTCTTTATAAAATAAACATTTTTCAAGTCTTCCAGCAAAGCAAAATCTTAAAAGTTTGGGAAAAGCCACTTCCATATTTGAACATTTTCTAAAACCAATATTATAAATCCTTATATCTTATTAAAGCCCTAAGTTTATTAAGGAAAGAGGTACATCTGTACTTGTAGTGTAAAACAGACTTTCCTTCTTCTGTGTCTATTACTCTTTGCTACAGAGGGCGATGCAAGCTGAGTAAAAAATGCTGTGTGTATGTTTGACTGACACCATCTGACTGGTTGGTAAAGCAGATATAAGAAACCAAAACACTGCATTCTTATGCCCCTGTGGGACATGTGAGGATACTAAGGGTGGGGAACCTAGGGAGAAATTACAGTAGAGAGCAGAGTCCCTAACTACTGATTTAAATTACCTTGTGGCAACTTGTACAATCAGCTCCTCTCCCCCTTGCAGGCTTATTACACATGCTGGGAGACCTCAACTTGCTTCAATCTGGAAAACAAAGATTTTCAGAGAGCAAAACCACCTCTGACACTAGAATCCTAAAACAGTCCATTAGGATGAAAGTGAAGTGAAATGAGGATTGAAGTTTAACGGAGGAACATGTTTTTCAGAACATGTAATCATTCTTCCCAGCATACTCCTAGCGACTCGGGGAAACCCCCTATGGGTCAGGAAGGTTGAACCCCGATCTTCCAAATGCGGGCTGCAGGCGCCACCTCCTGAGCCATCCCACTCTGCAGAGAGCTCGTCTCTGTAGCGTAGTGTTAGCATCTCTGCCTCGTATAAAAAGCTTCCGAGTTCCAATCTCAGTCAGGACGAGTTATCTGGGTAAAATTAATTCCGGGTTTTCCCCTCATTATCAAAGAAAAATTTCTAATTACTATGCTCAATGGATCCTGGGTCATTTGAGCGTCATTTCATCCATTTCGCTCATCGCCCGATATGACAACGTTGGGAGGACGTTAAAAGAACTTTGCAGAGCCCTTATGATCGATTATTGCATTAGTCAATAAGGATTTGTAATTAATAACGTAATTCAATGAAAGGCTGCAATGTAACTAAACTGATAAGTTCTGACTTTTGAAGGTTTCCTACTTTTTATAAAAACATTATTGGTATTACGATTGCAAATATAAATGCTTAAAACTTCCCCATCTCTCGCAAAAAGGGGAGGGTTCACGGATATTTAACCTTTCAAACTTTATCGTGTTAATTTTAATAAATTTAGCAAATGTTATCAAACATTTGTGTAGACGTAATTTAGAGTTCTCTTTAACGTTGTGTTTACGTATCACATATCTATGTGTGATTTGATAGATAGATAGTTTTATTCACCTTAGGAATATACAATATTCATGGCTTCGTCAAATTTGTACCCATAAGAATAATACATTTCTTATGAGTAATACAATTATGAATAATACAATAGTAATTAAATAATACAATAGTAGTTAAATAATACAATAGTGATTAAAGTAATGCAGTAGTAATTAACAGAATAATAAAACAAATAGTAATTAAGAATAATGCAACTTAGGTCACATAATAGTTTAATGTATTACATTTTTAAGAACTAGGCTGTAAGAGACATAATTTTTACCGAAAAAAAATCAATATTTACTTTATTATTTAATTTTACTTCTTAGAAACTCATCTGTCTGTGACATTACTTTTAGTAGGATATTTTTTACAGCTTTTCTGAATATTACAAGTATCACCTCCGAAGTTGCACAGGTATTTATTCACAAACATCATTTTAGGAAGCATTGATATGTTGATCATGTTTTAAGTATTCTTCCACTGAATGATATTCATATTCATATTATTCATATTCATATTTATTCACCAGGAGATTCTTACAGAATTTTGGGCTTTGTCAAAATAATATAAATAATTTAAATATATACAGTTGTAAAAATATTTAACTACACAGGATACATGATAATTCTATAAACATTAGTCCTTTTAACAATTAGTGTGATATTTATAAAGGTTTGAAAGCTAATACACATCATCTTAAGTCGTAAAATCCACTGGGTGAGGCAGGTCCAGGCGTCCACATCATCTTCCTTGTTGTATCAGCATGTAGTCTCAAACATATGTAACAAGCAATTTACAAATTCGGATTAGTGTTATGTCATATAGCCTATGTCACATATACATTACAGGTTTTTTATTTAGCATGTATACAAATATTCATCTATATCATAGAAAGCACTATTGATTAAATAATTTTTTAACTGTTTAGTAAACTCTGGACCTGATGTTTGTTTAATATTGAATGGTAATTTATTGTATAATACTTTTCCAATCACAAAGGGATTCTTGTCAAAAAACTTCTTTCCTTTCCCTTCCCTATACATATTGCTTTTGGTTCTAGTATCGTATGTGTGTACATTGCTATTAATCTTTATATCTGATTTATGTCTGACTAAAAGAATAACCCTATAAATGTATAATGACACCACAGTTAATATTCTTTCACTTTTAAAAACTTCCTTACAGGAGTCCCTGGAATTTAGTGAGCATATGGTTCTTACACACCTTTTCTGTAATACATGTAGCCGCTTTAAATTATCTTTATACATTGTACCCCATAATTCAATACCATAATTTAAATGAGAGTGTATAGTTCCAAAGTAAATCCATTTTAAATGAGTTTTATCCAGGTAATGTGCCATATAATTTAACAAATAAATACCCTTACTAATTTTATTACATACAGAGTTTACATGATTTGTCCAAGATAAATTTTTGTCCATATGTAGTCCAAGGAATAAGTGATTGTCTGATGTTTCTAATTCTTCATTTTCAATTTTAATTCTTATATTACTAGACAGGAGTTTACTGATTTTAAAATATATTATGCTTGTCTTATCTAGATTATTAACCAGGTTGTTGCTAACCAGAAATTTGAATATTTTATCTGTGCCTGAATGTATATTAGTAATTAAGTTATCTTCTGTTTTACCCCAACAAATAATTGATGCGTCATCAGCATATGACACAGCTTTAACATTATTAGGAGCAGGTAAGTCATTTGTATACAAGGTGAATAATAGTGGTCCAAGCACCGATCCTTGTGGGACACAAGGCAACCTTCTCTTAGAAATGATTTTACAGTCAGTTTAAAACTTTTTTTCGAAGTTATACTTTTAATGCCATCGGGTAGTTTGTTATATAATAATACTGCTTTATGTTCGAAGCTATGTGTGAATAAAGTTGTATTGTGGCTTATAATGCGTAGATCTGATTTACTTCTTTTATTATGTGTATGTATCTGCGAATTTGTTTCAAATTGAGCAAGTACAATTCTTGTCCTAACTAGAGCTTCATATATATACACACAGGGTAATGGAAGCATTTTTAGTAGTTTAAAATATGGTTTACAGCTGGTGGTGAAAGGAATATTTACTATATAACGAATAGCCCTTTTCTGCAGTCTAAATATTTTTGATACATCTTTAGCAATACGATGATGTATGCTGTATAATTGGATATCATGTGCTGGGTATGATTTGTCAATTATTTAAGACAAATGCGACCAGAAACATCTATTAGATTCATCATATTCTGATTCTGTAATCAAAATTGCTGCCCGTGCTGACCTGAGCTGCTTTGCCACAAGAGGCGCTATCAGTTGCCTTCGAATTCCTTCTTCGGGCGACATCGTGCTTTTGAGTTCACTGAAGCTGAAGTTCGTATTCTTTCGGCAGTGCGGTGTTCTGTGGGGCGTGGGTTGGCGAGCATGATAAGACATTGATTTACCAGTTACCAGGTAACATTTGGCGGCATTGCATAAGAAAAGAAAGGCGGAACGTTTATTTCTGAGTTGAACAATTGGAATGAAAAATAACGTTTTGCAGGTGGTTCGGTAATTTTGAATAAAGGAAATGTTTACTGTATTCGTGCAATTGGTAAAATAGATTGTACATCTGTGGGATTGTTAGATCTTAATTGTATACTGCAAGTCACAGCAATATAATGGCTGATCCCAGAATTAAAACTCTAAGAATCAAATCTGGGGTCGTGAAGCGATTAGCCAAAGAGAAAGTAATGTACGAGAAGGAAGCTGAACAGCAGAAGCAGCGAATCGAAAAACTGAAAGAGGAAGGTAATTACATTTTTGATGTAAACTATTATGTTTGTCAGCTGTAAATGAATTACACAAGTGAAATAATGCTGCTGTAAATACCATATTACTGATATATGGCGTGTTTGTGGTCTTCCTGAAATCCTGTTAAGCCTTCCACCCTTTTTTAGGAGACGTCTTGTTTTATAGGAAAATAATCGCTTAAGGAGAGAAAATATTTCCACCTGCTCACTACTAACCATGTAGGATAGGTAGATTAGTGAAAACCATCAGATATGCTCTACTACTTTGCCCAATTTAGGAATGGTAAGAGAGTGGAATAATCGAGAATACGCTGGAAAGGAGTAGATGTTACTGCGGCAGAAGTTATCTGCCCTCCCGGTTCATTTAGGAGCTTTTCTTTTATTGCAAAGTATTGCGGAAATACAACAGAAAACATGTAGAATGTTGCTCATGGGGAATGAGGCCAACCTGAGTAGCACTAGGCTTTATCGTCGCTTCGCGGTTAAACATCCCCCGGTATGTTTAGGGTCTCCAAGACTTGGGCTATATCTTGCGTTTGTATTCGCATAAACTGTTTATATTGGTTAATCCCATGTTGGTATCTGTGACGTTAGTGCTCACAGTATAGATGACTGAGAAATTGGTCCAAAAAGTAAAGTATGTCGAAACCGCCAAATTTGTGATTTTTGTGGGGAATGTATTAGTGGTAGAAATAAAGAAATGCAGTTGTCACTTCCAGTACAAACTTGTGATACCCGTAGTTCCCATATTTGAAACCATGAAGCTCATGAGCCCACTGGGTGCAAATGAAGTTTTTCTTCCATGCATTTTCACCATATTACTTTGCCATCCTTATGCAAATAATGGCTCATTTTGGGACTTAATGCAAGTGATAATGGGTTCTAAGTGGCAAAATGTAGCCTAAACATCCATGTAGCTAAACGCCAATAATCCAAAAGGACTAGTGGAGTTTCTCCTCCATTAGTTAGGCACTTTCACTCATATGCAATATCCTAAACATGGCATGGTTTAGAGTCTGCATGCCATTGTTTTGCTGTAAAAGATAACCTCATGAATAGGGTGGATTAGTTACACAATGTGATGTTAACATCTATTCCAGAAGCCTTACTTTGGTTAATATTACTAACTTTTATTATACTTAATTTTTCATCTATGAGTGCAGAAGGTTGTCTGAAAACATTCCTGTGATGCTGGATCATTTGGGGTTTAGCTTCACAGATCCTACACCTAACCTTGGCCGTTGTGGTGTCCTAAACCCTTCTTATAAAAAGACATCCCTGGTCTATGCTTTGCAGCTTAGGACACTCCATCATTTGATTAAGCTCAATCATTATATTGTGTCATGTTGGCAGACTGCATCAGTATTGGTAGTGTTACTCAGTTGTGAATGGTTTTGTAAGAGGTCAAAAGATGTAGATTGATAATACCCCAAAAAGATCGATGAAACAGTTAAAATAATCAAAATTGATGAGTTTTTCACTTAATTATATTTTAAATTTGTTGTGGACCAATATGTTGTGTTTCAGATATTAGCGAAAGGGATTTTGTTCATGGGTACTACACCCCAGGGGTGACCAAATATCCTCTGTGGTGTGGGAGTAACATGTCTGTCTCTCATTTAAGATCTCCTGAATTTGAATCTCGTCAGGTTGAGTTATCTGGATAAGGTTTCTTTTTTTGGAGTTTTCCCTTAACCTGAAAGGTGAATGACTGGTAAATCTAAGCTCTGTGTACCCTGTACTGTATGCCCACGACAAGAAGGCTAGAGGGGTATGAAGGGCAGAGGAGCTTGAATCTGCTCTGGTAACAGATCTGTTTACTAGGAAAGGAGGGTATGAGAGTGCATATGAGTCACCCATGCTGCCAGATCTAATATTTGTTGTAGTTAATGCAGCGATAGGTATGTATGGCTGAGTTATGTGACAACCCTGTGTATTTTAAACAAACCTTCCATCCTTGTCATACTGGGAAGGTGAGCATGAACACCGTTCGGGACAGCAAAAGTGATTACGCTACACATTCCTCTAGCTTGCCTTCTTGTCTTGGTTCTACAGTACTTATTTGAACATCATTTCATTCATTGTCCGATATGACTTAACGTTGGAGGTTTTTCCTTATCTTGAAAGATGAATGACAGGAAAACACTAGTGTCTATTAACACTGAACTCCTTCGAACACCATTTCACCTGTTTCGTTCATTATCCAATATGATCTTTGTTGGAGGACATTAAATAAATTTAAAAAAATAGGCCAAATATATAAGTATTGGAAAGCATTATATTTTTAAGGATGATTGGTCAGAAACTTATGCAATTTTTTGCTCTCTTTTCATAGTATTACTATCAAACTTGAAGACTTGTGTCCAATTACTGGACACATTTTATATGTCATTTCTTATAATTTTATTCAACACCAACCAAGCGATTGGTAAAATATAGATAACAGTGGTAATATATACTCATCTCATTTGTCTTAAATGTTTTGGAAAACATTGCAATTATTATGCAAATAAGTACAATACAAATTTGATTTGTGAGGTACTGCGGTGTGTAAAAGATGAAGTTTATCAAATGGTAGTGCCAAGTTTTAAAAGAAGTTTGCTTTTGTTGCTTTTAAATCTGGCTTGTCAAGAGCAGTGTTGTCAAATATTTTTATTGCAAATCACTTCTTACTTTGTGTAGCACTTATGTTGATTAGGTAGAGGAAGTATTGCATTTCATCCAAACATTCAATTCAGATTTCACTGGAAATACATATGACATCCCCTAAATTCAAGAAGCAGCATTGTCAATGTACACTTGCGTGCACAAGACAGAAATATCTATATCTAGTTTTCTGTTAATATCCTGTAAAATACACATACAATAAGTTTTGTAGAATTGTTTTAATGAAGGAAAAATGAAACTATTGCATGAAACACATAAATCTATTTAAAACACAGATCTTCAGATTTCTAATTTAGTGAACCTAAAATGGATTTTGCATTGACTTCAGACTCGAGTTTACCACAAGTTAAAATTCACAACTGTTATTAGCTTGCTTAAGTATTATGTATACTGACTGTTATCCTAGTAAGTTAGTCATTTTTCATGTAGCTACATATTTTTTTTAATGGAGAAGGGTTTAATTTTTAATTTATGTTCTTACTGTGCATTTATTTCTAGGCAAAGATGAACACTACGTGAAGAAACAAGAAGAAGTGCTTCAAGAATCATTAATGATGATTCCAGACTGTCAGCGCAGACTCTCAAAAGCTGTTGAAGAACTAACAACATTACTAGATTCTGAATCAGATCTTAATGAAACAGAGGAATATACAGCTGCCAAGACTATTCTAGAAGACGCTAAGAATCAGCTACCAGCCTCTGAGATCTCATCTTAATTTCTTTGAGCAGTGTGCACATGAAGGACTGATCAAGTTTCTGTAGCTTAAATCTAAAATCGGAACTTGTTGCTTTTTAATTTGGTTTTTGACTCGCATATTAATACATTAATTATACATTTATATTTTTTATAATATTGCATATATTGGATTTGATGTGATAGGTAAAAACAATATGGCATTTAACTTTCCACCACCATTTCCAAAAAGAAATGTAGGCAATGTGATTCAAGAACAGCTTAGTAATCCACATCCTGCAAACTTCTCGCAGCCACCTCCCAACTGTGACTCAACCCCACACAGAACAAATTATAATGTTCCTCCTCCTCAAGCAGTTCCTTCACCAGCATATCAGCAGCTACGTTTTCCAAGATGGCAGCAGTCTGATGAGATGCCCATGCCTTGGAATGCCACTCTCCCTGCATTAACAAGACCTTCGCTTCAGCAATATGATCAAGAAAATCATCCTGCCATTACTAGTGGTACTCAGCCAATCAACCAATACTCTTATCCTGGAAATGCGAAACTTAATCCTTTGGACCAAGCAGAGGAAAGTGTTACCCTACCAGACGATTCATCCAGATGCAAAGCTTGGGATGAAACTTGGTTAAAAAATTGGTTATCAAGACGCAGAATTAACACTGTTGTTCACACCACAGAAAGAGAAGCTTCAAAAGGATTAAAGGTACTGAATACATTGAGATATGAATGTTTTAATCGCAAAAACTATTTGTAGTTGGTTTATTGATACTCGTCACTTACTTAGAAATACATTAGAAATAAAATTGTACAATTTGCGTCAAAAACTTACAAAACAATTAGGAAATATTTTTGGAAAATTTTGAAATCAATTTATTTGCATTTCTTAATGGAAAAATGAAGACAAAAACAGCAAATTTAAAAAAAATAAACTTAAAAATTTATGCCAAAAAGCAAGCCCCTTTGAAAATAAAAACCAAGAAGACAGACATAACCTAAAAGATCATCCAAACAATGTTGGTAACCTGTCAAACCAAATGCAAAAGTAAGTGACGAGTATCAATAAACCAACTACAAATACCTATTGTAATTAATTTTGACGTCACTGTTACTAAATTCCTCCAAACACATATAAGAATATTTTTCTTCTGCATCTAATTGGTCTCTTGATTAATTTTACAGGCTGTATATGAGTCATGAGCTGAGAATGTTAATTTCCAATCTTAAAGCAAACTTTATGTAAATAAAACATTTTGCATCACATTGCAGCTGAGTGGTTAGACCATATCACTCTCACCAAAGCAGCCTGGGTTTGATTCCAGGCAACTGCATGTGAGATTTGTGGTGAACAATGTGGTGCAGAGGTGGGTTTTCTCCAGGATCTCCGGTTTTTCCTGCCATCATTCCAACAATTGCTCTGTTATCATATTTTCATTCATTTCTCCCTCATTTTGTCATCCACTTCTCTGACTCTCACACCAGGCATTAGGGTGATTATCCATCCTGGATTCTCTATCCCTTAACACCATAATAGTGGTAAAACTAGGGAAGTTAAGAAGTTTCCTTTTGTGTCAGCCTCGTGTTTGTATCAACTCTGAGGAGCAAACATAACTTAAATTTCAACTCCTGTGTCAATGTTTTATTGTGTAATGTGCACTATTTGAATAACAGTAACTGTAAACACAAATTAAAAGTTGTATTGTAATTATATAAATTTACGTTCTCCAATGTTAAGTCATATTGGATGATGAATGGAATGGGTAAAATGATGCTCAAATGAGCCCAGGGTCTATAGAGCTCAGAGTTACCTTACATTCGTCCTTCAGGATAAGGAAAAACCCCAGAAAAACCTTATCCAGGTACCTCACCCTGACCAAAATTCGAACTCGGGACCTCTTGAACATGAGGCAGACATGCCACCATCTACGCTACTGAGGCAGGCTTGAAATTATACGCTGGATAGTTAAATGTTTATGCATCACTATCAGGAAGAGGAATAAAAGTAACATCTATCACTTTTTCTTTTTGAAAATCTAAATTTATTTTCTATCAACCAATGAAAGATTTGCGAGGAAGGCAACTTCAGATCAGTGTTGACGAATTTAAAATATTTTCTAAATTCAGCAGTTCATTATTAAAGAGAAACTTGTACACTCTCCTGTGAATAGCACATTTGATAGTCTTCCCCATTTTTTCTAATTTTGACATTTAATTTCTTTTCTTCCATGGTGTTCGCAAAGCTTTCATGGAATATTTCAGATTTAGAAGCATTGTATGATGTTATTCACAAAGTGAATTAGTTTGTTAAAGATATTCAACACGTTTGGTTAATTAACGAAAATAAATTGTTCTTTTTTGAACCACAGGCCTAAAAGAGGTCTGAACTATAAAGCCTGGGACTTAAAGTACTTATCTACTCATTTTAAGTCATCATTAAGGTAGTTGTCGAAAGTGTACATGAAAACTTCTAGTGATCTACCGTGAAAAATGTGTCAGTTGGTAAATCTAGTGTTATGCTGGCATGTTGCCATGATAGCTGAATGTTTAAGAGCAACCGGACGGAAGTTAGAAGATCCGTGGTTCAAATCCCACCTATGTTTCATTCTGACTCACCTTTCCAATTATTCAATACAGTTCATTTCACGCTGCTTTAAATGGTGTACCTTCAGAGTGCCTCATTGTTTCACCTTATTATCCTCATTGAGCCAACAGCAGATACAGAAGCAGCTATGTTTATTGCCTTACTGTTCTGTGTTTCAAATGGGATATTTGTCCTTGAACGTTACTAGGTGAGCAACCAATCATCTTGCGGTGTTGTCATATCGCATTTTCCATAACTGGTGTGTGACATGCATCAACTGAATCCATCTTTAATAAATACTATTTGCACTAAGACAGAAATTCAAATTTTGCAAAAAGTGATCCATGAGGAATGTGGGAGTAATGTGTCCAACATAATCATAAAACCCTATATTTTTAACTCTGTTTTCCTAACATAAAGTACCAATATATTATAATGCACTGTAATGAACATCATTATTGTTTGGCATGTATGCTTATATATATATATATATATATATATATATATATATATATATATATATATTTGTTATTACTCATAACTGAAATGTAAAGTTTGACATGACTGATAGAAGAATTACTTTGAATAAGCCAAGGTGTTAGCTAAATTCGAGCGAGAGGAAACAGTACACTTACTGATGGTTTATGAAATGCTGCATCGGCAGAACTTTATCTTGACACATATGTTTGTGAATGGTTCGTAATCTGTTTACCCTAGAGAGTTCAAAGTAGTATTATTCAGTTATTCTTCTGTTTAAAACCCAGGGAATAGTGAATCCTTGAGGCAATTTGCAATAGAAATGAGACACAAGGTAATCACCTTCCTCCTTTCCACTGCAGTACAATCCAATTGATTTAATGTGGGCTCAAATTGTGTTACAAACAGTTGCAAACGCAAATAATACTTTTAAACTGACTAATATTAAACAACTTATTCACCAAGAAATTGAAAAGGTAACACAAGACTGGGAAAACATGTGCGACATGCAGATAAACTACAAGAAACCAATTTTGGAAAGAAAAAGCATGTGACAAGATTTTGGAGCCTATGATTATAAATTTGCAGCACTCTGACGAAAACAATGACAATGATGAATTGTCTGTTAATGTAAATTACATTCATGGCTATATGAATGCGCCACTGGCAGTTCTGTTGGATTAGAAAAATAGGTAATTTATAAACCACTATAATTATAGCATTTAAAACATGTGCATAATATACAAATATCCATATTGCAATTGTGATTTCAACAAGCTCATTATTATAAACATTTTGGGAATTCAGTTTGGGTTCCCTTACGTTTAGTGCCATGCTCTATAGGACAGTGTGCAAGAGGGAAATATAAAAAGAGTGGGGATCATGAGGTAGCAGTGCTGAGTGCTCTAATGCATCTGATTTGCCTGAGTCCAGAATTCTTCCCATTTGAAACGCATAACTGCTAATCGTATACATATAGAAGAGGGGTGAATAACACTCCACAAAGTCAAATGGAGGGTACAATTTTCTTAAGGTTTGCTATTCATATTGCTGTTTCACATCATTCAAAAGTTTCAAACTATTCATGGTTTATGAAAGCATGATCCATAGATAGTCGTGCATACTTACATTTCTATTATGGTGTGCTTTTGGTTTTCTGCATATCGACTTACATTTGTGTACATCAAATTGGATTCTAAGGTTTTATTAACTGAGCCATTTGTGTTAGTGACCAATCTTGCTCTAAGGTTAATATGCCCTAACTTCCCTTTTCCTAAGAGTAGTAAAGAATTTGCTTTTTATGGATGGTGAACATGAAAAATTCAATGTCATGGCCGGGATTTGAACCACGGATCTCCTGGTTTCCGTCCAGTCACTCTAACCCATTGAGCTACCATGGTTAACTTGCTGTCACGACACTAAATTCCCCATTTGGCTCGTATATTTCCCCGGTAGACCACTAGGGGCTCTCTCATCCAAGATACACCGTTTAAGGCAACTTACTATTTTAAGTACTTGAGTCCCAGGCTTCAACATTTAACTCTTATTTTAGTTAATGGAAATTAATAATTTCTTCACACTAACTATATATAGGCTAAGAGTCAAATGGAGAATTTAGTGTTGCGACAACAAGTTGACCGTGATAGCTCAATGGGTTAGAGAGACTGGACAGAAACAAGAAGATCCGTGGTTCAAATCTCGGCCATGGCATTAAATTTTTTATGTTGACTCTATCAAAGATCTTAGCCTATATACGGCTAGTGTGAAGAAATGATTAATTTCCATCATTTAACTAAAATTTGCTTTTTAATTTGTGAAGTTTTATATTTCAATTTTTTTTCCCCCCAAATACTTCGGGTTCCTATGTTTCATGTTGAAGTAGTTAAAATTGTGGTGTCAATTTATAGAGATAATGTGATTATAATTTTCAGGTTTATATTTATGTAATGAGCCACAAGGTTGGTGTAGTTATTGAGTTGAAGCAGTTTTGTAATAAATTTTGTAAAAGTTAAATTATGGCAATGTTTTACTGTGTCTTTTTGTTCATTTACTGGTTGGTACGAGATTCATATAGGGTTAATGGTGTACACAGTATTGTATTCACTGAAAATTCCTAGTTAGCATTAATATTTGTGTTTTAATATTTATATTTCTGAAAATTAATGATTTAAGTTCATAGATAGTCAGCATGAAAAATTCAATGCCATGGCTGGAATTTGAATCACGGATCTCCTGGTTTCTGTCCAGTCGCTCTAACCCATTGAGCTACTATGGCCAATTTGCCATCACAACATTAAATTCTCCATTTGACTCTTATATTTCCCCGGTAGACCACTAGGGGCTCTCGTATTCAAGATGCACCGTTTGTGGCGACTTATTATCGTAAATATTTGAGTCCTAGGCTTCATCATTTAACTCTTATTATTTTAGTTAATTGATGGAAATTAATCATTTCTTCAGACTAGTCGTATATAGGCTAAGGTATTTGATAGAGTCAACATGAAAAATTCAATGCCATGGCCAGGATTTGAACCACGGATCTCCTGGTTTCCGTCCAGTCGCTCTAACCTTGGAAATATGAGTCAAATGGAGAATTTAATGTCATGACGGCAAGTTGGCCATGGTAGTTCGATGGGTTAGAGCGACTGGACAGAAACCAGGAGATCCATGGTTCAAATCCTGACCATGGCATTGAATTATTCATGTTGACTATCTATCAAAGACATTAGCCTATATATGACTAGTGTGAAGAAATTATTAATTTCCATCAATTAACTAAAACTAAGTTCATTTTTGAAAAGAATTGTTATTTTAGTGAAATATTTATTAATTTCAAAGATAAGGTCTCCTTCATTAAAAGAAATTTGTGCTGTAATTTAAGAAATGTATATTTGCAAAAGTTTCTTACTAAAAATTCTTGTTGTTTTTCCATACCAATAAATAAATCTTGTCTTGATAACTCAGCTATAATGTTCATTACAAAATGTACACTCTAAAAGTTAATGTTTATTTATTTTATAAAAGGCATCTTTTTCCTTTATAAATTAGCTACCATAAAATGTTATTGATGCTTCTTTCTTTCTGAGGTGTACTTCAATTAATTTCTTAAATCAATTTCATAAGCCTGGTCACGTCGCATAAATATTATTTCAATATACAGCATGGATTTAATGTGCACTATATTTTGATTTATTTGTGAAATTCAGTTACTTTTGTTTTGCAAAACCTGTTTATTTGGGTTGTTTCACATTTATTCAAGTTACTGCTAATATGGACCGTATGTTGTTAATATTCTTGTTTTATTTCAGGTATTTCAAGCAAGAGAAATGCTAAAAAAATGTTCTAAATTACTTCAGAACCTCGAAAACTCTCATCAGGAATTGCTTGCTAACAAGGATAAGCTTACAAACCAGGTTTGGCTAGACAAGTGGAGTCACATTAATGATATGCAAGTAAGTTGTCTTGAATGATTATAATGGGGTTATGTTAACATTCATTTTAATTATTAAAACATTTGTAGTAATTTTTTTTCATACTATGTTACGCATCAAAACCCATAATCTTGATCCAAATCCAAAATTATTAAAAGGCGTGATAAGTCATAAACTCAACGTGGGAGAGCACACAGAGACTGATTAATAAATTTCTAAGTCCCACCAGTCGACAATTTAATAAAGAAGTTCATTATTCCACCACCAAAGAGAAGACTGCAGATAACTACAACCAACAATAGTTGGACTTCCAAGATTGAAAATGGAAACAACTTCAGAAATAAAAAGTAAATCGCGTGTGGAAAAAATCAGACTAAAAATGTTTTATTAATTCTTCGTTGTTATAAAATCCTCCAAAGTTCAGTTAATTGATTTTATGTTTGGGTTGACCAGCCTAGCCAGTGTGTGTTTGAACTGGTCTTATTTTAATCATATCTGCCCAAGTGTTTTTACTTGATATTGCTGTATAGAACCTTGGGGTTAATCCTACTTTAATCCTTTGCAATGTTTTAATTGCGCTGTCTAGCTAGCTCCTTAGATGTAGAACAAATTTCAGTTAACTATAGAAAACTATATCTGGATGGGCTTGTATTTTCAAAGTACTATAGTCAAAATATACAAGAAAATGGATAGGCTCTTTCTTTCTAATATGCGACACGGCGATTTTTCTCTAAGTCCTTTACACTTTTTGATGTTTTTATATACAACCATGAATTTTAATATAATTTCTTTACTTTTTAGTGCAATTTTATGTTGGAGGGCATTCTTTTAATGTTATTAATTGTTTATTTACTTTGTAATGTAGCCATATTGAATTCAGTGCATTCAAACTATCCTTATTTCTCCACTGAATGCAATGCTGCCAACAGTCTTACTTGTCCCTAAATTACACTATCTAGCAGACTAACACAAAGTAGTACCTAAATTGCACCTAATTGTAGTCCTTGCCAGTGTGACTCTTTGGTTTGTGTGCACATTTGTCACTAGGTCGACAAAGTACACTGAGTGTTTCACTCCTAAGTATGCAGCAAACCCTTCAGCCATCAACCCATACATGCTCTGCAATTAGACTGTAGAGTGTATTTGCATGCCCTCTATGATGCGCCCACGATGAAACTTGCGTCCTATTTTGCATTCGTTGATTTGAACTATGTGGCCAGGACTGCCATTTTTTTACCTTGCAGTATACTTGGTGTCATTTGACATGCACACTTCGCGGCAGTAGCCGAACCAGTCCGATACAGTGTGTGAGCTCATACATGTATTTCCTACGGAGCACTCCATTATTGTCATGTCGTAAGATTGTTTATGTGCAAAGCAGTGCATTAGTAATAAAATTTGACTGGGCAATAACTTAGCTTGCTCAAACTATGTTCCTTTGCACATGGGCTGTGTCACCTATGTCTGAGGCATTTTTGCAGAGGTTGGCTACAAGTTTTACATATCTTTCTCATGTTGACTGCAATGCGAGGACTGGCTGGTTGTCTGCTTGTGCATGCGTATACGTGCACCTTTGGACTTAGAAAATATTGTCGCATCGCACAAATGAAAGTTTCTCCAATGGATGCATTATTACTGAGTGAATATAGGCTAAAATTAAATTTACTCAAGTCAGTTTCTTTATTCACATTAAAAATAGAATATTTGCAAAATCTGAAGCATCTTGGAAGCAGTTTCAACATTTCTGTGATGAGTAAGGATATGATGCAGTGAAGCACAAAATTAATATAATTTTGAGTCAAACTAGTAGTCAATGCTCAATATATTGCTATTGTTTACTTAGAACGCATTTTGTTAGGACCTTTCTAACATTCTCAGCTAATGTTGACTATTGAATTTTGATTTGGTGAACTCCTTGGAGTTGATAGGGGCGTCTCAAGTTCAAGATACCAACAGAGATGCTGTAGGTTTGCTACTGCTTATGTTGGTTCATCAACACTGTCTGAATCTGGATACTTTTCATTTTCAATAACTCTGCATGATGCAATAACACCTTCGTCTGTAATGGTTTATAATCTCCGTCATTATCAATGTCTTCTTCATCAGAATGCCATCAATATTTTTAAAAACGTCTATAAAATATTCTCCACACTTATTTTTTCTTCTTCAGTCTTGTTTTCTGACAAGTCACACACCAGGCCACATCTTTTTCTGTGACTATCAAAGTTTGTCTTCTAACCTGGTCCAAACAGGTGGAATGGAAGGAATGAATTTGTCTTCTGGCAAGAGAATATGAGTACTGTACCTGCTCAGAATAGTAATTTATTGTCTGTAAACAAGTCTTCATTTACGATGTGCTTTTTTTTTTTTTTTTCTTTTTCTTTTCCAAAACTGGTCTGAGGTATCTGGATGTACGCGTTAACAAGTTTTACTATACCACAGCATGAACTTCATATCAGGGAACTGTAGCTCCAAATACAGGCAGTAATTAACTGCAATCTTCTAGATAGTTCTCCGGACTGTCTTCAGTCAGGAACTATTAAAAAAACATTAGACAGTATCATTTAATATGGAATGTTCTGTCTGTATAGCTGTGTGCATGTGCAGGCGCAGCAATTGAGAGTCCCATTGTTAGTGTGGTTACATTTTATCTTAATGTTAGACAGTGAAAAGGTGGATTTTTGCGGTGTATTCTTAAAAAGTGAGAGCATGAACAAACAATTGCACACTACTGAAAAATGATATTTTTATTGCATTAAGAAATATTACTAATACAGCTTTTTACATTCTATCTTTTCAGAAGCAAATTGCAGATGCATTGACTAATATATCAGTTGCTGACAATATGAAGTCCATTAAGAAGATGCTCACAAAAAGAAAGAAGAAACGGTTGGCACAAAAGAGGCGCAAAAAGTTGTATCAAATAAACCAGAAGAAAAATCTTCTTAAACGCCAAGAGCTCCATGAAAATATTAATGCCTGGCTTAAAAATATGGAAGAAGTGGTAGAGAAGACTAAAAGGGTATGTAATGTTTTTAATTGTTATATGTGTTTGGAGGAATTTAGTAACATTGACATCAAAATTAATCTCAAACACTATTTGTAGTTGGTTTATTGATACTTGTCACTCACTTTTTTATATTAATGACATACTAGTTTCAAAGGCATTCACCTCCATTTTCAATCTCTTTTCCAACTGGCATCTGTTGTGTGCTCTCTCTGGTGGTGGAACTATAAACTTTTTTTGTCAAATTATCTACTGGTGGGATTTCAAAGTTCATTACGCGATCCTTATTTTTCCATATGAATATGTTCTCCCATGTTGTCAATTTATTTTGGTTTATCATTCCTTTTAATAATTTTGGATTTGGATCAATGTCATGATTTTCATTCCAAAAATGAAATGCTACTGCTGACTTATCTTCTTGTTTCAATCTGATGTTTCTAAAGTGCTCTTTGACTCTGGTTTTTAGATTTCTTTTAGTTTGACCTATGTAGCATTTTTCATAATTCTTACAACTTATTTGGTATATTCCGGATCTGTTAACTGATGGGATTTCATATTTTGTTTTTGAATTTAGCAATTTTAATAAATTTAAAAAGATCTTCAAGGAACAAGATATCACCTTGGCACCTACTAATAGACACTCAGTTTTAAAATTGCTAAATTCAAAAACAAAAGATGAAATCCCATCGGTAAACAGATCCGGAATATACCAAATAAGTTGTAAGAATTGTGAAAAATGCTGCATAGGTCAAACTAAAAGAAATCTAAAAACCAGAGTCAAAGAGCACTTTAGAAACATCAGATTGAAACAAGAAAAGTCAGCAGTAGCATTTCATTTTTGGAATGAAAATCATGACATTGATCCAAATCCAAGATTATTAAAAGGAGTGATAAACCAAAATAAATTGACAACATGGGAGAACATATTCATATGGAAAAATAAGGATCGCGTAATGAACTTTGAAATCCCACCAGTAGATAATTTGACAAAAAAGTTCATAGTTCCACCACCAGAGAGAAAGCAGACAACAGATGCCAGTTGGAAAGAGATTGAAAATAAAGGCGAATGCCTTTGAAACTAGTCTCTCATTAATATAAAAAAGTGAGTGACGAGTATCAATAAACCAACTGCAAATAGTTTTTGAGATTTTTAATTGTTGTTGAAAACAATTGTGTACCTTGAAATATACATTTCTACTTTTAACCAGTAATGATTATTTTAACCTATGCCAGAAGACAGGCTTCTAAGACAGTGTGCTGAACATCTGAAAATTTTCATGTTAAAATTAATTCTTGCATGGAACATTAACTATTTTCTTGATAGAAGTTTTAGGTGTATTAAAAGTTTCATTACGATTTGTTCAGTTGAGAGTTCACAAAACTTTTCAACATTTTACTCATCTTTTCAGCTCTCTAGCTGAAAGAACGTGTGGTAATCTAGTTCATTGCTGAAACAGATGGATATGTGAATAGGAATGCTAACCTCGAGGTTAAGTAACACAAAAGTTTTATTTCATAAGAAATAAACTAAAAATATGTATAAACAGATGTGATATCTGCTGCATCTGGGTTTTAGGGTTCTTCTGCTGCTGCAATAGTTTTAGAAGTACAACAAAACCTTGTTAATCCAGATGTTTGGATAAACTGGACAAGTTTTGAAGAAACTTATATTGTTTAGCCTAGTAAATGCAGACTGGTTTTACGGATGAGTAATAGCTATTCTCGGTAGGTACACTTGAATTCTCTTGCCAGTGGGCAGATTCATTGCACTCACCCCACTTGCTTGGGACCAGGTTGAAAAACTGATAGTCATGGAAAAATTTGTGATCTGGTGTGTGACTTGCTAGAAAAGAAGATTGAAGAAAAAATAACTGAAAGAAGATTTTATAGACATTTTTAAAAATATAGTTGGCTTAAATTTAAAGGAAGTCGATTAATGGCACTAAACAACACTTTCAAATTTCCCGGAACATGTTTCAGAGGCTATTTTCCTCCATTGTCAACTGGACATCGACTGGTGTTATGACTTACAACACTGTTTTCAACACTTCCATGAAAGGAATTATATAGATGGCTGTTCTGATGTTGATGAAGACATTGACAATTCCTTTTAAATTGAGAATGACAGAGGTTATAAACTAATTACAGAGGAAGATTTTATTGCATCATGCATTGTTACTGAAAATGAAGACTTCGGATTCAGACAGTGGTGATGAAATAGCTTAGTTATGATCCATGCTCAAGCAGTAGCAAACATAGAGAAATTGATGCTTTACTTCAAGAATCTAGCCGAAACATTGCTAAATAAACTTCTAATGTCAAAGCGTAGATTGCGCTGCTCGTAAGTGATACACTAAACTGAGACGGCTGAGGCTCACTGCCTGTTTTACTACTAATTTGTAGCTATATTGTGTACAGAGCAAATACATAAGCTATTACAGTACATACAGTGTATGAGTTTTTAGGTGAAAGGATGCTGATCAGTGATGTAGGTGTTTTTCGTTTTTGCACCATTCTCTGGATAACCCGGATGTTCATTAACTCAGATCAGCCCTGGTTCCAGTTGATCTGGGTAAATGAGGTTCTATATATGTATTTAAAGGTTTTTTCTACTGATACAATTTGACATAAAATCTGCCAGAAACCAAATCTAATGCCATTATTTAATATAGCTTGTCATTGAGAATGCTCAAGAACAAATTTTTGATATCAAATGAAACTACTGTGGCAGTAGAATCTGGTTTCATATAGTTTCTCAATGAATTCTCAATGCTATGACTTTCAAACTGTATGACAATAGCTGTCTTAGCAAAACTGTATGCATGAAATTAAGACTCAGCATGATTATTAGCTTTGCACTTTGTCGCTGGATTTGTAGCAATAGAAGCATTTTACTTCAGGGTGTAGCTGATATTTTGTAAGCTTTATTTTCAGGTTAGATGCAAAAATAACTTAATGAAATGCTGTTAAAATTGAAAGAAGCTTGGAATTGTAAATTTGTGTAGGTGTCCTTTGAAATCATTCTTGTGTGTAAAAGCAAGTTAAGCACAAGTATATGTGCGCAATAAGTTGAGTGCGTGGGTTCCAAGTCCTCATTAGGTAAGTTTTGTCTAACTCCGTAAACACAGATGACAACTTGAAACTTGAAATGTGCTATACACACTGACATCTAGTGGCTAATATGCTAAGCTGTCACATGTGCGCCATATTTCGTTTTGAGCAATTTTGAGGTTAATTAGCTAACCAGCTTACAACAAACGTATGTTGTGGATGTTATGACTGTTGAAGGGGAAAACACTTTTATTCATTTACCTCCGTATAACTGTGATCTGAATGCAATTGAGCTGGTGTGGGCAAAAATAAAGAATGTTTTCACAGGATGCAATGTTACCGATGATATGTCAGCCACAAATCTGTGGGAACTTGCTATAGAAGCATTATCTTTCATAACCATTGCATTGCAAGAAGATCCAAGAGCTGGAAGTGAAATATTGGAGAAACGATGATGCATTAGAAAATTAAATTATCAATTATTAGATGATACTAGCGATGAAAGTGATGCCCTGTAATTGAAGAATCATAAAGTGAATGAGTATATGTCATGATACTTATTTTCCATTTTTGTGTGCTATATATAAATAGTAGGTATATAAATATACAGCTTATTGGACCAAGTTCAATTTACTATTTGTCCACATATCTCTCACTTGAGGTGCATATCTTCGCTTAACTTACCCTTTATTTTGTTGAATTGTGTTTTTCTAGGTTGACTGCACTGCAGAATCAAGAGCATTAGCTCTTAATTCTTCTCCCCTGCCCACACCACACTGCAAAATTAATGCTCGAGATAATGTGTGCATGTAGTTAAGTTCCCTTATTACAGTTGTTTTGTGATATATTGAAAAATATTCTGTATCCTGTGGGGAATAATAAAATTGACTAGAAAAAATTTATTTTAGTGTGGTTCCTAAAGAGAAAAAGTACTTAGGTATTGCCTACATTTTAAAACGTTAGTATTACTAGTACTGAATAAATACATCATCTTAAGTCAATACATTTAAAATATTTTTTATATTTTCAGGAAGAGAGCTTGAAACATGAAGCAGATCTTGTTCTTGGCGAAGTGACTCGAAAGAAGACAGAGGCTCGACGTCAGCTCAGTCTTCTTTCAGTTCTCTTAAAATTGCGACAGATCAGGGCTCAAAGTTCTGCCAATAGAGGTCAGCCTGTATCAGCAGAAAGTAGTTCAAGATTTGTCAAAGTAATAGGTATGGCCAAAAAATGTGTAACATAGTCATATGATACAGTAGTATTTGTTAAATAATCTGGAATTCAAGATGCTTCTTAAGAGAAATGCGAGTGTGTGGCGTATGAGAGTAGCAGCCAACATTTCATAATTAGGGCTCAGAAATTTTCAGAGAAAGAAAATAGTAAAGCCATATTTTTTTATAATTTGGAGGGTCGCCTATTTTATCGTAGATTCTCATAATTTCCTGTGACATGTCACATAATCATTTTTTGAAAATATTTATAAATAAAGAATGTTTAAATATATCTAATATAAAGTGATAGTGGTTCAGCTTATTCCAGTTGAGGTATTTTCAGCAGACATGTAGCATAATTTTATTTCAACAGAACATCTTCAGAAGCTTTGGGAAGACCAACTAAGAGACTATAATGTGGAGGAACAGGGCCTTAGAGTGATGTTGGAGGAGGCTGTAGAAGAACGTACCCAATCCTATGACAAGCAGGCTGTAGCAGAATGGGATCGTGTGTTGTTTGGCACCAAGTCACATGTCAAGTTTAGAAATTTCTACTTGGCTGCTGAAGGTAGCACAGAAGCTTTTGTTGCAATCAGGTAATTATGTAGGTTTCTTATGTAATAAAAATGATTTTGAATGTTGCACATTAAGTGTTGTACAGTTCTTGTTTTAATGCTAATGTCATGCACTGTAACACATTTGTCTAGTAAGCAAGTAATCCTTTCAGACCCAGCTTGTTGTGTACCAAAAGCAATTTCTCAAACTTGATGAAAAATTATAAATACTTGTGCAATTATTGTATTTCAACTTTTAGCTCAAAGAAGTTATGAAGAAAGCCATAACATATATTTGACTAACAGATGAACTGCAACTTTTGTTACTTGTATGTCTCTTCTTCCTTGTAAATAGTTTTGTTCAACCATAATGCTTTGTAACTATACTTGTGCAGAGAAGTTTAAAGCACACTTCATTGTAACTGTACTTTTTGTTTGTTTTATAATTAACGTCATATAGGACAATGAATGAAATGGATGAAATGATGCTCAAATAAGCTCAGCGTCCATAGAGCTTAGTTACCCAGCATTTCATCTTTCAGGATAAGGAAAATACATGTTATCAAAACAGGCTGAGTTAAAATTGCTAATGGACTTACATATTGCGACTTTGTGGATTCGTAGAATTAAGTCTTTTTTGCAGAAATTTAAAATGTCCTTTATTACAGTAAAAAGTAACTTTGTATACCCCTTGCAGTAATAAAAATGGCGTGGTATACACAAACTTCAGTCTTCAAGGTCGTCTCATTTCACTGCCACACATGAACAAAAGAATTTGCTGCGGCACAGCTGCACAACACACTCAACTAGCAACTGGCTGCGCTCTAACACTGTCGGCTTTTATACCTCTAGTCATTGTTCTAGAAAACCATAGATTGTTCGATAACAATCATGATGGCAGTGGTAAATTCCAGACTATCTCTCTTTCTTTATTTCTTTCTCTTGGCAAGCATCCAACTCGTGCACCACTATCTGTCTCTTTCTTTACTGCCCATGCATGCCTGGCGCTGGCTTTGCAGTGGCTCCAACTAACAATGCGATCGGCGACAACATTATTACCAGCAGAAGGGTAATATGCCATTGTGCATCTTCATCAATCTTAGTGAAAAGCATTATTTAATCACTATGGGACCTTCTGTTTCATCCATTTTTTCAAAAGAAACCCCAGGTTTTTTTTTTTTTTTTTTTCAGTACCGTAACAAAGCAATGTATAAAATTGCAGGTTTTTGTTTTGTAATTTACGTCCTTTAACTTTTTAAGTCATATCGGACGATGAAATGATGCTCAAATGTGACCAGCGTCCATGGAGCTCAGAGTTACTCGACATTCATCTTTTAGGATAAGGGAAAACCCTGGAAAAACCTTATCCAGGTAACTCACCCTGACCGAGATTCGAACTCAGGAGCTCTTGAACATGAGGCAGACATGCTACCATCTACGCTACCAAGGCAGGCTTGCAGGTTGTGACTTCTAAAGGATTGTACATGAGAACCATACTTGTTATTTGATATTCCTAAGATTGTGTGTCAGGCCAAGAATGTCTCAAACTTCCCAAGTAGACAAGAGTAAGGATAGAACATTATTAAAAAAGGTTTTTGCAGCTAATAATGATGGTTGATGAAATGGTTAAGCTACGCATTACTTTTAATTTTTAACTTGTATACCAACATGTGTTTGCAGACATCCATGGTTGTTTAAATACTGGGGTGGATATCCGTTACTGAGTGTGTTGATATTATATGTACAAATTGATGTATATATTTACTATTCTTGCAGAAACTCTTGGGACAAGTATTTGGCACCACCGGATGCCGTAATGTCCTCCACGATTCCTGTTGGTTGGGTACTTCCCACAAATCCAGCATCATCAGCCTGGGAGAAGCATCTTAAGCCTAATTATTAACAAACAGATTTTTATTTTTTACTTGGTGAAGTTATGCCAGGAACACTATATATCACTTTATAAAAGCTTAACCATTTTTTATAAATGTAGCATGATTTTTTTCTTGCTGTATTTAGTCCAGCATCAGTTTGAATAAAACAGTGAAATAACTGCTAGCAGTTTCTAGCTGTATACGGTTGTAATAATTACTTATGTTGATGACCTCCTAAACCTAAAATAACTTCTATTAGTGTATACTATGAAAGAATACCCTCATCTGTACACCTTAGAAACAATGTGGTTTGATTTGTACTTGAATGGATAAATCAGCATTTAGTAAAGTTGATGAATGAGAAACCAGTAGTTAATTACATTATCTGTGATGAAATTGCTGCCTTCAGAGTTAGAGGTACAGTGTGATCCACATAAACCTGAACCATTTCAATAGGCCATGTCTTTTGAACCAATAATAGGACATATGTGCAACTTTGGGAGAATATAATTCATAATTAGGAGATTACATTACACTATTTACATCTCAGAAAATGTTGGAAGTGTCCCCCACAGTATCTATTTGTACTTGTCTCACCATATTCTATGAAGTTTTACGGAGAGTATCCTCGTCAGTGTTACTTATTTCGGTTCAAATGGATTCCTTGAGAACATCAATTGTCCATGGCCTATTCTTGTACACTCTATTTTTAGATACCCCCACAAGAAAAAATCCGGTGAGGTTAGGTCAGGGGATCAGGGAGGGTCACAGACCTTTTGAGATCATTCGATTATCAAAGAAACTAGTTACAAGTTCCATGGTGTCATTAGATGTATGGCATGTTGCTCCATCTTGCTGGAAATAACCTCTCAATTCAGTATCATCCAGCTGCTCCACAAATGTCTTGAAGATACCCATATAAACGTCAGTTCTACATGAGTATCAAAGAAAATGGGACCAATGATCCTGGAAGCTGACACCGTGCACCATACTCCAACCTTTTCATCTTGCAGTGGGGTTTCGTGGATCAGTTGGGGGTTTACAGTAGCCCAATATCTGGTCTTTTGTGTGTATATGTAGCCTGACAGATGAAAACATGCCTCATCTGTAAACCATGTTGTGGAGAGAATGTCTGGACGTGGAATAAGAGTACCTTGAAACCATTGACAGTAACTGATTTGCTTATCATAATTTGCTTCTTTCAGTTGTTGCATCATATACACTACAGTCCGGCCGCTCTATCTCTGGCTCTGACAGTTCTTGAGAGGGGGAAGCGCGTTGTTGCCAGTTCTTTAGTGGGAATTTCAAGCAGAGGAACATCTGTATTTTAAATATCTCACGGATTTGCAGATGGTAACTTCGTAAATGTACGTGGACAATGTGTATATACATGATTCCAGAATAATTGCATATGGAGACAATATACCATTTACTGGAAAAGAAATAACAAAAAGCTACTTCGCACGAGTGGGAAATTCCTTTCTCATATAATATTGATATACATGTCGCCTTATAGCATCCTTTTGAAAAGCATCAAGTGAAGCTTTAAGGCTGCCTCGATGCCTTTGCTTTCCTGGTGTACGCAGAACTGCAGATGGCGAACTTAAACCAGCTGGCACTTTTCCAGCTTCAAGGCATCACAAACTCTGTCCAGCACCTTGGTAACAGGTAGTAGAGGTCCACCATTGTCCTGCTCCTTCTCGAAGTACTCACGTAGCCTGAATATAAATTTATGGCTTTGGCTATTATAAGAGCCGATTTTTTCTTGAATTCTAACGAACCAGTAGCCATATTACTATAATAGCTATAATAATAAGACTTACAGATGCTACAAATCGTAATTCACGCACACACAAAAAATTAAACAAACCACCATCGCGGGATCCAAAAGCAACTAAAAGCCACACGGTCTACACAAAATTGCAGCGGCAACACGGTGCTGGATTTGCAAGCCACGCCTAGCAGCGACAATACTGATTGGTGCTAGCAGACAGTTTTAACTTCCTAACCACGACACCGGATGTACAGAAACCCAGTACCACCAACAGAAGCAGTTGGTGTGCGTGAAAGGTGTGAACGAAATATTCGAATAGAGTGATGTTATAAAGAATATCTTGCATGATAATGAAATTATAAGTTGGATTTCAGTGTTTTGAAGCTAATATAGTCCTATACTCTCATTATAAAGATAATTCTGTAGGTAAGGTCGTAATCCCAATTTCTTCGCAGCTCTTTGACATGTTCCATATGAATACCCTGATTCCTGGCTCAGTCGATGCAACAATTTGTTGTTTGGAGAGTTCAATAGCGTTCTGCAAACATCTGTAACAATCTGCACTCACTGGCGGTCTGTTTTCCACTCTCACTAATGAGTATACCAGTTTTCTCCAGCTTGCTTAGGAGTGATAAAATTGTTGCCTTTGTCAGAACATTGCATACATTAAATTCTCTTCGAAATTCCTGTTGTGTTGTTACCAAGGAATTTGTCTTCCAATGTGTTCAAAATGTAAACATGCTCTCATAGTGAATAGTGCATGTTGCTGTTATTACTGCACATTTAAGACTCAACAGTCAACAATTTTCAGTGTTGTCAATTCTCCCAGAGCTACTGATATCATCAAAACAAATTTCTACATTCTACGAGCTTTCAAAGGGAAAATATGGCCTATTGAAATGGTTCAGGTTTATATGGATCACAGTGTATTTTTAGCATGCTAAAATCAAGTTCAAGAAAGTAATGTGCTATCATATATGGTACTTTTGCTGCTTTAATTGTAATTTTCCAATATATTTTTATGATTATGTTGTAACTTAAATTGTAACTAATACTTACACATATAGGTTTTATTACATCAGGATATGAAAACCAAGGTTTTTTGAAAAATATTTTTAAGATATAGTAAAAACCAAGCATAATGAATGTTAAAAATCCTTTTATGGAAGTGTTGAAAACAGTGTTGTTGTATAAATTAAGTTAATTAGGAGTCGATTAATAACACAAAACACAAAAGTGAGTGTTGTTTTGTGTTATTAATCGACTCCTAATTAACTTAATAATGAATGTTGATTAGGTGAATGCAAGTGCATATGGAAGTTATGGTGGAATTACATGCAGCCTTGCCATTATGTTTGTGGAAGTGGGATGTCAACATTCTTTGGTGACAGACTACATCTACACATCCAATCAGGTTCCCTTTGAATTTGATTAATTTCTGTTTCATCTGAAAATGAAATTAATTTGCAGCTTTGTTTTGGAGTAGAATATTATGAGCTTTTAGTTAAGTAAGAGAGTATTTACCATGTTACATCAAGGAAATGTAAACAATCCAGACCAGTTGGACCAAGGTTGATAATGGATTCAATGGCTTTCGAAACAAGTCCCTCAATAATATAAAAATACAAGTAACGAAGTGTTAAAAACTGATTACAGACAGTTGTTTTTTTCCCCTCAATTAATCCAGGCCACTTGTTTAGGGACATGTGACTATTAGGACTGAACATTCCTGATACATGTCAAGTAAGTAAACCAAATGTTAAAAACTATACAGTGAGTCAACTGAGACTGTACTTCACATATCACCATTTTTTTTAATACATTTCGCCCTCACTTGAAGTTGTCATCTTGACAATGCCTTCAAATGGAGGTGAAACACATCAAAAGAAAATCTGTGCTAAGTGAAGTACAGTTATCTCAATCAACTCAGTGTATAGTTTTTAATTATTACATTATTTCACAGTATTAATACAAATTTTCATTTTTCAAGTAAAATGTTACTGTAATGAACTCCAACACACCTTAAGTAAATTTAAAAATACATCATTGTTCTCATGAGTAAGGACTATGATACGAGGCACAAAATTAATATAATTTTGAGTCAAACTAGTTCATGTATTGCTAATTTTATTTAGAATGCATTTAGTTAGGACCTTCCTAACATCCTCAGCTAATGTCGACTACTGAATGTTGATTTGCTGAAGATACCAACAGATGTCCCTATCTCCTCCAAGGAGTTTACCAAATCAACACTAAACAGACAACATTAGCTGAGGATGTGAGGAAGGTCCTAATGAAACTTGTAGGTAAACACTAGCAATATATGAAGCATTGAGTACTAGTTTGACTCAAAATTATATTAATACATTGTTGTCTCTAGCTTCTTTTCATATATTAATATAATCCAGATTAATATTACATAGATGTAATATTACAGATTCTGTGAAAAAATCATAGCTATTTTGGAATAAAATTTTTCAAATCAAAATAAAGCTTGGACATCTATAAATCATGTGGATCATGTATTGAAGAGCTTTGTCATTGGATTAGCAGCAGAAGACAGTCATAGCTCTTTCACAATATGCTTGGAGAGGGCAGTTGAACCACAGAGTGGCTGCTACATTTGTTCATGTGAAATGAAGAGCTTTTATTTGAAAAATAAAAAGCAAATGGTATATCCAGATGTTTGGTCAACCATTTTACCTGTGCCTCATTGATCTGATGTACAGCTGCCTGTACAACCAGAAGATCAGAGCAGTTTTTATTTCTTGTCAGAATTATTTGCTGCAAAACATGACTTTTAACCAGAGTGAATTAATGACAGAGGGATCTTTCCCTTCTTTAAAGAGTTGTTGGGCTTTAAATACTGAGAGAAAAAAATGTCCTACTTTATAACAACATTTCTGGCCCATGTCTGTTGCTTATTCAGTAATTCTCAAAGAGGTGCATGAAAATTAGGAACCTTTCCTAGTACATGCTGAAGACAACTGTCAAGTTTGTACGTTTGTGATTTTAAAATTTTAACTGATCTGATAAAACATGCATTGATCACTGGACTAAGGAGACTGACATTGTTGAGAAAATTTGGAAGTCTCTTCTAAGAGATTGCAAAAGTTGTGTAACTTCTTGAAAAGTTGTCACTATCTCTCCAAATTAAACTAGGCATAATAAAATGGTTTGTAAAGATATAAATAAGGAAGGAACTATTAATTTATAGATGAGTTGTATTTATTATACATCTGCTTCACTTACGTACCTATTTTGAGGACATGTTTCGCAAATCATCGTTTGCATCTTCGGTTCTGGAATCACCCACACCACTGGATCAAGCTTTAGTCGCATAAGAGCCGAAGATGCAAGCGATTTGCGAAACATGTCCTCAAAATAGGTACGTAAGTGAAGCAGATGTATAATAAATACGACTCATCTATAAATTAATAATTATTTCGCTTCACTGAGGTGTTCCAATACAGTTAAATCTCAATATATAAAAGGAAGGAACTGTTTCAAGTGTAGATGTATGTGAGAAATTTCCACTACGATCTGAAGCAAAATTAAGAAAAGGTGATTATATTTAATGAATATATATTGGGATTACTGATAGCATCACCTAACGGGGCAGCACAATTAGAACCTGGCAGGCATTCTACTAAAATTAAAATCTTGTCAAGGGCAATGAAATATTTATACAGCATTGCTAACTTGGAAGATGGCTATATAATTAAAGAATGTTTTCATATTCAAAGGAGAAGTAACTGGGGAGGGTCTTGGGCACATAAAATATACGACGTGTTGCAGCAGATAGGTATGGGTCATTCTTGGATAAATGCAGAGTATGGGTATAGAGGCTTCTGGAAAGAAGTTAAGATTAGAGGATATTGACAGACAATGGTAAGCTCACTGAGGTTATATAGAGAAATAAAAACAACCTGGGGGAGGGAAGGATGTATAGATGTATGTAGTAAGTTAGGGCGAGAAGGTTTTGCTTGGGTGAGAAAAGAATTGGGAAACTTGAAAGGTACAGGTCAAGATGGGGAGCCAGATAAATGTCCATTGTGTGGAGAAGAGAATGAAGACTTCCATTGTATATTATATTGTAGTCAAAGATATGGAGAGAGCAGGCTTGGCTACGTAAATGGGACTATTTGGGAGGCGAAGTAGTAGTTAGAAAAATTTTGTCAGTAAAAGGGGAAAAGAACAGGAAACATGTAGGGAATTATTTAGGGAAAGTTAAAGAGAGATGGCTATAAACAATTAAGAAAAATGTAGAGTAGGATAGGTGAAATGGCAAAATGTGTAAAAAAGGAGGGCCTCCAATACACAAAAACCTAGGGTTAGGTGTATGGGGACCGAATTATTCAATGGCAAGCAACATGGTAGGATTTTCAGGATTTAGGAATATATCGAATTTTCCAGTATGAATTTTATAATTGTAATCTTGATTTTGTATTTTCATTTGATGATGTAAAAGGAAAGATGAGAAATAAATTACAAATTATATTTAATGGTCCTGATAAAACTATAATGATGTATGGTATAGGGTTTAAAAACACTTTGGATTAGCATCACATATAGCTTAATGTGAGTTTCAAAATTTCTTGGTAACAATCCAATTACTGAAACATTGTAGATAATAGGCTTGAAGCATGGGATACAAAGGAACTTTGTTGTAACAAGAGTCTCAAATTCTTTTATTTTCTCATTTAGACCATCTCCCTGAAAATTTGTTTCTTTGGCAAAGAGCAAGATGAACAATTTTGCAGGGATCTGTAGGAGTTCAAAATGACCTATAGGGGATGCTGAAGCATCAGTGTGTAAATTGTTGGATGTTAAAGGTGTAAAATAGCAAATGTAAGACTTTTCTCAACTAAGAAGTAATGAATGCAGTTTTTTGTGTAATACTAAACTAATGTATCTAACAATGGCGGAACAGGACAAAATAAAGCTAAAACATTTAAGTTTGCATGTGTGAATAATTGTAGATACAATTTCAGCAAGTTGTATTTAAATTAATGAAACATGTTTTTTCACAGTCACTTTTTAATTTTGAGGTACTAGTTCCAGGAGCTGTTGCTTCTATTTTCAACCTCAAAGGTCTGACTCGGTTGTTCTTAAATAAGTTCAAAATGAAGTTCATAGTTAAATTCATGTAATTATATTATACATTTAAAGTGATTTTTCAATGGATCCTAATGTGAGAAGTAAAGGATTGAAAAGTATATATTTACCACAATCACAATGTAAGCAATTTTGCAGGCTAATGTTATTTAGGTTTTGGGGATGATAGTAATTGGATAACACATATTATTCAAAAAGGGAAGTTGAGACAAGTAGTGAAACTCCTAGGGATCAAAGGGGTGCAAGGGTGAGTGATATGCCCCTTATAGTCTCTCCTACCCAAACCACACCCTCTTCATGCCTTTGGTCTACTCTGCTTTTGAAGAACAAGTTTCTTGTGTTGCAAGTAGCCAGAGAAAATATTAAAATAAATATTCTGCCTCCACCAAAACACTTATACTCAATGCTTCATGTTCCTCCAGCTCCAAGCTCTCAGTATCTGGAAAATACAGTGAGCAAGAGAGCTAATTAATCATTAATCAACAACTAACTTACTGCAGCTTGAAACAATCCAACAAAATGGAAGCACAGGTTTGAAAGAAATGAATGGGAGACAAAGCCCTTATGTGTCAGAAGTAAGAAGACCAAAATTTGAGGGACAAGGATTGTCAGTATAACAATTGCAATGCAAAATAAAGAAAAAAAAGGTAATTAAATCATGATCAAGAAGCAGTAATTTTTGTGTTTGTGTGAGAGAGTTGGAGCGCCAGTAGAATGAGATCGTGGGGGAAACCAGCCCCAGCTCTGTGTTGTCCACCACAAATCTCACTTTGCAGTCACCTGGGATCGAACTCAAGAGGTCAGAAACTGAGGACTAAGGCTCTTTCAGCCCTCTTCAGTTATGCAGAAGTTAATGTGATTGAAGAAGCCCCTCCATTGTTTTGTTATATTTTTCTTTCATTTCATTTGCTGCATTGGTACAAACTATAGAATAAATACACATATAGTCCATGATGTAAATGGATAAATTGTGTTTTGGCATGTGATTATCTTGCTTCGTTTGCAGTCATTTCAGTAATGCAGCATATAAGGCACAGAGTATAAACCTACCAGAAGATATTAGCTGTCAAAACATTTGAATAGTACTAAAAACAAAACGTAATTTCTATCTTCGACCTTTGCAAAGAATGCTTTTTTTTTTTTTTTTTTTTTTTTTTTTTTAAGAATCTAACAGAATAATTAATAATAATAATAAACATCTGTTATGCATCACGGCTGTGAAGCTGATGATACATGAAATGAAGTGATATCTGGCAAAGAAAAACATTCCAGATATAAGATAGGGTATCTCCTTACTATTTGCTAGTAGCGAGGGCTGATGAAAGCCTGAAGAAAGAAAAAGGAAAGAAAAACAACCAGAAGTGTCAGGGAGATGGTCCTAATGGGGTTTGAGCTGTAGGAGTGCATACCTTGGGCTGCACCGTGGTCGAGTGGTTAGACCACTTGGTTCTCACCAAGGCAGCCTGGGTTCGATCCCAGCCGACTGCAAAGTGAGATTTGTGGTGGACGTCACTCCGGTTTCCCCTGCCAACATTTCACCAATTGCTCCATCATCTTTCCCTCATTGTCATCCACTTCCCTCACTCTCATACCATGGGCTGATCACCCATCCTGGATTCTCTCTCTCACTGATCCAGAGATTCCATTCCTAAACCCGCATAAGGCTTCAGGAACAAGAAATACTATGGCACTGCATAGTGGTATAAGAGGGCAATTAAAGAAGAGTGCATACCTTAACGAACTTAATTTGTGGCATCCCATGCAAAGGTGCTTAAGGCTCTGTGTTGTGCCAGAAGAATCCTGTTTTGGTATATGGTAGAATCCTACAGATGCTGTATATTACAATGCATAATATATATTATATGCATGCTTACGTGAATGATGTGAAAGAGCTTCTACACAAAATGTATAAATATACCGGAGCACATCTAAACAGTACACACAAACCAAAGACTTTAATTCCAAAAGCAGGAATTGACTGAATGTTTTTTTCTGTATATTTACCAAAAATGTATATAGTACACCACCCCCGCCTCGGTATCGTATATGGTAGCGTGTCTTCGTCACGTTCAAGAGGTCCCAAGTTCGAATCTCGGTCAGGGTGAGTTACCTGGATAAGGTATTTTTCCGGGGTTTTCCCTTATCCTTAAAGACGAATGGTAACTCTAAGCTATATGGACCCCGGACTCATTTGAGCATCATTTCACCCATTTCATTCATCGTCCGATATGATGACGTTGAGGACGTAAATTGCAAAAAAAAAGAAAAAAAAACAGCCTACAGAAATAGTTAACGGCATAGTGTTGAAAGTAGTGACATCAGAAGTGGTTCCTGAGCACACCTGTAATCGGATGCATACATGAAGTAGGGTGAGAGCAGGTTGCGCAGTAGCACTGTTTTGAGGCATAACTACCTCCGTAAAAGCGAGGGAGAGTGAAACAAAATGACGCTGTACTCTCTCTATCTCTCTCTCCTCTCTCTCTCTCTCTCTCTCTCTCTCTCTCTCTCTCTCTCTCTCTCTCTCTCTCTCTCTCTCTCTCTCTGTGTGTGTGTGTGTGTGTGTGTGTGTGCAGTGGCTTTACCCCTTCCACCTTTTCGTGTGCTCCCGGCTCTACTAAAACCGAAATGGTAAATAAATAAACTCCGAGACATACGTGGTGGAGGAAAATAGGCGCCGGATCGCAAAATTTTACGACCATTACCCTCGGAGCGTACTCGTTTAGTCTCTCGAGGACCATAACCCCCAAACAATGTCGTTTGAGATATCATCGGGTTTCTCACATGAAATGCTAATGAAGATAACCAAGGAGCGGCTCTACCAGCAGAAAAAGCTGGGGTATTCAATTCTCCAAGAGAATCTTGGCTATCAAAGTTTACGTTAACAATCCCTAAACAAATTATGCGTTGAATGTTTTAAGTGTATACCTAAAAGGGATCTAAAGTAATGAAGAATATTAACTGGTTAATCAAATCAATCAGGAGATGTTACTTTACTCAACGCTATGGCAAAAATACTATATTTTAGGAGTTGAAATTATAATAATTTTGCAAATCTCATCATACTAGTGGTACAGAAGGGCAGTTAGACTCTAACCAGCAGCTTACAAGCAAGAATCTTCTACATACTATCACATCCCTCACCCTTCAATCACCGTCCTCAGTAAGTGATTATACTCTAACAAGGGTACGCACATAGTAAAAATATAAACCTAATTTCCTTGATTGTCTCTGACCACAAAGTACGCCCCATCCCTACTAGCTGCCCAATAAACACCTTGCCCGCCTTGGTAGCGTGGTGATAGCATGTCTGCCTTACGTTCAAGAGGTCCCTAGTTTGAATATCGGTCAGCGTGAGTTATCTGGATAAGGTTTTTCCGGGGTTTTCCCTTATCCTGAGAGACGAATGTCGGGTAACTCTAAGCTCTATGGACCCTGGGCTCATTTGAGCATCACTTCACACATTCCATTTATCGTCCGATATGACAACGTTGGAGGACGTAAATTACGGAAAAAAAAACACCTTTAAACCATAGTAGTCGCTGTGGGTGACTCGGTTAGGCACTGCCCTACGTGTCTGGAAAATAAAACCTAAAGCTCATAAAGATGTTGGTCTATAAATTATTTTTGATCCGTATATTGTTGGAACTAAATGGAATAATAGTTATAGGTAAAATTAGTGCAATTTCTACATCAAAAATTGATAAATTAATATATTTAGCATGAAAAAGATTTTTGCCTTTATCTTTAAATTATTTATTTTTTTGTCTCAAGGTCGAGGGCGCAAACTCGGCCTAGGCTCACGATTTGTAATTTTGCTTAAAAGCAGTAACCCCATGTTATAATCGTGTTTTCTGTTCGAATAAAGTATTCGTCCACATTCCGCACTGAGCTCGCCTCTAGTACGCCATTGTTTAGCATCTGCACGTAAACAGCAAGGTCGTCACCTGAGAAACTGCTATCTTTGTTGTTACATCAACCAGGGCATTGTTGATCATTGTGCCTTTTTTTTTTGTCTTCCGGATTCGAGGCGCTATTTACTCGTGGGATCGTTTCAGATTACCGTCGTTGCTCTCTTTGAGTGCTGCGATTTCCGAAAATCTTCCTAGGTGTTCTGCTTCGAATCAGGAAAGTAGTGCGTTCTCGGTGTCGACGCGATTAAGTCAGGGGTAAGTGCTCCAAGTTTTGGGTTTTTGGTAAATTTTCCTCGGGTTTTCGTGATCGCTTTTGATGAGCTTTGACGTGTTTTAACGGGCAGTGCCCTTCAATTACGGGACTGGGTTTAAAAAAAGGTGACTGCTAGATAAATGACCGACGGAATTTTACTATCGGCTTATCCTAAAGTTATATATGTATGCAAAGGTTTTGAGGTGTTACTCATAAATTTTCTACTCATTTATTTTGCTTTGGTAAATTCTGACGAAGTAGTTACTGGCTAGCATCACCGTTAATTTAAATGGTTTCCGGGACCCTTGTTACCCTCATAATTAATTATTGTTGTTTCAGAAAAATTGTTTATGACAGAGTAGTTTTGGTTAAAGATTGTGATGCTCTTTGTTTCCTTGTGCTGTTTTAAAGGGTGCACATATTGTTATAAATGTTATATTTGTTATAATCAAGGAGTGTAATAATTAATTAAAGCATTTGAATTGTTTATTGGGGGCAACATTGAGTCAGTTCTTTGTATGCCGTGTACCGTAACTTGGACCTATTAGATTTGCGGTTTGTAGGGCCAAAATTCCTCACTTTAGTTTAGACTGTTTAGGTGTGAAGTGCTCGGCCAGGGCCGGCCGTCATAACATCCGATAGACATTGTTTTTGTAGTAATCATGTGTATTAGTGTAAGAAAAAATGGTCAGTATTTCTATAATTAAGTGATGAAAGTTACGAAAAACATAAAACATAAAACCCTACATCAGCAATGGTTGACCACATAGTGTTGAAAATATCATAACTTAACTTTTTTGCGATTGGCAATAAGATATAAAGTGCTTTATTTCAGTATATCATAATATTAATTCTATGTTATAACAAATTGGATGGTTTATTGAAGGCAGGTAAAACAAGAAGCATAATAAACCACGGAACTATATTGTGAAAGAATACGGGAGCATTGAAATTGACCAGCCAATGCGGTTCATTTCGATCACGTGCTTCTTTGACATTTACATTATTCGTACAGTAAATAGATAATAGTAATTTTCGGATATGTAAAATAAGAACTGAGGGACAAAATTCCGGCAAACAGATGGCAGTGATATGATCTGGCATGTGACACTGTCGTTAATAGACAAAATATATATTATGACTTTGTGGGTTCGTGAAATCAAAAGTCCAAGTTACAAACACAAAAAATTGTACTTCATTTTCGTAGAAATACGCTTCGTACACATACACAATACAACATACAAGTTCAACAAACACAGCCGCTTACACGCACGCGTTAAATTACCGACTGACTGACCCTCTTTGGCAGGCAGGCTGCCTTTTTATAGTTTTTCCAACATTCCAGAAATTTCTCAAACAATCGAGACCGACTAGAACAAAGGCGAACTCTTGCGAAATCCGTCTGCTCCCGCCCACCATTTCGGCAAGCTTTTGTCTCCACACTGCACTGGCGTCTCTTTGATCTTGTTACCCGCGCTGCCTCCAATCAACAATGACCTGGCGACAATATTCTCAATTGAATATTCTCAAGAAATTGAGAATATTCATCGCCAGGAAGGCTTCAGCTTTTAAACAATGTTTATTACTAACTGATACTCAAAAGGCAAACTTCTGTCAGTACACTCTGCAGTAGGCTTCAGATTGAACGTTCAGTAAATCACCAAACTGTTCTAGAAACCATGCATTTAGCCATTACGAATGTATGGCCGACGTTTTTGTTGGGAATGGGAAGGCTCTTACCCCTTCTTAGACAGGATAGAATAGAATCTCCGCGATCAGACGATCTTATTGTACCTATGTTCCAAATGATGCATCGACGGGAGGAAGGATGAGACAAGAGGAGACTGAAGGCGGTCGACCCAACAATTGGAAACTCCCTGGCATTCCACCTGCCGTGGTCCTGAAACGGTCCACTAGGCCGACCCGGGGACCGGAATATGAAGTGTTTACCAGGGCATATCATCCTGCCATGCACCGCCGACACTTCTGCCCTGAAACAGATTACAGAGAAGAGATAATGCGAAATGATAATGGGGATGAAATGGAGGAACAGGAAATTTGGGGTATGTAATTAACCTACCCAGCATTCCTCTGGCGACCCAGAAAAACCCATGAAAAACTCATGAGTCAGCGAACCCACGGGAAGCGAATCCGGACCTCCCTGCTCGGTCACCCTATCTTTAACTGAAATAAGGAATGCATAGACAAAAGATCTCAATTGTCTGATGATGTAGTAAATAAAACCATAATGCAGTCACAAAAATTTCAACAATTTACCTCGATAACGTGTCTAAAACTAATCATACACATATATCAGTTCATCTGCATTTCATTTTTAACTCATCGCTTCAAGAATTGGGAGAAGATATTTAAGCAGATTACATTATAGGCCTTTATGGCTATTACCAGACTTGCAGTAGCTTTGAACTAATATCTCTGATACATATTACTCTTTTAAATACTCCATTAAGTTTCCCTGACTATCCAGGTCACTGGGAGACCTGATACACTCTCTATGGCTGACCCTCAGCCTGCTAATACTTCGTCGTCGTCGTCGTCGTCGATTTGCATGTTAAAACTTGTCATCATCACCAATACAGTTCCCCCCTTTGACAAAGCCACCAACAAACAACAATCGTGATTCATGCTGAGTACCTGTCGTACTTGACAGTCAACAACATTGTGAGTTGAACAGGATGCACCGAAGTTTACTGTTTGGTGCTGGTAAAATGCCAAGAACACAGAACACCATAGCAGACAGATACTTAACTTTCAGGTAGTAAAACTGAATACTTACATTTGTTCCAGGACAAATAATTTAAAATCAAAAGCTACATATAAGTTTATATTTTAATATGAAGATAACTATGCAGTATTTTTAAATAGAAAGGTGTATCTACGTTTAATAATATGGTTTATCATAAGTTTCTCCCTTGTAATAACATTTTGTACATAAATTCGAAATAGTATATTTAACAATTTAAAAATTTCTTTGGTAATTTCTTATTGGTGTAAATCGAATTCCGAAGTGAATGGGATATCAGATAATTTGAGCAGGTAACCCTTTAGAGCATTGTGATGCAGAGAGATAATCAGTAACTGCTCGAGCAAAAATATATTACAATATTTCTTTCTTTAGATAAGTTCCCAAAAAATATTATCTGGTAGCTCATTTTAGACACTTCATATTGTTACGTTATTAGCAACAACGTTACACTAAGATTAAATAATCTGTTTATATGCTTATTATTTACATTATGTTTAGCAATACCTTAACGGAGAGATAGAGTCAGACTGAAAAATTCAATGCCATAGTCGGGATTTGAACCACGGATCTTCTGGTTGCCGTCCAGCCGCTCTAACCCTTGAGCTACTATGGCCAACGTGCTATAGTAGTTTGTGCTATTCCAGAGACAGAGCTACAGCAGATATATATTTTGGCCTCTTTTGTTTGAATAACGGCTCGCTTTGTGGGAAAATAAGTGTAATTTTGATGAAATTCTCTCACTGTCCTGTAACAGCTTAGCATATGATCATCGCCGCTTCTGGAAATGATGCAAATATATATTTCTATCCCTGTTTGACTTCGCTATCTGCAAAATGAAGTTGATAAAGTCAAACAAGGGTAGGAACTAGTAGTGGTAAAAATAGTGGTGGTGGTGGCAGTGGAAACTGGATATTTTGAGAACTTTTACAGTCCATTTGGGAACTTCTTAGCAATCTTGAACCCTTCTTGTACCTTCCCCATTCGTTGCGTAAATTGGTTAAGCTCTGGTGGTTATAAGGAATTAGGTCTTGGATAAGTAAATTCCCTAGTTTATGTATAATCATTTAATCTTATACAGACATTCATTTGTTTATGCAGGTGTAATGAACACGTAAAGGTAGTCCTATAATTAAAATGGCTTCTTTCGAACTACTGAGAGGGTAATATTATGTTTGTAGCTAAATTTGTAGCTTAGGTAATGCATAAATTCACTCAAATCGAGATTATGGACATCTCATTTCATTAGTTTACAGAGTTACCTGTTAGGCTTATGAAGAAGGAGTCCGAAAGGTTTTAAGTAGACATCATTTAGCTGGATAAACGCCAATGGCTGGTCATCGATGTGTTTCTTAAATTGAGTTTTGAGGATGTTTATGTAAACTCATATTACAACCTTAATGGATTAGGCCCTTTCAGCCGTTCTCCCTGATGTTTCAACGAATCTAGGATCTCTTTGTGTCAGATGTCCCACCCAATTATGCTCATTCATTAAAGCATTTTCTATACTTAATAACTGTACACGAGTCTCATAATTCCTGTGATAATGGGCAGAAGTTTTGGAAAGGAATTTAAATTCTGAAACGGAGGGTCTCTCTAAAGCAAGGGAAGGATGCAAAAAGCTAATTGATGGTGTTGACTGTGAAGGTAAAAGCACATTCTACAAGTGAAATGATAACACAGGGAGCTCAAAAACACGTATGTGTAGAATGGTTATTCAAATTAACTAAAGCAAAATCAAACAGTTGCGGACCAACTAAGGTAGTTAAGGGAGGGGACGGGTCATACCTAATGCCTTTAATTCCACTAAAAAGTAATGATATTACCTACTTTTGATCTTATTTAGTGCCAAATTGTCTAACAATAAAATGGTTATCTTTTCGCTAGCTGGAACTTCATGTTTTTAAGGGTATCTGCAGTACCTTCAAATTGCAAACCGTTTATTTTTGTGTTCCTTATTTGATCTGAGGGGTACCACGTGGTGCTTCTGAACACATTTTTAAATCTTTAAAATATTTCGAAATATTTTTTTAAAAAAATAGTATCATTAGGTATATTGCAGAGATATCAGCTATTCAATTTAGTGTAAATAAAGACATGCCATGAATAATCCAATTAGAACGGGATGTTGTAAACCCAAGGGAAGCGAGTAAGTGAGCACACTTAAAAGAACATTTCTCCTGCAAACATAGGTAAACTGAAGCTGACAATTAGATAACAAGAACTTTAACAGATTTATTGGAGCTACTTCTATTTGGATTTCCAATTTCAATTGCATATCCATGTAAATATTCTGCCCGCCTCGGTAGCGTAGATAGTAGCGTGTCTGCCTCACGTTCAAGAGGTCCCGCGTTCGAATCTCGGTCAGAGTGAGTTATCCGGATAAGGTATCCTAAAAGATGAATGTCGGATAACTTTCAGCTCTCATCCCTGAGCTCATTTGAGCATCATTTCATTCATCGTTCGGTATAACTTATCGTTAAAGAACGTAAAGGACGAAGTGTCTTAACTTGTGGTTTTTGAAGGAAGCTAATTTCAGAAATCTTAGCATTTAAGTAAACTTATAACCAGAGATAGCCAAAATATAAAGAACAACTACTCAAAATATGAAATAAAAAAAAAAATAAATACTAGGAAGTGTGATGGATAGAGTCAACATGAAAAATCCAATGCCATAGCCGGGATTTGAACCACGGATCTACTGGTTTCCGTCCAGTCGCTCTTAACCTTTGAGCTACCATGGCCAACGTGCCTTCCTGACATTGAGTTAAATGATGAAGCCTGGGACTTAAGTACTTACAATAGTAAGTCGCCACGAACGGTGTATCTCGGATGCGAGAGCCCCTAGTGGTCTACCGGGGAAATATACGAGTCAACTGGAGAATTCAATGTCAGGAAGGCACGTTGGCCATGGTAGCTCAAAGGTTAAGAGCGACTGGACGGAAACCAGTAGATCCGTGGTTCAAATCCCGGCCATGGCATTGGATTTTTCATGTTGACTCTATCCATCAAATATCTTAGCCTATATACGGCTAGTGTGGAGAAATGATTAATTTCCATCAATTAACTAAAATAATAAGAGTTAAATGATGAAGCCTGGGACTTAAGTACTTACAATAGTAAGTCGCCACGAACGGTGTATCTCGGATGCGAGAGCCCCTAGTGGTCTACCGGGGAAATATACGAGTCAACTGGAGAATTCAATGTCAGGAAGGCACGTTGGCCATGGTAGCTCAAAGGTTAAGAGCGACTGGACGGAAACCAGTAGATCCGTGGTTCAAATCCCGGCCATGGCATTGGATTTTTCATGTTGACTCTATCCATCAAATATCTTAGCCTATATACGGCTAGTGTGGAGAAATGATTAATTTCCATCAATTAACTAAAATAATAAGAGTTAAATGATGAAGCCTGGGACTTAAGTACTTACAATAGTAAGTCGCCACGAACGGTGTATCTCGGATGCGAGAGCCCCTAGTGGTCTACCGGGGAAATATACGAGTCAACTGGAGAATTCAATGTCAGGAAGGCACGTTGGCCATGGTAGCTCAAAGGTTAAGAGCGACTGGACGGAAACCAGTAGATCCGTGGTTCAAATCCCGGCCATGGCATTGGATTTTTCATGTTGACTCTATCCATCAAATATCTTAGCCTATATACGGCTAGTGTGGAGAAATGATTAATTTCCATCAATTAACTAAAATAATAAGAGTTAAATGATGAAGCCTGGGACTTAAGTACTTACAATAGTAAGTCGCCACGAACGGTGTATCTCGGATGCGAGAGCCCCTAGTGGTCTACCGGGGAAATATACGAGTCAACTGGAGAATTCAATGTCAGGAAGGCACGTTGGCCATGGTAGCTCAAAGGTTAAGAGCGACTGGACGGAAACCAGTAGATCCGTGGTTCAAATCCCGGCCATGGCATTGGATTTTTCATGTTGACTCTATCCATCAAATATCTTAGCCTATATACGGCTAGTGTGGAGAAATGATTAATTTCCATCAATTAACTAAAATAATAAGAGTTAAATGATGAAGCCTGGGACTTAAGTACTTACAATAGTAAGTCGCCACGAACGGTGTATCTCGGATGCGAGAGCCCCTAGTGGTCTACCGGGGAAATATACGAGTCAACTGGAGAATTCAATGTCAGGAAGGCACGTTGGCCATGGTAGCTCAAAGGTTAAGAGCGACTGGACGGAAACCAGTAGATCCGTGGTTCAAATCCCGGCCATGGCATTGGATTTTTCATGTTGACTCTATCCATCAAATATCTTAGCCTATATACGGCTAGTGTGGAGAAATGATTAATTTCCATCAATTAACTAAAATAATAAGAGTTAAATGATGAAGCCTGGGACTTAAGTACTTACAATAGTAAGTCGCCACGAACGGTGTATCTCGGATGCGAGAGCCCCTAGTGGTCTACCGGGGAAATATACGAGTCAACTGGAGAATTCAATGTCAGGAAGGCACGTTGGCCATGGTAGCTCAAAGGTTAAGAGCGACTGGACGGAAACCAGTAGATCCGTGGTTCAAATCCCGGCCATGGCATTGGATTTTTCATGTTGACTCTATCCATCAAATATCTTAGCCTATATACGGCTAGTGTGGAGAAATGATTAATTTCCATCAATTAACTAAAATAATAAGAGTTAAATGATGAAGCCTGGAACTTAAGTACTTACAATAGTAAGTCGCCACGAACGGTGTATCTCGGATGCGAGAGCCCCTAGTGGTCTACCGGGGAAATATACGAGTCAACTGGAGAATTCAATGTCAGGAAGGCACGTTGGCCATGGTAGCTCAAAGGTTAAGAGCGACTGGACGGAAACCAGTAGATCCGTGGTTCAAATCCCGGCCATGGCATTGGATTTTTCATGTTGACTCTATCCATCAAATATCTTAGCCTATATACGGCTAGTGTGGAGAAATGATTAATTTCCATCAATTAACTAAAATAATAAGAGTTAAATGATGAAGCCTGGGACTTAAGTACTTACAATAGTAAGTCGCCACGAACGGTGTATCTCGGATGCGAGAGCCCCTAGTGGTCTACCGGGGAAATATACGAGTCAACTGGAGAATTCAATGTCAGGAAGGCACGTTGGCCATGGTAGCTCAAAGGTTAAGAGCGACTGGACGGAAACCAGTAGATCCGTGGTTCAAATCCCGGCCATGGCATTGGATTTTTCATGTTGACTCTATCCATCAAATATCTTAGCCTATATACGGCTAGTGTGGAGAAATGATTAATTTCCATCAATTAACTAAAACTAGGAAGTGTGTTTAAAGCACAAAACCTCATATACTCTATAGATTAGGAGAAGAACCAATTTATTTTTTAAACAAGCTTTTGTAGATTTACTGTCCAAGTTTAATAAAAAACTTATAATTAAAAGAAACAAATTATACAGTAAGTTATTAATTATTTTAAATATTGCCAAACCCATAGTTACTGTTTGCTTTGTTCTTGCTTATAGTAATTAGAAGTATCCGTTCACGGAAATACAAACTCTTCAAGAATAGACACAATTTACTTTGACAATGACGTCACAGAGGAATGTTATATATTTTCAAATTACCTGAGTTGTTAGAGTTACTTATGTTTTACGAACGTTTCGCAGAAGTCTACTCGAATAGAATATCTGGAAAGCCTGGTTCGTTGCTATGTAAGTTATAAATTATGTAATATTGTTGCCGAGGCATTATTGTGCTGCTGCCGGCCCTCGCGTAAGCGAACGCAAGGCGCTTGCTGAGAGACACAGACAGAAGCGGGGAGAGAAAGAGACGAAGTGATGTCTGGATAATTCTTTCCTTCTCTTGCTGCCGTGAAAGACCGTGAAAGTTCGGTAGCTTTCGAGAAACAATGACTCGGGTACAAATAAGTGGCAAGGTATGAGAACAGTCAGTTGTTAATTGAGTGTACAGCTGTGTGGACGTGTGCAAGAAGACCTTGAAGGTTGCGTTTGTGTATGTTACGTAATTCTGCTGCTGGCAGGGTTGTACAAAACGTTTTTCTGAAATAAAGAGCATTTTGAATTTCTGCAAACAAGACTTTTAATTTTACGAACCCACAAAGTCACACTATGGTGAAGAGACCTCGCACTTTGCGATCTACAAAGACGTATTGTGACTACCACCCCTTAAGAGGAAGTAATGGGACGAAAGGACAAAAGCAGTCTGCAGGACACAGACGCGCGGAAGTGCTTAACAGTTCCAGGCTCGAAAATCAATCCCACTGACTAGAGAGAGTAATGAACGACCTGTCGACCAAACAGCCCTCTAATGTTCCTTTCAGCAAGCATCCGGCACAACCATACGCCATAAAATTTAGAAGCACAGCTGAAAATGAAAGGAAGACGAAATGATAGGAAGGAAATTGTGGAAGAAGAAACAGGTTTTCCCACCGATCATTAAAAACATGAAAAATCCAGGTTCTGAGTGAGCAGTCGAACCCGGTACTCCCGAATACGAGCTTCACACTACCGCGGAGTATCCGTTAATTGCAATGAAATTTCTAAATTTTAAAACTGTGAAGACCAGTAAACTATTATGAAAAGTGATATGTTTGTGCATTGAACTTTACACAATGCAAAACCAAAAATATTTCGATGAGTAGAGCCATACTGAAAAATTCAATCCCGTAGCTGGGATTTGAACCATGGATCTCCCGGTTTTCGTTTAACCATTGCCAACATGCCGACATGATGTGCCTTCCTCACGTTCAACAGGTCCCGAGTTCGAGTCTCGGTCAGGGCGAGTTACCTCGATAAGGTTTTTTCGGGGTTTTCCCTTATCCTTACAGATGAATGCCGGGTAACTGTAAGTTCTATGGACCCCGGGCTCATTTGAGCATCATTTCACCCATTTCATTCATAATCCAATATGACAACGTTGGAGGACGTAAATTAAAAAAAAAAAAGAGCCGACCTGACATTAAATTCTCCAACTGACTCATATGTTTCCCGGTAGACCACTAGGAGTTCTCATATACAATGAGACACGCACCTTTTGTGGCGACTTGCTGTAGGTACTCAAGTCCCAGGCTTCATAGTCAAACCACATTTTTAAGGTAAATTGATGGAAATTAATAATTTCTTCCACACTAGCCTACTGTAGGCTGTTTGGATGAGTAAAGCCAGACTGCTCTCATAACTATGTCAAGAACGATTTAGAATATTAAATTTCATATTTTGCATGTGCGTTCGTACAACGGCGAACCACTTAGGGGTAGAGGTGTGCTGCAAGGTGAAAGAAAAGACAGGAGTAAGCAAAAATTACAGAATCATAATGATCCGGAAAGGTTTCAAAATTTCAACCATGGGACAATGCCAAGCAAGTGAGCAAGGTGTAACAGAAAACAAACGGAGGGACAGGGATTGATGCCAATATTTAATTTGGTAGCCACTAGGAGACAAGAGGCGCGCGCACTGCAACCCGACACACACATACACACACTCTGTGTTCCTTCCTCAGTGCGTCTCCACAAGCGGACCGTAGCTGATGGCGGAGCTAGCTATTCATTTGTCAAACAAGTGAATGAAACGTGTGTTTGGCAGTGTGTGCCACAACAGTGGTGCTTTCAGTGAGAAACGGTTCAAATGCGCCCGCCTAATTGCTGCACGTGATTTACGTGGAACGGTGCCAAATAGAAATCTCATAGCTTTAACGAGAATTAGGAGACTGGTAAGAGAAATTTAAAAAACTATTAAACCCTAATTTAGGTATTAAGTAGAGTTAATATTTATTTATTTTTAAATTTGATAACCCAGGAGTGTCTTGATAGTTAACTGCCTTACCAAGGACTTGTCTCATTTTTTGGATTTAGCTTCAAGTATATTAATAATCTACTTTCTATAGAAATATCTGTTAACTGTGCTAAATCGTTTTTCCTTTCTGTTTATGTAATATTCAACTTGAAGCTTTATTTACCTCTATGAAAGTCAAAAGTGCCACTTGTTATCAAATGATTTTTCGTATTCTACTAAATCTTATGTATATGATCATACTAAAATATCTTGTAATATCTTTGTTATTCCATCCATGTTGTTTTATCGCTGGTAATTTGTTTACCAGAACGGGTCAAATGGGGTAACTGCTTACCTACAAATACATAACATCGTGTTTCAAAAGTAACTGCGTCTTTTGGAGATGATAAGACATTAGTTTACTGCCTGTGCATTTTATGTTTATATTTGTAATTACATTTGACATATTCCTTTCAAAGGAAAACACAGAAAACAAATTGGAACGTTTAAATATTTGTCTGATGCTAATGAATTATATTGTAAGGCTGGTTATTCTGTAAGTAGCTTTAACAAAACTATTGTTTATATATTGCTGCCAGTAAGAATTACAGGACGTGAGAGTGGCTAATGCCTGTCTTACGTACATTTTCATTCTTTAAATCCCTATCTTATGTATTTACTTTATTGGTTAAATATAAAACTCTTACCCATATATTTTCAATCTCTATATTAAAGAGAATTCAGTAATGCTCAGAATATTTAAATTTTTCATTAATTTTAGATTTTACTGTCAATAAAGTCGAATTTTGGGATTTCAACAATTTTAAGCGCCTAAATTTTAACGTATATTTCATACGTTGGGAAATAAGTATTTTTTGTGTAAAAAATCATGTGTACAGAATAGATATAAGTAATGCTTTTTTAAGAAAAGCAATTATTTGATATGTGTTCTGACAAGGTATGGACCATTAGATTCTGTCGTCTTGAGCCATCGTATAGCGAGGTTTATTATCCCACGATGGTATTTTTTTTAATACCAGTTTTTTTTTGTTATGTACGTCCTCCAACGTCAAGTCATATCGGACGGTGAATGAAATGGGTGAAATGATGCTCAAATGAGCCCAGGGTCCATAGAGCTTAGAGTTACCCGAAATTCGTCTTCAAGGATAAGGGAAACCTCGAAAAATCCCTTATCCAGGTAACTCACCCTGACCGAGATTCGAACTCGGGACCTCTTGAACGTGAGGCAGACATGCTACCATCTACGCTACCGAGGCGGGCGTATCAGTCTCTGGTTTTTGATGTGAAGAATTCGGTGACTCCCTCTTGTACTGCTTCAATTTTGTCAAAATTTCTTCCACGTAGAAAATGGGATATGGATCGAAACAGATGATAGTCTGATGGTGCGAGATCAGGACTGTATGCTGGGTGTGGTGACAGCTCGATTCCTCCGAATTCCTGGGTATGGGTTACTGCATTGTCTTGTTGCAATAGAACTCTTGTTTTGACTAACTAATGCTGGGTATCTCCGTCTCGAAATTTCTGAACTCGTTCCAGTTGTTGAAAAAAAGATCCGCATCAATATCCCGCTCCCTTCAAAATTCCAACAGACATACATTACTTTGGAACCGAACTGATTTTTTTTAAGGATGACTTTGGCAGGTTGGCGGGGATCAAGGCACTGTTACGAATATATCCAGTTTTCGCCACAAATGACAATTCTCCTTACAAATCTATCATACATGAGATTAAGGATAAGCTGACGACAGATATTCGCTCTACGTTCGGCCTGTTGAGGTGTCAGTTCATGAGATACAGATTTACAGCTTTTGCATGAGTTTCCAAGCGTATTAATGTGTTAATGTGACGATGTATGGTATCTTTTGATGAAAAAAGTTCTTCTGAAAGCCTGCGTATACCTTTTTTATTTTGCAGATTTTCTTGCAAAAATTGGCCTGTATCCTGAAAATCGAATACTTTAGGCCTTCCATAACGTGGGAAATCTTCAATATTTTCGTCTCCATTGCTGAAACGTTGGAACCATCGCTGTGCCACGCGCTCACTAACGACATCTCCTTCCACTTCACATATTCTTCAAGCGGTGGCGGCGACTTTATAATCTTGTTTACAGTAGTGTTTTAGAAGGACTCTAGCCCGCCTCGATAGCGTGATGATAGCGTGTCTGCCTCACGTTCAAGAGGTTCCGAGTTCGAGTCTCAGTTAGGATAAGGATTTTCCGGGGTTTCCCTTATCCTGATAGACGAATGTCAGCTAACTCTAAGCTCCATGGACCCCAGACTCATTTGAGCATCATTTCACCCATTTCATTCATCGTCCGATATGACTTAACGTTGGAGGACGTAAATTACAAAAGAAAGGAAAAAACTAAGTTCAAACTTTGTCTCCATTTTGTGATTACTTGTTAACAACTGAAGACTGATACATTCTGGCAATGTACGCAACACATACATCCTATAAATAACATTGCCAAACTAAATAAACCCAATACATTTTACAAAAACCAAAATCAAAGAAGCTTATGAGACCACCTAATAAAAGTTATAATGTATAGTGTTTCATACACTAGGCAATAATTTTAAAATATGGAATATGCTGCTGATAATTAATATTTTATGCTCTTATTTCTGAAGTGCGATTTTAAATTAATAAGCAGAAATGTTGAATAAAATTACAATAAAAGTGTAATATAAAGTAAGAAAAACAATCGTTCACATTTCATCTAAGTAACTTCATCTCTTCAAGTGGTATTGAACAAAACTCTTCTTAGGATAAAGAGCAATATTGCACTGAAATTTGAGACGATTTCCACACAGCACAACAACGTTGAGGACCATCAGTAGACTGTCACCAAAAAACTGTCTGAAAATATCCACAGGAACATAATTATTTCACGCCGTTTGTGTATACACACCCATGCCTATAGAATTGTACAGCTTTCTCTAGTTTCTTGGTTATATATGTTCTTGCTTTATTTCGTCTTCTATATGGTTTAGCTATCTCTTGGATAGACAATGGACTACTAGGCAACAATGAAGTGGGACTGCCCATCTGTTCAAACCGTGATTTGTGTATGAAATATCATACAGAGGGCATTAAAGGCTTAAGGTGAGAAGGCACTTCACTGGGGATTAAAATTCACTTTATTTTTACATTTTATTATACTTTCATCCCTCCAGATAACAAATATATAGTTAAAAAGTTCATTGGAGCAATATTTTATACCTAATTTGCTGATTATATTAGTGGGTGTTAAGTTTTTGCCACCCCCCTTTCCGTAAACTTTCGGAAAATGGATAATAACTTCTGTAATACTGAACAGTTATTTCTGAACTAAGCTTTGTTTTGTAAGGGATCTTTCAAGCTTTCTCTTGGTAGCATTGTAACTCCAATGATGCTAGTTTTTCTTTTGTCTTTGGCTTGTATGTGAACAGTTATTTGTTTTGAATATTTTGTACTAGTTATTGGTGAATGTATGATATGGGTAGGACAAAAACATTTGGAAAGAGGAAGTTTACAGGCAATTGTTTTACTAAAAACAGAACAGTAAATGTGGAAAATATAAACACAATAGACAATGAAACCACATGTAATTTTGAGGTTAGTAGGCCCAGTTCACACAAATGTTGACGCGAGGTCTACCCGAAAGTCCAAAGATCCCGGCCTGTATCAGACCGGGAGCGATGGAAAATTCCGGGGTTCTTTCCTTGGGGCAATACCTTGAGTCTAAAAAGCCGCCCTTCCCCCATCGACGTCAGCACGGGATGAAAGTGGATACGCCACTTACGCACGTCAACCCCGCAGGGAAGACTACCCAATAACCTCGGTGGGGCCGCCTGGTGATCTAGCACACCTTCTACTAGCTTTGTAGGCTAATACCCGGGACTTTTTAGGCAACCCTCTGCCCCCTCCGGGTGGCCGAAGCCTGGCCGGAGGTACCCGATCTCCCGTGGGTAACGGGAACACACTGCCCCCTCGAGTCCAACCCAATCCGAACAACTCCCATTCAGGGAGGGGCTCGAATGTTCGGCCCGAGGTTCCTCTAGTCACGTCAGAGTGCTAAGGGTCCGAACGCCAGCACCACGGCAGCTGAAGGGGACGTATCCCCTCCCCTACAGATCCAGTTCACACAATGCATGTGCTAATCATGATAGTAGTCGTATACAGAAATCGCTGAGCTGCGAGTCCTAAAAGAAGATAAAATGTTGAAGAACTGGCCAAGAAGGCAAGACAAATGAAGAGGAACTTGAAAATAACAAGTGAGAATACAGAGGGTCAAGACTATGCAGCAGAATGTTCTGACTCATGTGAGAAGTCAGTAATCAGCTGTTTTTCTCAGTTTCACATTTTTCAGGTTCCCATACACTTTTTAAAAAGCTATTCAACCAAAACATATGAATTTTTTGCGCATATTAAGCATACTTATTAATGATGATGATAATGAAAATTATTTTAATAATAGATTTTTGTCTGAGATTCACAATATTTGTTTACAAAATAAAATTATCTGAGATTTCAGTAGATTTTTTAAAACTAAATTATAGCAAATTATCGGTACAGAATTTTCAAATAGTAATAGGTATTATTCAAGATAAACATTGAAACAGTTATTTTATGTTGTCCCCAAAGAATTTCAAATATTGTATTATGTGAGGTTGAGTAGAGTGAGTCATGCACAGAGAAGCTATGTAAGTGGAAATGACGTCACAAAAGTGTTGAATATCAAACTTATTTGTGATTGGTGTGACGCGTATATCGTAAAACGTGGACCAATCAGATATAGAAGATTTTACGTTGCCATGGAGGATATTCAATATTCCTCTAGAGGGATCGAACTATTAGCGAAATGCTAATGTGTAAAAGAAGCGGAACTGGTCATTCTTCTCCTAACAGTCGCCGTGAACAAATGTAAGGTTCTCTTCTTAAACGCCGTTGTGTGCGGAAGAGTATAAGTTTATTCTCGTCACAATCATCGAGTATAACTGGATAATATTTACATTAAACATCATCGCTAGAAGACGCACAATTTGGTTATTATACACGGTAGTGAACGAACGTATAAAACTTCTGATTCTTGCACGCATCCAGATAAACGCGTCACATCAAGTGAATCTTGTGTAAGAATAGAGTTATAAATATTGTATCATACATTTTGTTCGAACTGGTGTTAATTGAAGGAAGGAAATAAAAGTTTCTACATTATTTAATACAGAGGAAAATGATTACTCATTTTACGTAAAATTTCCTTCCGCCGTACCACCCCTGTAAAAGAAGATATCTTGCTCAACCGACTGAAGCCACGCCGAGGTAAGCTGGGAATTCAAGAACCCTCAATTCCAACCCTGTTCCAAATGGTCACCTCAACGAGGGGCATAATTCACCATCCTTCTACACGATTCGACATAAAACCCGTTCCAAAATGGCGCCCAACTGTATGGCTCGAATAGGCAGAAGGAGGATTACACCACAGGAGAATAAATAGTGTAATGGACAGGTAACTTCGAATCAAGAAAGAAGAAAGAAGAAAAGTGAGTACGGAAAATATTAATAGATAATTAATAGAAAAAGTGACAAAATTATAATTTTCATTTTTTTATGTTATTAAGAAAGGGAAAAATATTACCTAAAATGGAAGGTAAAAAATTAACAGACAATAAGAATAAAAATGTTGGGGAAGGAGTGGAAAGACTAGTTAGTGATAAGAGAGCAGAAATACAAGAAGTCAGGGAAGTAGTGGAAGGAATGATTAGTGATGATGCAGGAACAAGTAGAACAGAAATTATGCAGAGTAAAGTTAATGAAATGATAATAGACAGGTTAGAGAAAATGATGAGTAATTTTGATGCTAAAATGGATAATTTAAGACAGGATATGAATCAAAATTCAGAAAATTTAAATAGTTTTAGACAGGAAATAAGACAGGAAATAAAACAGAATTCAGAAAAGGCAGATCAAAATTTAAGGCAGGAAATGAGTAATTTAAATGCTAAGGTAGATCAAAATTCAGAAAAGGCAGATCAAAATTTAAGGCAGGAAATGAGTAATTTAAATGCTAAGGTAGATCAAAATTCAGAGAAGTTAGAAGCTAGGATAGATCAAGGTTTAGGTAACCTAAGAAATGAAATTGAGAAAGGAAGAGAAGAGTGTAGAGAAGGCATAAAATCTTTAAAACAGAAAATAGAATCTCATGATGGAGAAATGTCTAAGTTAAAAGAGATGTTTCAGGAAATGAAAATAAGTCAGGAAAATGTAGTAAAAGATATAAGAAGTGAATTGGCTAAGGAGTCAGAAATCCTTAAGCAACAACAAGTAGAATTTGTAGAAAAACAAAAAGTAGAAATAGGGGAATTAGAGAATAGAATAAGACAAGAAATAGATGTAGTCTTATTAGATAATTCACGGAAATACCATGAGGAAAATATTGAAATACAGAATAATTTTGTAAGAGAGGTAAATAGTATCAGAAATGATGTTAAACTAATTGCTACTGAGGTGCAAACACAACAAGATGAACTAAAAGTTAAATATGATGAAGTCAGTAAGTTGAATAGTGAAATGATTACAAGAATAGATTTGGCACAGGAAAGTTTTGAGAGAGAGAAAGAAAACATTAGCAAGCTGAATCAAGTTGTGGTTGCATTACAGGCAAGCAAAATTTCTGAGAACCAGAGGGTAATAAAATCTAAGAATATTACATGTATTGACTCACCTGGTAATTCAGGTAATATTGTACAAAACTTAGAGAATTATTTGGAGAGTGACGATACAGAATCTTTGTCACCTGATTGTGAAGTAAATGGTAATGGACAAATACAAAACATGCACACACATACACAGTTACACAGTCAAGGTAACACAAATTGTACAAATTATTTGTTGCATGACATAAGTCCACCTACTTTCGAAGAAGAATCGGGAGACAATCCCAAAATATTTCTAAAGGAATTAGAAGAATATTTTAAAATTAAAAAGATTCCAAATGAATTTAGGATGATGATTGTTAAAAGGTGTTTGAAGAAAAATGCTTTAGAATGGCTGAGGTTAACACTAGCATCACATGAAACGTATAGTATGTTTAGGAATGTGTTTATAAATAGGTTCTGGGGTCCAGAAAGACAGAGAAGAATTAAAGTCGAACTGGCCACTGGTAAATTCGAGTTCAAGAAGGGTGTGTCCATGACAGAATATTTCCTAAAACTTGCTAACAAAAGTAAACTTGTGAATCCAGATATGTCAGAAACCGAGATCGTGAATATGCTAATACGACATTATCCACCGCACATTAGAAACCACCTAATTGTGGCTAAGCCCGTCGACTTTACTGATATGATTGAGTTATTATCAGAATTTGAGGCTCATAACCTTAATTCTGATTCTACTCATAGTCAAGTTGATCCTGACAAGACTCATATAGAACAAAAGCAAGTAAATAGACAGGAAGTAAGACCAACATTCAGGGAAAATCACAACCATACTAACCAAAACCAAAATAGTTTTAACCAAAATTGGGGCGGGGCACGTTCAAGAGACAACTATGAACGAAGAGAGTACAACCCCAGAAAGACATATGAATCGGTAGTGCCAGGTATAGGAAGGAGAATTCCAAATACTCCTAGGAGGAATTATAATAATGACCAACCTGTGGGAAATGTGAGGAGTAATCAGGTGAATCAACTGAGGTTTTACAGGGGAAATAACTTAAGAACGGGTTATCAAAGTAGAGGAAGAGGAACTAGCATCGAAGACTCTTCATTAAGAGATTTTAGGGGTCCTAGGTTTGAAAGGGCAGACAATAACCTAGAAAGGACACAGACTCAGGGAATAGAAAGAGAAATAAATAACGGTAGTACCAACCCAACTGCTAGTGTAACTACCGACCGCACTAATGCGGAAAACTGAGTACCAAATCATTTTGTGCCTTGGAAAGTGGTTCGGTAGAAATGACACAGGGCAAAATCAAAATTCAAAATTTACCAGAAGATAAGCTCACTCTCTCCAGAAGTAAAGATCGGGAATTAGTAAATCCACCTCAGATTAACCTTCGTATAGGCGATAGCGAATATAAAGTATTGATAGACACAGGAGCTAGTTCATCAGTAATAAGTGAGAACTTATTCAAGGAATTACTATCCAAGTTTAGGATTGAATATTTAAACGTGTGTAATGTATACTGTAGCACAGCTATTGGGAAAAAGAAAGATAAAGTTAAATATCAAGCGTTAATTCCTGCGCGAATAGATGATTGGAATTTCAATTTTATCGTATTGGTAATACCAAACTTAGCTCGTGATATTATTATTGGCAATGATGTATTGTATGGTTGGAAAAGTGTGATAGATTTCGAAAAACATGAAATGAAGGTCAAAGGAGATAATGAAGTAATAAAAATAAATTTGTTAGAAGAAATTATATTAAAAGAGGATGAGAAGGATAGTATAAATAATGATAGGTTTTTTGTAGAAAATATAATATTATACGAAGAAGATATAATTAATAATGAAGAAGATAGTGGTAAAGAGAATTTACTTTTAAATAATAAAGAAAATGAGACGTTTGACCTTGGAGATCATTGTTGCCAAATAAACACATTAAATACCGACACCGAGCGAAAACAAGAAGAGGAAGAAATGATATTCCAAAGAACTTTGAAAGAAAAGTTAGGGAAAACATACAATTTAAATCACGCGCAAAGAGAACAATTGAGGTTATGTATACTAAAGAACAGGAACGTTTTTAGTACGAAACCTGGATTGTGTAATAAGTACATACATACATTTAAGGTGAACGACATTGCTCCTTATACTCATAAAAGTAGATCTGTGCCTATCGCTATTAGACAACAAGCATCTGAAGTAATAAACGATATGTTAGAAAATGGAATCATAGAGATTTCTAATTCGCCTTACCTAAATCCTTTGTGTTGGGTACATAAATCGAACGGAACACTGCGTATGACGATTGACGCAAGAAAGATAAACTCACTAACACAACCCGATCACTTCAGACCTCTTGGAGTCGATGAAGTATTATCAAAATTAGGACATGGAAAATATTTTTCAAAATTAGATTTGGTTTCATCGTATTGGCAGATACCACTAGATGAATCTGTTCGAAAATACACAGGATTCAATTTTGGAGGAAAAATATACCAATTCAAAACATGTGGTTTTGGATTATCCACTAGCGGAAGTGCATTACTTCGAGCGTTACATAATATTTTCGGAGATACCATAGAAAATTTCGCTCTACAATATATTGATGATTTTCTTATTTTTGATCAAAATTTTGACGACCATATATCACATCTAAATTATATATTTACAAAATTTTCTGAAAGTGGTATGACAATAAATCTGGATAAATCGCAATTTATTGCCAAAGAGATTGAATTTCTAGGTTATATTATATCTGAAAAAGGCATGACACCGAATCCAGAAAGAATCAAATCGATTGAAGCTATCCCTCCACCCAAGAACATCAAGCAATTAAGAAGATTTATGGGAATACTACAATATGAGAGTAGGTTCGTTATAAATTATGCCAAAGAGCTTAGTCCTTTGAGGGAACTTCTTAAGAAAAATTCAATTTGGAAATGGACTGAAGAACATCAACAGGCTTTTCAAAACGTGAAAGAATTATTTAAAAATGCCATTCTTTTGGAAAGACCCATTCAAAATCAACCATTCAATATATATTCTGATGCTAGCATTCAAGCTTATGCAGCTGTACTAACGCAGATTGATGAATCTGGAAATAATCACGTAATTGCTACTGCTTCCAGAGCATTGCACAAAATAGAAGCTAATGCTTGCATAACCGAATTGGAAATTGGAGCTATATATTTTGCTTTACAAAAATTTAGGCAATATGTGTACAATACCAAAGTTATTGTGTATACAGATCACATTAGTTTATTATTTATAAAGAAATGTAAATTAACTAGCTCAAAAATATCTCGTTATATTCATGAAATTACTTCGTATGATATTGAGATTAGGCACATTCCAGGAAAAGAAAACATCTTTAGTGATTTATTATCAAGACTAAGATGGGAAGGGGAAATCCCAGAAACATTATCACATCCACATCATGAGATTAAACTGTTCGAATTAAATTTTAAATGGAATAAAGACCTAACCCAAAAGTTTAAGAATATTTTGGAAACCCAACAAAATGATCCAAAATTGTCTTTATTGCTACAACATGTTCCAGAAATTGGAGAAAATCTAAATTGTAACATAGCAAAGAAAAATGGTATTCTTTACAAATTACATGGGGATGTAATACGAAAATGGAAAGTGATAGTTCCGAGTAGTTTGGAAGAAAATGTAATAATTTCTTTTCATCAAAATTTAGCACATTCAGGATGTGAAAAAACTGCTATGACTATAAAAGAACAATTGTACATTAAACATATTGACAAGAAGGTTAGGAAATTAATTTCAACATGTGAGTTGTGTCAGAAAGCTAAACCAATAAACGTCAGATATGATTTTGAACCTCAAACTGTCATCAGGGATAGAAAGAACGAACTAGTTGCTATTGATGCTCATGGAGAAATGCCAGCTAGTCAACACAATTGCAAATACATTTTTGTAATGTTTGATATTTTTTCTAAATTCGTAAGAATTTATCCTGTACAAAATATCAAAAGCAGAACGTGCGTAAATAAAATTTTAAAAGATTGGGTACCAAAGTATGGGCCAATAAAGGCAATATTATCAGACAACGCAACGGTTCACCGGAGTAAATTGTTTACTTCAGAAATGAAGAACAATAACATTAAGATGTATTACTCTTCAGCATATTTTCCCCAAGGAAATCCTTGCGAGAGAGTGATGCGTGATTTAGGCTTGTATTTCAGAATTCTGTGTCATTCTAACCACCGAGGCTGGTACAAATACTGCCATATTATTGAGAAAATCATTAACAATACCCCAAACTCTACTACCAAATTTTCACCAATCGAATTAATGACTGGACTACAACCTGAATCTCTAGTAATAAAAGCACCAACAACCTTAAAAGTAGATGAAATGGAATTGAATGAAGAAGAAAAGTGTGCTGAAGCATTTCGAAGAATAAAAGAAAAAGCAGAGAAAAGATTATCAAAGATACAAAGAAAAGGAGCGAAATGGAATCCTGAAATAAATGATAAAGTTCTCGTAAAGACATTTAATATCTCCAGTTCTAAAATCAAATCCTATTGGAGAATGAATTTGTTATATAAAGGTCCATATAAAATAGTAAGAAAATTTGGGGATCATACGTATGAATTAAGAGACGATGATAATAAAATGATAGGAAAATATCACAAAACACTTTTAAAACCATTCAAAAGCCTTGACACTCACAAGAACAAATGATTAAAAAAAAAAAAAAAAAAAAAAAATTAATATGTTTATGAATTACTGAAAAATGTTTTGTTTTTTATTATTGTGTTCGAATAATTTCTGATTTTATATTGTTATTTTAAATTGTATTAATTGTTCATTGTTGTAATAATGTTTAATTATTGGGGCATTCTTCAGAATATATGGAACAATATTATTGGAAGATTTAAGTTAATTTTCCATATATTCTGAAGAGGGGCATCTGAAACAGTTATTTTATGTTGTCCCCAAAGAATTTCAAATATTGTATTATGTGAGGTTGAGTAGAGTGAGTCATGCACAGAGAAGCTATGTAAGTGGAAATGACGTCACAAAAGTGTTGAATATCAAACTTATTTGTGATTGGTGTGACGCGTATATCGTAAAACGTGGACCAATCAGATATAGAAGATTTTACGTTGCCATGGAGGATATTCAATATTCCTCTAGAGGGATCGAACTATTAGCGAAATGCTAATGTGTAAAAGAAGCGGAACTGGTCATTCTTCTCCTAACAGTCGCCGTGAACAAATGTAAGGTTCTCTTCTTAAACGCCGTTGTGTGCGGAAGAGTATAAGTTTATTCTCGTCACAATCATCGAGTATAACTGGATAATATTTACATTAAACATCATCGCTAGAAGACGCACAATTTGGTTATTATACACGGTAGTGAACGAACGTATAAAACTTCTGATTCTTGCACGCATCCAGATAAACGCGTCACATCAAGTGAATCTTGTGTAAGAATAGAGTTATAAATATTGTATCATACATTTTGTTCGAACTGGTGTTAATTGAAGGAAGGAAATAAAAGTTTCTACATTATTTAATACAGAGGAAAATGATTACTCATTTTACGTAAAATTTCCTTCCGCCGTACCACCCCTGTAAAAGAAGATATCTTGCTCAACCGACTGAAGCCACGCCGAGGTAAGCTGGGAATTCAAGAACCCTCAATTCCAACCCTGTTCCAAATGGTCACCTCAACGAGGGGCATAATTCACCATCCTTCTACACGATTCGACATAAAACCCGTTCCAACATTTTAAGAACGTGACTGAAAATTTTAATTTACATATCAATAATAATTTCTTAATCATGGAAATAGCAGTACCTTCTCACCTTTAACTGTTATGGCAGTAATTGATTAAGCAATACATGACTAGGGGTTTTCGACCCCTCTAGATAAGTGACAGCACACTGATTTGCATATAACAATCGTGTTCTCCCAACAAGGGTCTATTTTTATGAAGCACAAGAATACATTTTTATTTTAATAATGCTATGCTCTGCCCTGCAAATGTTAGTATTTCGTGTGGTACCATTTAATACCGAGCGTCGAGTGGTATTTACTTGTTGCATTCACAGAAGGAAATGGAGAGAATACACGCAAAGCAAAAATAGCCAGACTGGAGTTTGTGCTGCTAAGTTTAAGGAAGTAAACCTAAGATGTTTATGCATTCCACCCAAAAAATTTGCCCACCTTGGTAGCGTAGATGGTAGCATGTCTGCCTCACATTCAAGAGGTCCCGAGTTCGAATCTCGGTTAGGGTGAGTTACCTGGATAAGGTTTTTTCAGGGTTTGCCCTTGTCCTTAAAGACGAATGTCGGGTAACTCTAAGCTCCATGGACACCGGGATCATTCGAGCATCATTTCACCCATTCCACTCATCGCCCGATATGACTTAACTTTGGAGGACGTAAATTAAAAAAAAAATCGATGTCGACATTTCACCCCAAATATGTTTCGAGATGCGTGTATGAATGCTCTTAAGAGACAGGGATTGGTCTGAGTGGTTCAGGTGTTGGCCTACTGATCCTGAGGGCGCGAGTTCAACTGGACATTGATCTATGGTTTTAACTGTCAATAAATTACTAGCCCATCTTCGTTAAAATAAAATACTTAAGCTGATGTTCGATTCAAAACACTAACAAAATCTTAAAAATAATAACTAATTCATTTCCAGTTATTTATTCCAAATATAATGAAGTAAGGAGAAAAACAGCGTATAGTGAAACCGGCAGAAAAACAGAAATATGGGTGTATATTTTAGTTAATTGATGGAAATTAATAAATTTCTTCACACTAGCGGTATATGGGCTAAGGTCTTTGATAGTCAACAATTTGAACCACAGATCTCCTGGTTTCCGTCCAGTCGCTTTAACCCATTGAGCTACCATGTACAACTTGCCGTCACGACATTAAATTCTCCATTTGACTCGTATATTTACCCGGTAGACCACTAGGAGACCACTAACGTAAGTCGCCACAAATGGTGTATCTCGTCTACCTGGGAAATATACGAGTCAAATGGAGAATTTAATGTCGTGACGGCAAGTTAGTCATGGTAGCTCAATGGGTTAGAGCGACTGGATGGAAACCAGGAGATACGTGGTTCAAATACCGGCCATGGCATTGAACATTTCATGTTGACTCTATCTATAGGTGTTTATATTTAAATTTAGATTTCTCATACTATATCTTCGCACTATTGAACTGTAGTTAAATTTAAGCTTAATATATCTAGAAATATAAATTTTTCACTCTTCTATTTTTTTTTCGGAGAAACAAAACAAATAACACTTAACTTTCGGGTTGGTAACACGTTTAGCATTAATAGGAGGTTTAGACTTTTAGCCGCAGAGGTTAGAAACAGAAACATAAGAGCGCAAGTGAATTGCGGAACTTTTGGGAACGAAGCAAAGCTCCAGAAAGGCTTAAACTACGTGATCAAACGACTCTTTAGTGCGAAAGAAAAAAGTTACTCCTGCATCAACAAAATGGTTTTAAAGAAATGTCGTATTTTGGTATATTGCCTTTCGTAGTGTTTGCTTAGAAGTAAAGCGGTTATACACTGATTGGAGAAACTATTCCGCAAATTATATCCCGGCTATAGCAAAATAACTGTCTCAAAATCATATATATTGTTATGGTTTCCAATTTCATGGCTATTTCATCAGATACATTGGTAGATGTCTTTCTTTTATTATGCTTTTGTTTTATTTTAAAAGGCATTCCGTTAAATTCAGTTTGTAGTATACTACATAACCAATATTCAAGCTCAGAAAGGTCTGTTACGTTGCAAGTTCAGCATTTGTATTATATACAATATTATTTATTTGTAAATGGCTTTAGCCATTTCAGATATATTCCTTATTATTGGTGTGAATTTTGTACTGTTTGTAATTTTCTAAATGGGAAGTTATTAGTTTGTGTACTAATCATCTAAAGACAATGGAATGTCAAAGCCATGACTATCGCTCCGTTCTACTGCCCCCATGCGTCAATGGCGACTGGAGTAGAGTTTGTTGCTACCGCACTCCCATTCGCTAGGAATCAATTCATATACACGGTGTTCATTTTTATCTGTAATTTTACAGCGGAAAATTTGACGTCATCAATAGCATAGCTGATGGAGCGAGTTTGTATACGATTCCCCTAGCGGCTTGCGATCGTATTAGATGTGTTGACAGCAACTTTGAGGCCTCCCTCTACCGGCAGGTAAATATACTATTTGAGAGGTGGGTCAGCCCACGTAATATAAAGTTGCGTAATTTCGTTAAACTATATACTGCAATGCAATGCACTGCAAAGCTAATTATGCAGACATAAAAGTAGATCATGAAGAACATACGAAATGAAAAGTCAATGAACACTTATTTCACAATGAACATCTGTTTTTCTGTTACAGTAGACAATATATGCATATTGTAAATCTGTTACATATAATAGAAATATTTCAATTTGATCTCAATGCTTTTTCTATCACCCACAGTTTCCTCACAATGTAACTTCATTACAAAACAGAAAATTAGCACAACATGTTCTATAATTGAAAAATAAATTAGTGTTACAATATGTACAAAGCTTTATCCAACTCTAAACAAGAAAATATCTCTAATACGGTCTTATGTTTCCATTTTCTTGTATTTCATTTCTCTTCCCCTAAACACTGTATTGCGAGAAGGTGTGCTTGAGGCCTTTCTGTCATAATATTATTTATTGCTTCTAGATTGGACCCAGTCACTTTATAGCGTCCAGTGTCTCTCTTTTTGCGAGTAACTGATCTTGTATCTTGGAAATGTTTGATGCACCTATTGGTTTTAATACATAAGGATACCAACATTAACAGACATTTTAATTAAGTGTGAGAATGACAAAAAACTGTGTCGTATTCTGATAAAACGTAAGACGTTTATGTTGCAAACAAAAGTATGTCAATTTGACGTTACCTTGACACTTGACAACATTACGCTCCGAGGGACTTGTCTGAATGCTAGATAGCTTGGCATAAACTGCTCTATGCAGCGGTTTAAACTACATATGTCGCACCAATTTTAATGTCGGTACGTAAGTGGGATTCAACCATAATACGCGATGGTCTTGTGTTCATATACAGGGAAAGCTGGTTGTATTAGTTATAAGAGCAAGCACACTGAGAGCGCTTTAATTTGCTTACTGTCACACAAAAATTACCGCTTTTTCTCCGTAGAGGGCGCTATGATTTCAAGATAGACTCACCAGTCAACTATGACATCATTCTTGCTCAATCAGAGGGCGGGAAATAACGAATGAAAATGAACACTGTGTATAACTTTAGTCGATTACAGACATGAGAATACTTTGCTCATAGTGGAGTAAATCACGTGATAGGAGCTGGTTCAGTTTTACTATTTTGAACACCTTAGTTGTAGTGTTGGTCTAATCATAAAGTGGACTATAGATAGAGTACCAATAAAGGTATTGAGATGTGGAAATTCACACTTTTAAACAGAATATCTTGTTGCTAATACAGTTTACATTTGTTAACGTATACGCTGTTACAACTATGTTATTCAACATCTGCATTTTTGTGTAATTTTTCTTTCGAAAAAAAAAAAAGAACCATGTTAACCTCGGACTGCCAATTTCATAAATAGGAATAACATAGCATATCACGATGGCTGCTTTACAACTCTGCAGAAGCGTCTTCTTAGCGTGAATGCAGTTCATTTCACCGTAAACGTTGAAGAGTAGCGGTCTTGACTCCTCAACAGTTTCTCATTTTGGAGAATGGCCAGCTCAATAACCCTATACAAAACCAGAGCAGCGTGGAGCAAAACTGAAAAATGCTGAGCAAAGTATCCCAAATGTTCTGAGAGTTGTAATGTACGATGTTTTACTTTTAAAACCTCCTAAATGTTATATTCAAATTAGTTCCTTCACTTAGTGTGCATAACATTTTACAGGCTGGCCCCGTAGCTCAGTCGGTAGAGCACCTGCCTGCATTGCTAAGGGTCCCGGGTTCGATTCCCGGCGGTGGGGGTGGGGATTTTTCTCCGACCAAGATAATTCCCCATCTTCCCCAGAGTCTGGAAGTATGAATGAGAGTGTGAATGTGTGCGTGATATAATGATTAAAAACCAAAGATAACGAGTTAAAAAACTTCAGTATGTTCCAAAGGAGAACGGCCGCCGATATGACCATAGTAGTTAAAGGCGGGGTATAAATGGAACAAGGAAAAAAAAACATTTTACAGAAAGTTATATTTATTTCCAGATAAACCTTCATTATACATGAGTTAGTTTTTTGTTTGTTAGGTCCTTTCAGTGTGTGTAATTATATAGAGGGCTTTGATTGAAGAAACAACTGAACTTTAGGTCATCTTAAGCTCGTGTTTCAATACCTTTTGCTACCAAATACATTCTCATTGATACCTCCAGTCTTTGTACTTAGCTCTTTTGACTATTTAGACTACAAAGGTAACAAGTGCAGAAACATACACTAGGCTAAAGCAATAACCAGATTTTAGAAGGCCGGTCGTTATATGGTCGCTATGACTTTTGAGAATACATGCTCTTTGCAAAGCACGAGAGAAAAAAATAGAACTTTTCAGTTACACATTTGAAAGTTCAAACTAATATCAAGGCATGACTCGGAAGTTCTTAATGCAACAAAAGCAAATATTTATTTGACTCAAATCATATGCTTTACGGATCTAAAATTTGGTTATCTCGGTTTAAAGTTATACAGATGTAGAATGAATAGGGCTTTATAGCCTATCTCCAAAAATGCATATTCTATTTATTGTAAAAATACAGAGTGATCTATATAGAACTGACATATTTCTTTGATTAATTGTTTCAATACGAATTGTGCTAGCCATAATTTATTATACCTAAGATGTAGAGGAATTTTGGAAGACTATCTCTATAGTATATGTTGAAAATGTCTTCCATCCTACATAAGGCACCACTCAATACTTCGTTCCATGTTACTGACCACCCGTTGGAGGACTCTCGTCAATAGCTTCAATCTCCTGTGTGATGTGCTTCAGATCGTCCAATGTCTGGGGACGTGTGACGTAAACCCTGTCTTATAAGTAACCCCATAGAAAGAAGTCCGGCCATGTCAAATCCGGAGATATTGCTGGTCACAAATTCCTGGAAATTATCCGGTCGTCAAAGAAGCTTGCAATTAGTTCCATGGATTCATTTGATGTATGGCATGTAGCACCATCTTGCTGAAAATATCCTTGAGTCAGCTCTACATCGTCCAGTTGCTCAACAAACTCCACTAAAATCAGTCGGTACTCTGCAGTGTTCGCCCGCCTCGGTAGCGTAGATGGTTGCCTGTCTGCGTCACGTTCAAGAGGTCCCGAGTTCGAATCTCGGTCAGCGTGAGTTATCTGGATAAGGTTTTTTCGGAGGTTTCTCTTATCCTTAAAGACAAATGTCGGGTAACTCCAACCTCCATGGACCCCCGGACTCATTGGAGCATCATTTCACCCATTTCATTCATCGTCCGATAAGACTAAAAGAAATCTGCAGTGTTCACAGTTTGGTTAAAAAACAAATGGCGCCACTATTCTCTGTGCGGGTATTGCGCACCAAACTCCGACTTTAATCGGATGCATACGTGCTTCATGGATGATATGTGGATTTTCGATGGCCCAATGGCATGAGTTCTGCGAGTTCACATAACCGGATAAATGGAAACACGTTTCATCTGTGATGAACAATATGGCAGGATTTTGCACAATGAACGTCTGGAACCAACGACAATAATGCAATATTTTATCCTAATCTGGTATCTGTAGGTGATGAAGAACCGTAACCCTATATGGCTTTAGGCCTGCACTTTTCGCAGCTCTCTGACACATTGAGTAGGTGTACGCTGTCTCCTGCGACAAATGTCTTAGTGATATCTTGGGTGACTGCTCCAGTCGTGCTCTTACGTCAACAACCGTGGGAAGCCTAGATGAACGATGCTTGCCTTTTTCACTTACAAGAGATCCAGTTGTTTCCAATTTGTTTACCAGTCCCAGTATTGTGTTTGTTTTGGGAGGATTGCGAACACCAAATTCTCTCTGGTATGCCCTTTGAGTAGCTGTAATTGAGTTCGTAATCCAGTATTGCTTCACAAGGAAAAGTCGTTGATTTAATTTCTACTGCATTTTCACGTCGACTAGAACAAAATGTCGAAAACAGCTGCCAACAATAGCAATTAGAAATAAAACAAACATCTGCGCATCTAGTGACAAGGAAACTCCAGAACATTCTAGTTAATTTGGTGCTGAAATTGGGTCATTGCATGTGTCAGTTGTATATAAATCACTCTGTATATTAAATGTATTGTATTTTAAGCCATATTTGAGAAACTAATTCCAAAAAAGTTCGAAGTAGTTCGATTGGGGAGGATTTTCTTGAAAATATTCCTTCCATATATATCTTAGAAAAATACTGATTTTAAGTACCAAATTTTATATTTATTCGGCTTTTTATTTTTTAATTATACTGTTAATAGAAACACACAGGCTAGTATACAATTTCACGAGCCCTTTTATAAAAATATTATGTTGTCTCAAAACACAAATTTTGCTGGAACTCAATAGCTTCTGTTCTTACTATAGATAAAAATATAAGTAATATAAATGGAAGTGAGTGTTTCATGTCTTATGGCCATACAGAAGGGCTAAAAGAATTATGATTGGTTAAAAACTTTCCCATAATACTATATACAGTATACATAACAGCACATATTCTCCCTTTTTAATATTAACAAATGACAATGAAGATTAACTCCTAGATATTCCCAGAAAATCAAGATTATATTTTGTTTTCCATGTTCACATCTCAAGCATATTAAATTTTAATTAAAATCTCTAATCTAGTTCTTGGGAAAATGAAGAGGAAGACAATGTCAGTAGAGACCAATTGTTTCCGAGAGAGGAAGTTTGCTTTGAATTGATAAAACGTGCCTGACTTTTGACATTTCTTAATTTATCGTGCTGCACAAACTTTTGTTTTACTTCAGGAAATCCCAGTACGTACGTTTACACCAAACCCTGAATATTGTGACTTTGTGCGTTCGTGAAATGAAAAGTCCAATTGCACCACTCAAAAATGTTCTTTATTTCCACCGACTTACAGTTAAACACTTGCCAATTACACAGAATTACGTAATGCACACAATTACGATTCACCAGTTCGTCCGTTACAATTCCACTTTGCTCTCGCAATTACCTACAATCCTCCAATGCACGTACGCAGTCTTCTCGTCCTTACACTAGCACTGCACTCTTACGCTGTTCACCAAGAACTGACTGACTGACTGACTCAATTCACTCACTGCGGTCCTTTTTATAGGAATATCGCCGTTTTCTCGAAGCCTCTAGTTTCCGTGAATAACTGCGAAGGTTCCAGATGGCAGTTGGAGGCGGAGGGAAGAGGCGGCCAGCGACAAGTGACATTTCCCTAATCATCCCCCTCCCCTCAGTTAGTGACAGAGACTGATGGGTGGGTGTGGCTTGGCTGCCTCTGGCCCCTTACTCAGCTGTCGTTGGTTGTGCTTTCCGCTAATTGGGTGACAATATTGAAGTTTTAGGCCTTCTGAGTAGTATGAAAATAATATTATAGATATGCTGTTCCTTTTTAAATAATAAATTCTAAGAGAAAAATTTCAAGATGTAACTTTTACACTAGTTTTACTACTCCAGGGATGTGTTATCAAATAATAAATAAATGCTCTAATGTGTTTCAAATGGGATTATGTTTGTCCTTGAGCACTGCTAGGTAAGCAACCAATTGGAGTTCTGCGGTGTTCTCGTATTGTATTCCCCCTATGTGGTGTGTGACGAGCACCAACCTAATAAATCTCTAATAAATCCTATTCACGATAAGACAAAAAAATCAGATTCTGCAAAGCCTGATCCATGTGGAAGGAGAGAGTAATGTATCTAACATAACCATAAAACCCCCATATTTTATCTCAAATAGTTTTACTAATACAAATAAATAAAGCACTACTATATAAAAATGCATCGCGACGTAATCATTGTAGTGGATATCATTATTGGTTTGCATATATGCGTGTGCGTATATTTGTAATTACTCAGAACTAAAACGTAAAGATTTGACATGACGCGATAAAAGAATTAGTTTTAATAAGCCAAGGTGTTTGTTAAATTCGAGCGAGAACAAAAAATACTGGCCTAGCAGAACGTGCCTGATCACACATCTTTGCTTATGAATGGTTGCGTAATCTGTATTTACTCTAGAGAGTTCAAAGCAGTATTATTCAGTTCTTCCTTTAAAAACAAGGTAAGTGTATCAGCTGGATCAGCTTGCAGTTGAAATGAGACATGAGGTATTATAAACACGTTCCCCCTTATCACTGCCAGAACAATCCAGCTGAGTTAATGTGGGCTCAAATTACGTTGCAAACAGAGATAATACTTTTAAACTGACTGACACTGAACGACTTATTCACCTAGAAATTGACAAGGTTGCACAAGACTGAGAAAACTCCATGAGACATGCTGAGAAACTGTAAGAACACTTCTTTTGGAAAGAAATAACACGTGACGAGATTTTGGAGCCTATCATAATAAACTTGCAACACTCGGATGATCAAGACAGTGACAATGACAAATTGTCTCTTAACGGAAGTGACATTAGTAGCTATATGGATGCGCCGCTGGCAGTTTCGTTGGATTAGAAAAATAGGTAATTAATAAACTATAATTATTTTTAAACTATATATTTAAAATAGGTGTGTAGTATACGAATATCCATGTTGCGATTGTAATTTGAACAACTGCATTATTATAAAGCTTTGGAAAATTCAGTTTGCGTTCCCTTACGTCTAGCACCAACAAGACTCGCAAGTGTGTGAGAGGGAAATACAAAAGAGGGGGGGTAACGAGGTGGCAACTCTGAAGGCTCTAACGCATCTGATTTGCTACAAGTCAGAACTCTTCCCATTCGAAACACATAGTAGTCATTGGGACACAATCAGAGTATACACTGTTGTGGCATGTGGGAAACCAGGAATATTAATAGAAGTAGATAGTAATTTGTTCGTTGTCATTCAAGAAGCTCAAGTTAGACGTTAAACTCCGGTACTAAACTCCTGTGTTGCAAAATAAAAAGTTATTTATGTCAACTCATAGCGCACAAAACAGTTATTGAAACAAAAACTTAATCCTTTTCAGGTTAGGAGAAAAGGCATAGGTCCCTGCCACGAAAACCTAACTTAACCTATTGATGTAATCCGCGAGAATGGCGATTTTAGAATTAGAAAACCACCATTTCTGATATCATGCCTATTTATTATTGAATCCTGTCGACACAGGTTAAATCTCGAAACCACAGGAACCGTGGCTTTAATGTGGTTTGTTGTAGGCCAACGGTTTACATTCGCATTATACTTAGCCTATTAGTAATTTCTCTCTCGCGGTATTTATTGCTCAAATGTTTACAGTGCTTCACGACAAACGCCATGAATTATGACAGCTACAAAGCGCGGCCCACTAATGGCCGAACATAAAATGGAACAGAGGTGCCACGTTCTAGCTGTAAGCTTTATACACAAAATGTTCCGGATATGATCTATTGAGATCTTGATCAGCAAACACACATGTCCCAATTCATTTGTCATTTAACACAGCATTGTGGGCTTTCGGGAAGTTTTCTTCACTCATAGTGGTAACTGGTGGTGCTATGTCATCAAACATGCAAGAAGATGGAAATTCACCAACGTGGAAGTGTTTCAAATGTGCAATCCAGTTTATTTTTAATTTCTTTATCACCAACGTATAGAGTCTATTATATAGTGCGATCCATATAAACATGAACCATTTCAATAGGCCATCGCTTTTGAACCAATAATAGGACATACGTACAACTTTGGGAGAATATAATACACAATTGGGAGATTACATTACACTATTTACATCTCAGAGAAAATGTTGGAAGTGTCCTCCACCAGCATCTATACATGTTTGTACTCGTCTCGCCATATTCTCAGAAGTTTTACGGAGAGTATCCTCGCCAATGTTACTTATTTCGGTTCGAATGGATTCCTTGAGAACATCAATTGTCCGTGGCCTATTGTTGTACACTCTATTTTTTAGATACCCATACAAGAAAAATCCGGTGAGGTTAGATCAGGGGATCTGGGGGGCCACAGAGCTTTGAAGATTATTCGATTATCAAAGAAACTGGTTACAAGTTCCATGGTTTAATTAGATGTATAGCATGTTGCTCCATCTTGCTGCAAATAACCTTCTCTCAGTTCGATATCATCCAGCTGCTCCACAAATGTCTTGGAGATACCCTTATAAACTTCATTGTCTAGTCATATCAAAGAAAATGGGACCAACGATCCCATGCCCGCCTCGGTATCGTAGATGGTAGCGTGTCTGCCTCACGTTCAAGAGGTCCCGAGTTCGAATCTCGGTCAGGGTTAGTTACCTGGATAACGTTTTTTCCAGGGGTTTCTCTTATTCTGTAAGAAAAGTGTAGGGTAACTCTAAGCTCAATGGACCCTGGTCATTTGAGCATCAGTTCACCCATTTCATTCATCGTTCGATATGATTTAACGTTGGAGGACGTAAAAAATAATCCAACCTTTTCATAAATTCTCCCAGAGCCACTGAGATCATTTAAACCAATTTCTACATTCTATGAACTATTGAAAGGGTTCAGGTTTATATGGATCGCACTGTATTGCCTCAAAACTTAGATGTCAAAATGTTTCTGGAAACCTATGCCTTTTGAAAAAAAAGCCTGTGCGCGTGGGTGTGTGCGTGTAATTCAAAAAAGCATAACTCAAAATTCGAATAAATACCATACCAGTTACTGACATTGAAGAGTAGCTTCTTTACATACAGCATGTTACAAAAAGGTACGGCCAAACTTTCAGGAAACATTCCTCACACACAAAGAAAGAAAATATGTTATGTGGACATGTGACCGGAAACGCTAAATTTCCATGTTAGAGCTCATTTTAGTATTTCTCTTAAAATGTAAATTGAAATCATTCGTGCAGACAATTGTCAGAATACCCCATTGTGGTTCATGCACGATGGAGCTCCTGCACATTTCAGTCGAAGTGTTCGTACGCTTCTCAACAACAGATTCGGTGACCAATAGATTGGTAGAGGCGGACCAATTCCATGGCCTCCACGCTCTCCTGACCTCAACCCTCTTGACTTTCATTTATGGGGGCATTTGAAAGCTCTTGTCTACACAACCCAGGTACCAAATGTAGAGACTCTTCGTGCTCGTATTGTGGGCGGCTGTGATACAATATGCCATTCTCCAGGGTTGCATCAGCGCATCAGGGATTCCATGCGACGGAGCATGGATGCATGTAACCTCGCTAACGGAGGACATTTTGAACATTTCCTGTAATAAAGTATTTGAAGTCACGTTGGTACGTTCTGTTGTCGTGTGTTTCCATTCCACTATTAATGTGATTTGAAGAGAAGTAATAAAATGAGCTCTAACATGGAAATTAAGCGTTTCCGGACACATGTCCACATAACATATTTTCTTTCTTTGTGTGTGTGAGGAATGTTTCCTGAAAGTTTGGCCGTACCTTTTTGTAACACCCTGTATATGAAACAACAAATGACTTGGTGAAAAATACACTCAGATTATAATTAAAATAAAACTGGTAACTTAGATAAATGTCTTAAGTTTGTGGGAAAATCATATTTTCAGTGAATCAGACGTTGCTTTACATTGGTAAGAACACTGCCACTTACCTGAAGTTGAAGCCTCCATCTTCACTTTATTGAATGATATGTTAATGTAACCAAATGAGAGACAAATCATGCCATAACTGTACAGTCACTGATACCACTATTATACATCACAGTGAACTACGACTGTAGTATGTCTGAGGGGGAAGCAGTGCTGCCACCTCATGCACACAACTGATACTATATTCTGCATTTGAATTAATTAATTTTATGTGATCTTTTCGGGTTCCTGCCGCACTGTGCGCTGGCGGTTTGATCACAAATAAACAGAATGTATACTTAGCAGCTTTATAGCTACACGCGGAAGACGAATGCCATAAAAAGCAGTCTGCTTTCATTTTTATCACTGCTCTTATGACTGCAGCTTCTTGTTTTTGTTATGTGACGACCCTTAGTTTGTTACAGCTTTCATAGTGTAAGAATTATGAGTGCAATAACTTTGCCCAAAACATTAAACTTTATAGAAGGTCGTTAAAGACCATGCATTAATCGGATTTGCTTTGTTTTACTCTATACAGTTAACCGTTTCCGTAGCTCATTCAGTAGATAGAAGACTGGGCTCAGAGAGGGTCAACTATACCTCAAATTTGGTCTAAATATTACAAAATGTGTTTTTATGTGCAAAAAATACTTTGAACCTTTAGTATCAATGGCCTACTATGCCTTTTGTTCTCAGAGCCTTATAAACGACATTGAGTAGGATTGGCTTTATGTCCCATGTCTATTTTAATTATTAAATTTTGCTTTCTCTACCTTTCCAAAGATTGGGAGCTCACTCCGTTCTTCGTGGAAGGTGTTGATTTCTAGTCCTCCATCACGTTACATCCACTGCAATGTTCCCTTAACACTGAATCATTTTCTCACCCAGAGTCGTCACTATTGTACAACTCGCGGATGATTTAGCCAATATAACGATTTATTATTGTTTTAGGAGACAACCCTGTGCTCATCACCCAAGTACTCTGATATTATAACCTAAACAGCTTCCTTAAAACTAACTCGTGCTGTTTCCTGTATTTTAAAACTGTACCAGAAATATATTAACTGCTTATGTTTGCTGAGAGCTAGTTACATTTTTAAGTTGATTTGTGATATTTCTTGTTTCAGTTTTTGGTGTAATGCTTCCATTTTTGTAATCCCTAATTACGTAAACTATGCATTATTGTCTCAAACATGAATAAATACGAGGACGGTTTGAAACGTTTACGACTTCAACATGAAGATGGCAGCACTCGTAAACAAAAGCTGCTGAATTTCGTTGTTAATCTGTTGACAGTTACCCACCAAAGTTTTAGCCATTTTGGACGCTCAGTTGTTATGTAACAGTCGTTTGAGAGAGTTGATGTGAGTATTTTTATGAAAATGAACAAAATCGAGTATCGAGTTGTCATTAAATATTTGTTTTAGAAAGGCAATACGCCTACGCAAACCAAAGACAGAGTTGCATTCTGTGTATGGGGACTCTGCACCATCATTTACCACAGTGGCATTTTGGGTAGCTGAATTTAAACGTGGCTGTAAGAGCTTGGGACGATGAACGTTCGGGACGTCCAAAACTGCAACTACCGACGAAAACATCGCCGAAGTTCACCAAATTGTGCTAAATAACCGCCGAATTAAAGTAAGATAGATAGCAGGGACTATGAACATGTCAAAAGAACGTGTTTGTCACACATTGAATCAGCATTTAGACATGAGAAAGCTGTCCGCGCGTTGGGTACCGCGTTTGCTCACGTTAGACCAAAAACGTGTTTGAATGAACATTTACAATGCTTTGTTGGTGCAGGTTAGGTGCAATAAATCCGAGTTTTAGCGCCGATTAATTACTGTAGATGAAAACTTGGATACACCGTTATACGCCCGAAATAAAAATACAGTCCAAACAGTGGACTGCAAAGGGGGAACTGGCTCCAAAAGCCATTACAGGAGCATACTACGTATCAATACTTGACAAGTTGAAGGCAGAACTTGCGGAAAAACGGCCACATTTGCAGAAGAAGAAAATTCTGTTTCACCAAGACAAGGCACTACCTCACACCTCAGCGGTTGCAATGGCGAAAATCCACGAATTCGGTTTGAACTGCTTGACCACCCGCCTTAATCACCAGATCTAGCCCCAAGGGACTTAGTTTTGTTCACTCATCTGAAAATTGCGCTCGGAGGACAGATTCTCGTCAAATGAAGAGGCAATTACCTTATTGAACAATTATTTTGCAGAGAAAAACTTCGAGTATTATTTGGACGGGTTACAGAGATGGGAGCATCGCTGGGAGAAGTATGTAGTTACAAGAAGACTGTTGATTGAACACACACAAACAAAAAAAGATGAAAAAATGTATTGTATCTTTATTAGGACGGAAACTTTTCAGATCACCTATGTACACTTTTGCACTATAACTAATAGTCCATACTTACCGTTATTGTTGTTATGTATCGTAAAGTTTACATTCCCGTCTACAATCTAGTTGCTAAGAAAACAAAAGAAATCTCAGCTCTTTAGAGAATGGCCAAAAGCACTAGTGCGGTAAGTAAAACATTTATTTTGAAATACTGATTGTGATATTATAATATTTATAATTACTGAATGCAATTGCACCATATCCACTCCTACTCTTTACATCTAAACTGGTTTTATATATTTCCCCAGAAGAGGACGTGTCCTGCTGTCTCTGCTGAAATTCCTTCATACCGTTCCCACTATGCAATATCTTACCAGCAAACTTCAGTGTACTTCGAAAAAACTATCCAGATAACCCTCTGCCGCAATAGATGATTTCCATGCTCCTTGCCGTTTCAGTACAGAACATCGGCCCCAGAATATACGAAGAAAGTAGCAGAAAGGCATGACCAGTGCAAGATTTTGGATCCTCTAACTTCAGATATGTTGCTATTTTTAAGCACACTGTATCGATGTTGTTTATCCTCACTGGTGGACTAATACATTTACCATTTTGCCTAAAACTTTCTCCATAATCAGAATTAAAGCCTCAGTCAAATCCGTTTTGCACTTTCAACAATATAATATGACGACATGACCAACATTCATTATTTCTCCATAGCTACACATATAGGCGATACACGTTATAAAATCTAACATTTATCTTCAATTATATCGGGCCTAAATGACCTTGTTGTCGACGGGCCCTAAAACATCACACACTCACTCACTCTTCAATTACAGTTATTGATATTTCAGCTAATATCTTAATTACTAAAATTCAGACTGATATAAATACACATAGTGCAAAAATAGTATGCAATATACATGTATTAAGCACTGAACGGAATTCCGGAAACTGAAAAAACTCTGCGAAAGCTCCTCGTTTTTTCAAACCTTTCCTCGTACCGTATAAAGTGCTTATCGCATTAGTATCGCAATATAGTAATCGAGATGATGATGCGCATATAAGGGTACTCAACTACGAGGTCATCAGCGCCTAAATCATGACAATAGCCAGAGATAAATGTAACTATAAATTACACAAATCAAAATAAAATGGCAAATAAAATAAATATGCACAATTAGGAAAAACCACAATAAAACTGTAACAATAAAACGCCAAAAGGCATAAGAAAAACATTTTCAATATTAAATTTTAACTTAGCATGACAAAATAAACTACCTGTCCAGCGGTGGTCGAATCAATTTGCCCATTTTTGGGGGTTGGGCTGGCATTTTCAGCAGATTTATCCTGTCTTTTTTCACTGTCATTCCTACAATGACAGGATCTTCTTGCTCCATATCCTCTATGGAGGAGGACCGCTTTCCAACTAAGATTTTCGGTTCGAAAGCTTCAAGTGGGGCCTGCACATCTCCCCGAATACCTGTCCCGGCAACCAGACCTGAAAGGTGACAAAAGTACGACATTAAGAAGGCAAAAAAAAAAAAAAAAAAAAAAAAAAATTGTGCATTAAAGAAGACGTTTAAACATACGTCTAGCGACAAGAGAAAACCAAGCTAGTGTGGGCATTCGTAAGGAATGGAACCTGCGACCTTTCGAAGCAGGTCATAGATATTACAACTTAAACCATCCCTCTCAGTTGTGTATTAGTTTCTTTTCAGATTCAAACCTAGCACTCTAGCAATAGGACTTCCGGAAACCTTACCTTTCTTCACTTAAGTTTATTAAATCCAAAAGTTTTACTACAAACCTCTTCTTCAGAGTAAAATTGCTACCCAACAAGAAGTGTTGAGGTACCATTTACACAACCAAATGGTTCAATAAATTTACCAAGGCTAAACTAAAAGACTCCAATAATTTGTAGAGTGGTAAGTAATGTCGTTCGTCTAGGAACACGTGGAGCATTGCACTCTGGTAAAAAGTGTTACTTCTTACGTTGCTAATCTTCTGTATATCACAAACACTTTCTCTTGCATGCAGCAAAATTATGCGTGACACGTGTCATGAAAAAAGGGGGCTTAGCTTGGAAGTGACAGGCCATGACGTAGGAGAGGATTCAAAAACAGAAGAAAATAGCATGTCGTGATGCTTAATGTGGGCTGGTGTATACGGGTAACACCTCTATTGATCCAAACCACACTTACAAAACTATCATTGCTGATTTCCTGGGAAGTTATGATGTTTTCTTTTTCTTTGAAATTGTATTTGGTCTTTTATTTCTCAAAGATGATGCTCATTCCAAATGAACCGAAATTTCAAAGATAATATTAAATCAAGTACATATTATCAACTACAGGAATTTTTAGCATATTGAATAGCTGCTAGGTTCTCTCACAGTGTTTAATGTAAAGTGGAAGGTTAATGGAGTTTTTGGAATGAAAATCTGTTGATATATCACAGGTTCAGAATTGATGAGCAAATTTCTCACTTCATGGACGGCTTGTTCTGTCTAATAATTCAAATTAGATCGATAAACATTTTTGTGTATACTCGATTCTCAATGCCTATAACTAAATATTTTCCAGGATACCCAATACCGTTTCAATACAAAATAGAATGCTGGCAGGAGCGGCACATATTTAATAAGATAAAAGTTAAAATCATCAGTGTTCTTATTTTTAAAGTCTACATTAGACATTTAAAAGTAAAACAGTTTCCTTTATACTATTTTTCATTATGCCAAAGCCATTTCTAATGAAGAAGGCGTCTGAAGAATTCGCAGAAAAATCGATTCGCATTTCATTTGTCACGAAAATATCTTAAACATATGAATCAATGAATTTTCAAGAGAATGAATACTTGAGGCTTATCGTGACGCATTTAATTTACTATTCTCAAAGCTAGTACACTTACACACTTTGAATATGTCACGTATGAAAAATGTCGACTAAAACTGTAAATAGTTTAAACACTTAAAGGAATTACAACCCAATATTTACAGCTGCCACGAACATGCTACTTGCTCCTTCACAACGATTCTCCACTGTCTTTTTCTAAAAAATAGGTCTACCAACTCCCTTGCACACAATGCGACCAACTGTCGCATGGTGTTCTAATTGGAATCGTCAAGAGCCTTTTTTGAAAAATAAAATTTTTCTTAAACAATTTTTATGTAAAGTGTAGTTTATGATAAGCGACTTACTCGATAATCTTTCTGTCGTATGCCTAAAGCTGACAAATTGTAGTACTTAACTGACATTTCGTTTTTTAATTGTAGTGTCCAGCAAGATAGAATACGAAACGAGGAAATAAGAGAAAAATCAACTTATACAAATTAGAAGACAAAATTAAAACAAACAAGAAAAGGACGGAACACTCAATGAGGGTGAGTGAAGGAAGGATAGCTTGGAAAACCTTTCTACATAACCCTAGAGGACCATCCATATCGCCCGCTTCGGTAGCGTAGATGGCAATATGCCTGCCTGGCGTTCAAAAGGTCCCTAGTTTGAATCTGGGTTAGGGTGAGTTAACTGTATAAGTTTTTTTCGGGGGTTTCCGTTATCCTGAAAGGCGAATGTTGGGTAAGCCTAAGCTCCATTGACCCCGGGCTCATTTGAGCTTCATTTCAGACATTTCATTCATCGTCCGATATGACTTTACGTTAAAAGACATAAATTAAAAAAAAAAACAAGAGGAACACTAATGTTGGTCACTTCGCAGATGAACTCCACTGATGACTTCTCCAGAACGGGCTGCATAACCTAAACCAGTAGAAGAATGATTATAGTATACTTTTCAAAGAATATATTTTTTTCTTTCTTTAATTTATACCCCGCCTTGAACTGCAATGGTCATATCGGTGGCCGTTTTCTTTTGGAACATATCGAGAGTGTTAACTCGTATTTGTTGGGTTTTAATCATTAGATCATGCGCAGATCATTCATATTTCCAGACTCGAAGGAAGATGAATTATCTTGGTCGGAGAAAAATTACCACTTACACCGCCGGGAAACGAACCCGGGACTCCTAGTATGGCAGGCAGGACTCTACCGACCAGCCTCTACGGAGCCAGCCTCTAAGAATATTATATATTTTGTCATTCAGTGAGTCTTAAATCGTGCATCTTCGGTAACATCTTAGTATCCAATTTTTGGTTGGAATAAAACTTTTCCCCTTCTTACCACAGGCGGCACAGAAAGTAAAAACTGCTTGCAAACTTCAGTCAATTTTATCAAACACACAGAAACATGCGTTTCCTTGTTTCCGGGCAATTGTACGCAGATGTACTAGGGTTCACAATGTTATACAGGATATTCATTTGCATTGCAATTGGTTTTAGCGTATATTGGTAGATGGTATCACACCGAGAAGAAAACAGCTTTAACCAGAAATGGGTAACAACGCTGTGCTATCTCCGCTCTTGAGAACTACCCTGCACTCTAATGAACTGTTTACCATTTCAGAAGTTAAAGCGGCTATTCTGAAATATCGGCACAGAAGTATTTTTGTTATCAAGCCCTAAAACTCAAGAAGCAATTTATGAGAAAAGTTCAAGCAACAGTAGTAATAATAAAAGTTTGAAAACAAGAGTAGAAGCATTATATGGACCGTAAGGTTTAACATGTTATCGAGTGGCAAGTCGATGCTCTGGTAAACATCAGAAGCGTTGTCGATGGTTAAGTGCAAGTTGAAGTAAATAATGTTACCGAAGCGACAGTCACAATACATCGCGATTTAATTTTGTCTCAGCCGTTACATAGCGGTTAACTACATTACACGGTAATACAAATTTAAATGTGCCTACCTCACTTTCAGAAGGTAATAGATTTTTATGGCCCAATTAAAAAAAAATCTATCGTAACTCTATACTCTATTGCCGCGAGGCATTGTTGTGCGGCGGGCCACGGCCAGCGCATGGGCACGGAGCTGCACGCTTGCCGAGAGAGAGGGGGGGGGAGAAACAGAGAGAAAGAGACAGAGATAGTCTGGAATTTTCCACTGCCATTGTGATTGTTGCCGAACGAGCCACTGAATTCTAGAACACTGAGTGGAGGTATAAAAGCGTCGCGCCTGTCAGAGTATTCAAGCCATTCCTGATCACCAGTTGGGATTTCGTCCTGGGCACTCGACTACCCAACAGCTACTACGTGTGGTGGAGACAGCTTCCCTGGATTTCCAGGAACGCGCCTTCACGGAAGTGGTGTCTTTGGACGTCGAAAAGGCCTTCTCCACGACATGGCATGCCGATCTGATCTTCAAACTTATCCAACTGGGGTTACCTACACAGCTACTCAACAACCTACACAGCTTTCTGAGACACAGAACATTTAAAGTCACAGTAGCAGGGAAAACATCTAGACTGAGACCCGTGAGAGGCGGAGTCCCTGAAGGCTCTGTACTATCCCCCACACTCTTTAGTGTTTTCATGGCAGACTTTCCAACTCAACCACAGGTCGAAATGGCACAGTACGCTGACGACGTGTTGTTGTTCTGCAAAAACAGACACATACTCAGAGCCTTCAACCCAATCCAGAGACACCTCCGTCTCACACAAGTGGTGTAGGCGTTGGCGGATATCCGTAAATCCGGACAAAAGCCACGCCATTCTTTTTACAAAGCGCCACACCCCCGCTGACTGCCCCAACTTCCACTTTAGAGGCCGAAGCATAGAGTGGACTAATTCCATCAATTACCTGGGCGTTCAACTTGATAGAGGCCTAACTTTCCGCGGACACATCAGGGAACTATCGGCACGGGTACAGGGGGCTATTGCCTCTCTGTACCCAATGCTGGGTTCGGGCTCGATGCCAGTCCGCTTAAAGCTACACCTCTTTCGAGCGCTGATAATCCCACTCATGTTGTACGCCTGTGAAATCTGGGGCATGGCTGCCGATAGCTGGATAGCATACCTTCAGCGTGCACAGAATAGAGGACTCCGATTCATCTATTCTGTGGGCCGTTCTTTCCCCGTGAGGTTGCTTCACGAAGCTTCTCTTCTACCATACGTGGAGGACGAAATTAGGCGCCGGGTGACAAAATTCTACGCTCAAATTCCAGCTCACAGAAGCGCCCTGGTTCGGTCTCTAGGAGATTACGACGCTACGAGACGCCGCTTCAGGCTTTACCGGGTACCCCGTATGGTATGCGGGCACCCGAGGTAACAAAGGAGTTAATCCATACAGCAGCATAAGCTAAATTTCAAAATCTCCAAGCGAGCTGTTTGGCTACAAAATTTACCCCACTTTATAAAATAAAACACCAGGGTGTAAATAAAAAAGCGCTTTGGCATCCTGTACAAAATTAAAGAGGAGCAAAAAGCTACCTCATAAATTTTCCTCAACAAAATAATCCCACATCATCCTGTAACCATCTAAATTATCAACCTGCGGTCAGACCCAAAACCTGGGTGGGTACGCAGCAAAAACCTTCTGGCTGTTAACAGCCTGTCAGTATTCGACGTGGACTTGGACTTGGAGTGGAGTCAGTTGCGAGTTGCAGTTGTTAATTGAGTGTGCAGCTATGTGGACATTTGTGAGTGTACCGTAGTTCTTTCTTTCGTTTGTTTACCTGTGCTAGACGGCCTTGAGGACTGTGTGTATGTGACGTCATTTCGCTGTCGTAAGGGGTGTACAGAGGGTCTTTCTACTGAAATAGAGCATTTTTAATTTCATCAAACAAGGCTTTTAATTCTACGGACCCACAAAGTCACACTATGATCCCCGAGTTCATTTGAGCATTATTTCATTCATTTCATTTATTGCCAGTATTGCCTAACTTGTTAAAGGACATTAAATTTAAAACAGCCGTGACGTGCAGCACTCGTATGACTTTCTTTACACTTGTAAAAACTATTCTTATACACTCACCGTCTTACACGACTACCAGTCTATTGTACCTATGTCCCAAGTGGGGCATCTCCTGCAGAAAGGATGAAGCGAGAGAAGATAGAAGATGGCTATTCCAAGGAGTCACCCCAGTGCTGAGGGCAGGATCCCTACAATTTACCAGTAAGAAACTCCTCAGCAAAGTGGCACAACCCACACCCCACCTGCCTCCTGTAGTGGAGGTGATCCGTCCCCTACAGCTGCTGTGGTGCGAGCGCTGAGGATCCCTAGCACTCGTAAAGTCTGTTTAGTTAACTGGTGTGCACGTCGGCCGCTGCCTTTGACGAACCCTCATAATCGTTTTACAACCCCCGACCCTCTTTCTCCCAGATCTTTCTGCAAGGCTGCCACCTTTCTTGATACGTCATGGGTATCGTACGAGGTTTCGCCTAAATAAATTATCTTATGTCCATTACTGCAAAACTTCCTTAGCTTTGACATAGCGCCAAGCTATAATGCTACTGGATTCCATAATAACCCTTATCTTATTCAAAGTGTGGTATTTGAAACCAGGTTCTTTAGGGGACCGCGCAAAGTGCAGTGCCCATAAGGAAATCACAAATTTCTTGCAAATGTGCAACCAATTTGTCTAAGGTGGGCGCTCTCCCGTTTGCATAGAATCTATAAATTTCTCGACGAATTAAAACGCATGTGAAATTATCTACTTTAGAGAAACGTTTCCTTTTGTTTTTACACTTGATCGGCGTCTTTGGTATTCCTTTTGTCACAATATTTCTTACTGTATTCCTGTGAATACTCAGAATTTATCATCAGGTTCATTGCATGACTCCTTACCAAGATTATTTGTCAGCACATATTTATGTGTGTTCAAAACAAGCGCTTGAATTTGCTTAGAAACAGTTCCCGCTATAACTTTTTTGAGGCTTTTCCAGTAACATAACTCGGCCCAGTTATTCACACTATTGTCATAACTTTGATTATTTTCATTTGACTGAAAACTTTGACTTCATTTGCATTTACCACTGCATTTCCCTCCCACGGTCTCCACATCGTGACACACAACGAATTTCTGCACGTAATGAAACAGATCAACTGGAAGTTGGAACTTTGGCAACTGAGACTCCACGTGGAGTAGACATGCGACTGTCACTTCGAGAAAATCAGTGTTGCTATTGGTCCTCAACGACAGTGTTCCATTTCTGAAGTGTGGAGATAGATTTATGACGGTCATTAGTGGGCGGTCGGGTCAGGTTCCTTTGACTCCGAACTGCACACCCGTTGATTAGACAGACTTTAGTACCTTTGACGTTACTAGAGGAACCTCGGGCCGAACACTCGAGCACCTTCCTGAATGGGAGTTGTTCGGAATGAATTGGACTCGAGGAAGCAGTGTGTTCCCGATACCCATGGGAGATCGGGTACCTCCGGCCAGGCTTCGGCCGCCCGGAGGGGGCAGAGGGTTGCCTAAGATGTCCCGGGTACTAGCCTGCAGAGCTACTAGAAGGTGTGCTAGATTACCAGGTGACCACACCGAGGTTTTTCGATATCTTATCTGTGGGGTTGACGCGCGTAAGTGACATCCACTTCCACCCGACTTGATTTCACCGAACTTTTTAGACTTCAGGTATTGCCCCAAGGAAATTGCCCCGGAGCTTTCCATCGCTCCCCGTTTGATAGAGGCCGTGGTCTTTGGACTTTCCGGTAGACGTCGTTGTACAATCGCACCCACCGTGGTCCGGAAACGGCACACTAGATCGACCCAGAGACCGGAAACCATCCTACCGAAGGAGAAAGCGTTTACCAAGAGCATATTATCCTGTCATGAGGCGCCGAGACTACCCTGAAAGAGACCACGTGATGACGTGAAATGCTATTGGAGATGAAATAGAGGGACAGGAAATTATAATATTACGGTTCATTATAAAATATACTCAAATGTATTTGAACATATTTGTATGTTTCAAACAGAACTACATGTTTGCGTGTAGCACGATTTTGTCTATCTCTTAAGGTATATCAGTTATGCAAACGTCAGCCAGAATGAAGAGGACTTCTGAGGACATTCCCAGAAAATTCAGGATATTCATTTATTTTGCCATAAAATTATCTGGAATATGTGGTATTTTAATCAGGATCCACAGAGTCATTTTGATAATATAACTGTAATATAATCTTCCATTAAAGGGTAGTCTGTTGGGGAGATTTAAGTAAATCATATTGTTGTAAGATCTGAAGTTAGTATTTAAATGTCTTAGCTTTTGGGTGCTGTTCATACAGACACACACATACCCTAACAGAACTTTTTCTAAAAATACTGTTTTACTTGGATTCAGTCGCGAAACAGGCATATCTGGTGAAAGCATGATAGATTTTTTGGTGTAATACAATACTTTAGAAAAATTAAACAGTTGTTAGCAAACTGTTATTTAAAACATTTGAACCTTTATGAAGGAAATACTTAAATAGCGTATCGCTATATTTCATTAATATTATTAATACACAAAGTTCGATTACTGCTGAAAACAAAGTAGCAATCATATAAATAGATATTGGATTTCAGCAGGGGCGGCTTCTGAAGGGGGTAGCATGTTTGCGCTACAACCAAAATGGTGGGTCTCCCTTTAATGTAATGTCATGTTTCATTTGGAGTTCATTTCGACCTTGTCTAGCGCAGGGGACCTGAGTGCGCTGTATTGTTTGCAGGTGCCAAGTAGTTCACTCCCAGATGCAAACCACTGGCATACAGTAGGGAATTATAGTGCAGGACGGACCTAGGATTTGCCGAGGCAAGTAGGGGGGTGATGCGGGGCGTATGGCTGAATGTGGTTGGTTAACCTAGCTGCCAGAGAATAGTGGATGCCTAACCTGCTCGTTCTTTCATCACAGCAGCGGCATCTATTGCGCCTATGTTAAATGTAACCTACGAGTACATAGCCACATGGTTTGTGCTGTGTTTTGTTAGCTCTGCCGTGTTTTGAGTAGTGCATCAGAAATATTTATATAAATACAGGTAACTTGTGTTATAAGAAGAAACAATGAATTCCATAAAGTGTCTTTTAGCACATCGTTTTTCAAACATGACCTTAGAAGAAAAAAAAAGGCCGCGCCGTGGCTCAGTGGTTAGACAGCTTGGCTCTCACTAAGGTGGCCCGGGTTCGATCCCAGGCGACCGCAAAGTGAGATTTGTAGTAGACAACACGGCGCTGGGGCGGGTTTTCTCCGGGATCTCCGGTTTCCCCCGCCATCTCATTCCACCGGTGCTCCATCTTCATCTCATGTATCATCAGTGCCATCGACTGCGGTGCCGTATGTAGTAAAAGCGGGCGTTAAACACTACACGTTAGAAGAAAAAACTGAAGTTAAGCGACTTGGAAGACCAACGCCGAAACTAAACATCACACAGATAGGCAAAACAAAAACAAGTTATTTTAACAGGAACTTTAACAACGATGTATACGAGAAATATTCTAGAGCGTTTATGAAATGTGCATGTTGTGTTATATGCTGTGAATTACCGTTAATTTGTGTGTAGAGTAGTCTGTAGTGACAGGCTTAAAGAAATTTTGTTACATTAAAAAATTAAGTTACATGGATAACTTTGTGAACCACCAATTTTCAGAGCCACCAGCCGTCCCTGGATTTCAGGCTATGTGTAAAATTAAAACTAGTTATATCCTTACGTTTTAAATAAAATCTAAATCTAAATCTAAATCTATGACATCCTGTATGGTCCAGGGATGACATACTAGCCTTTGGTTTCCAAGGTAAGGTTAGAGACCCGGCAGAGAGCGATGTTTTGTTTTTAGGCGTAAATATCCTTAGCATTGCTTGCTTCAGAAGTGAAGTAAAGCCGCTGTTGTAGATTTTCGACACCATAAAGAACCTGAACTCTGATAATGAAGCTTATGAACAAAACTGAGCACTAATATAGGAACAGCAGTTAAAGATCGTCTATAAAATCTGGGTTCCATCTACAAATCTATGGAAGTGGTTTTACGGTGCCTAAAATGCCTGTTTTCATTATTGATACATCCGTTTCATTAAAGTTCAATTCAGAAGTGCCTATTTTTATTTCACAAATGTAACGTAACAATTTTCACACCGTTAACAAAGCTGTTAAATTTCTTTCATTTCACCAACCTGTTTTCTGATAACGTTAACAAACATGTGTTAACGCCAAGAGACTTGTAAATATTGCAGTTATAGAAGGCTATGGATGAGTCGTATTATTTTCTGAACGTACTGCGATGCGCTTTTGTTTTAATTTTCGCCTGCACACAGCTGAAAAAATGGCGGATGAACAAAGTCGTAAGAGATGCAGTGGGATAAATTTCTCATCGCTGGAGAAACAATTGTTAATTGAATTGATGACGAAATATAACCATATCGTGGAAAATAAGAGGATGGATGTAGTGATTGTAAAAGAGAAAGATGTCACATAGGCGAAGATGGCAAACGAATTTAATTCAAATGCATGTGTCACTACTAGAAGCACGAAACGAACTTCATCAGTATTATGTAAATTTAAAACGAGGTGCGAAGAAGAGAACTGGCGAGTGACTTGAACGTTTCAAAACGGCAGGTGGACAATGTATTATCCACATAATTCAGTGAATTATAACATCGCAAAGTTATTAATACCTACTTTAATCAAAGGCGAGATCCGCACATTCCTTTCGATGCAGGTTATAACCTCACCTGTACTTCCGCAGTAACCTTCATAACTTGTTTCGACACTCTATACCTCTGTAGAACATTTTTTTCTGATAGCTCTTCAGAATCATTTCTCCTAGTAGGCCGTACTCTATTACGAATGCCATTTAGACATCTTAAATATATCAAATCGACATCAACAGCTGAGTTCATGCCTGCCATCTTGACTATTTACAATTGTTAAGGACTTAACAACAGAAATATGGTTTGTTAATTTAACAAGAGATTTAACACGAGTGTTAAGCTAACACTTGGTGGTGAAATGTAATTTTTATTATTACTATTGCTAAACTCGTGTTAAGTCTTGACATATGTCGGTGAAATCGGGGATAAACCCTTTAATGTAGTAGTGAAAAGTAAAATATTCATATCCTGAGATTTGATTCAAAAGCCTCAAGATAGTTCGGTTGTAAGAATGGGACGTTGTGCGGAAAATACTGCCTTATTTTATCGTGTAGCAGGTATATCAGTAGTATAGAATTGAGAGAATCAGCACAGTGTAGATAAGATGTTGAACTCTCCTCTGTGTTAATATATGAGTGATGTAGAATGCTCATTGATTTAGAACTCTCCTATATGAAAATCGAGTTGTAAAAGAAGGGGAGTGTTGGCGTAGTGCCGTTCTCCCCTGTGCAGTGAGATGTTTTTGAGGGTTGGGATGATGATGATTGTGTGTGTGTGTGTGTGTGTGTGTGATGTGTAATGTGTGATGGGTGGGATGGGTAACGGGGGGGGTTCCGGGGATGTTTGAATTAAATGTGAATTCTTTTCGATGTGTGTGTGTGTGCTTGAACTCTCATGTATGAATATCGAAGTCTAGGGTTCGATATTGTGATGGAGCGGGGTGGGTAACGGGGGTTCCGGGGATGTTTGAATTAAATGTATTGATAGTAATTCTTCGATGACTGTGCTTGAACTCTCATGTATGAATATCGAGTCTAGGGTTTGATATCTATTACGTTCAGTGCTTCGATGTCTGTGCTTGAACTCTCATGTATGAATATCGAGTGTAGGGTTTGATATCTATTACGTTTAGTGTATGATATATGATGTAGTATCGTTAATCTTTAGATAAAAGAATATCGAGAGAATGATTAGGTATGTTTACTGGGAGAGATTTATGAAAATAAATGTAATAAGACATTCTGGTAAGGGGTGTTCCCTATGCAGAATCTCTCCTTGAGCTATTGTATCCAAGAGCGATGTAAAGGTTAAGAAAAGGTTAAATTCCATTCCCACATCGAGGTACGAGAAAATATAAATCTATTCCACATTGATGAAGTATAAGAATGGAAATGTAAATCTATGTGAGAGGGTCGCATGACAAAGAAATGTCCCCTCTAAGCATGATAAAAGTGGTACATAGCAAATGCAAATAAAAATAAAAGCACTACCCATCTCTTTAAGAATGATAAAAAAATATTGAGAGAAAAGTATAAGAATGCAAATGTAAAGCTGTTTGAAAGGGGTTTCATGATAAAGGAACGCACCCTCTAAGCACGATAACTTAAAAAGAATATTCCCTCTAAGCATGATAAAAGTGGAACATAACATCGAAAATAAAATAAAAGCACTAACCATCTATTTAAAAATGATTAAGATAACGAGAGAAAAGTATCTCATCTTTAAGTATATATGAGTAATACAAAACTGATCAATCAATATGATAATATATATACGCAACTAGGGATCTATAGTGTAGATATCCTAACTATCCATGGTAAGATATCACCCTCCATATAAAAAATTGTCTAGAAAATCTCCCCTCAGTATTACGAATACTCCACTGAACGTCATCCCTTTTGGTATGTGGGTCAGAGAAAAAAAGAGTTAATCTCTCCAGACTGGTGACAGGGGTGGTCAAAAATTCTTATTGCTGTAGCGAAGTCTAACTTTGTCAAATAACGTTAGGAAAAAAAAAGAATATATTTTAAAATTAAACGAATGAATCTATATATTTGTATGAATGATGAAACAATACTATGAATGTGTTAGTATACCAAATGTAAAAAAATCAAATGTTCAGAAAAATATATTTTGTACAAGTATGTGTGTGTAAAGAAATGTGTAATTATATCCCCCCCTCCAAGATGTAGGGAACGAATCACAGTTAGTGTGCGCACGCAACATGGTGTTTGGGAAGGAGAGATACGGTTGGAGGGGGTGTAAAAAATGATGAATCTATATAAAGTTTAAACTATGATAATAAAGTTACTAGTATTACCTTCGAACTTATAACGTAGTCACAACTACTTTAAACACATAGCGTAATATGTAGACAGTAACACCTCTCCCGGACGGAGGGGGGGCGGAGCATCTGTTAATAAATACCGCGGCACGGATGAGTGAGGAGGCAGTCGATTCTCTGGAAATATGGATCCTACAGGTAAGATAGAAAAGTTGTATATTGTAAGTCATTTTTTATCTCTGTTTACGAAGAATGTTGAAGTAATACTGATTCGTGTGTGCTTATATGTATGTTTCAGATCATGAGATGCTACAGCTAAATCAACTAGCTGAAGGTGGAACACATCTTCCCACAAAGAAACTACGTGAATTAGATCAGTCCGTTCAACACATCATTCGATCCGTCAAAACCGTGAAGACCAGATATGGTGAACGGGTCGTCGTCGAAACATCAGATTTCCAAGTCTTCCTCCCGGAGAGATTCAAACATATGACCGCAGCGCAGAAAGATCTACTAAATCGTGGTGACTGCATACTCCAATACCATGGCGAGGAAACACTAGAAAGTGGTTTCAAATGACATAAATTGTCTTTTTTAAGCAGCCCGTAATGTCGTCAAAAGGTGAGTACAATTATTGAATAAAATTTCATAAAAAAAAGTGATAATGTAGTTACTTGCATGTAAATGTGAAATCGTACATGTTGTATTAGAACTTAAAGTGTTAATTATCGCACGTCATGTAGTATTAGTAATTGAATGTAGTTACTTGCATGTACGTACATGTTGTATTAGAACTTAAAGTGTTAATTATCGCACGTCATGTAGTATTAGTAATTGAGAGTGAACGTTGTAGGGTTAATTTTCATGTGTAATAATTACGTACATGTGAATATCGTAGTTCAGTTACGTTATTTCACATGCATGTTAGTTACGTTTGTTTGTTACACGTAAAAGTAACGTTGTAGGTGAAAAAAGAACGTTAATTTATATGTGTAAAACGTACATGTGAATATCGTAGTTCAGTTACGGTATTTTACATCTATATGGTTTACGTTGTGTGTTTTTATCATTTATGTAAGGGAGAGAGCATTACGTAAAACAGTTACATACTATCTGAATATTGTAGTTACGTGATGATAGCAATAATTGTAAAATACATAATCATTATGTAACTATTTTCATATGTAAAAGTTACATGCATGTTACGTTCTACGTAAAGTATAGAGTTTACGTAAAATTGAGATTCATACATGTAAAAGTTATTAACATGTATGTTATTTCTGTTACCACCTTACATACATGTAAATCAATGTTCCCGTATGTAAAGTTAATCGAATGTTGTAATTGCTTTTTTCAGAAACGACGACAAGATGCTCCGATACTGCCACTGGACAACCCTCGATTCAGCAAGATGAAACCTGTTCGAACGTGACCCAGGCTGAACGATTACGATGTATTCACAGTGAGTCTGCTTTCAAAAAACGATTAACCACCTACGAAATTCACAACTGTGTTAATATACTTGACCCCGTTATATTCTTAGCAGAATGCAAACCTTTAATTTTGAATGAAATTGATAAGGGCTTAAACATGTATAAATCAGGTCTTAAGATAGGATCCTGTTTATCCTGTCAATATGTCATAATATCACAAGAGAGCGATAATATTCATACATTTAACTTTAACAGTAAACTTGAGGTGATATTGCAATCTACAGATAAATCTATATGGTATGAAGAGAAGATTGTACAACCTATACTAGATCATATGGATAATTTTGAATCGCGTACCAGTTCAAAAGCTTTATACAGTATTGAGAAATTAACAATATATGTGACACAATACGATTCATTGAATGCAGGGATGTATACTGAATTACCCGACTTTATAAAATCGAAGAGAGCTGTTATTAACATTCGTAATACTGATAAATATTGCTTTGCATACTGTCTGTTAGCATCCAAATACCCAGTAGAACGTAACAAGAATCGACCCACCTCCTATAAAAGATATGATTTTCGTAACGAATTTAACTTTGAGAATATAACATTCCCCGTATCATTGAAAGATGTAGAAAAATTCGAGAATCAAAATTCAAATATTTCAATAACGATATACGGTGTTGAAAATAAATCGATTATTCTCTTATATCAACCAAGAGAGATAAAATCACATCATGTTAATCTTTTAATGTATAAAAGACATTATTGTCTGATAACAGACTTGTCACGTTTGCTAGGAAAGCAGCTAACTAAACATAATGGGCGAAAATGGTTATGTAACAATTGTAACTTGTATTTCACATCAGAATCACGTTTAAATAGCCATAAAAAGAGGTGTATGATGAATCAAATTATCAGAATGCCCGAGGCTGGTAAAACTGATCTCGTTGAATTTAACGCATATTCGAAATGTCTAAAAGTTCCATTCGTGGTTTATGCAGACATAGAATGTATCTTACGTAAGGTAGATTCGTGTCAAGATGTATCGAGTAAAAGCTGGACACGTAGCATTCATAAACATGAAGCGTATGCAATTGCATTACATTTGGTCTGTAGTTATGATAAAAATTTAACACGTTTCAAATCATTTGAAGGTCCATATGCAATTGAAAATTTTCTTAAAGAATTAACGTTAATTGCAAATCAGGTCATTAATATATATGCTAATAAAATTGAAATAAGTATGAGAGATGTGGATGAGCTAGAATATCAAAATGCAACACGATGTCACATATGCAAACGTGAATTTCTTAACTCGTGTATAAAGGTTCGTGATCATTGTCATTTGACTGGAAGTTACGTTGGCCCAGCTCATAAGCACTGCAATTTAAATAGGAAAATGCCAGGATTCATACCAATATTCTTTCATTGCTTGTCAAAATACGATGCTCATTTCATAGTAAAGAAACTAGGTTACGATACGGAACCTATCAACTGTATTGCACAAACTTCTGAAAATTACTTATCCTTTAGCAAAAGATATACAAATTCGAATGGAATGAGTATATATCTAAGATTTCTGGATAGCTATCGTTTTTTGGATTCAAAACTTAGTAACCTTTCGGATATGTTAGAAGCAGATGATTTTCATTATACCAATAATATGTACACGAATCCTTTGCATAGACAACTGATGAAACGTAAAGGTGTCTTCCCGTACACGTATGTGGATTCTATAGAAAAATTATACGAGAATAGTCTACCATCCAAACATCAGTTTGATCATGTAAGCGATGAGGATTATAGTCATGCTAGAACGGTATGGAATGAATTCAATGTTAAAAATCTGGGTGAATATTTAAATATATATCTTAAGTGTGATACATTAATACTAACGGACGTGTTTGAACGCTTCCGTGAATTAAGTATCGGTTTGTACGGACTCGACCCGTGTCAGTATTACACACTTCCCGGGTTAGCCTATGATGCAATGTTAAGAACGACTGGTGTACAGATTTCATTATTAACAGATAAGACTATGCTAGATTTCTTCGAAAAAGGAATACGAGGTGGAATTTGCACTGTGTCCAAACGGTATGCAAAGGCGAATAACAGATACATGACTAGCTATGATAACACTCAACCAACTAATTATTTAATGTACGTTGACTGCAATTCTCTATATAGTTATACAATGGAAAATAATAGCTTACCATACACTGATATAAGGTGGCTAACTGATGCTGAAATTAAATCAATAGATTTTATGTCTATTACAAGTGATTCTGACGTGGGATATGTGTTGGAAGTAGACTTTAAATATCCACAGGAACTTCATGATATACAAAATGATTTGCCATTATGCCCTTTGAATGAAATCGCGCCAGGTGATAAGTATACAAAATTGCTAACAACATTGAATGATAAAAATAAATACGTATTACATTATCTCAATTTTCAACAATGTGTTAAACTTGGTTTGATTCCATCGCGTATACATAGAGTAATAGGTTACAAACAATCTAACTGGATAAATCCTTACATTGAACTCAACGTTCGTAAACGTATTGAAGATAAGACGAAATTTGGTCAAAATCTATGGAAGTTAATGAATAATTGTGTTTATGGAAAATTTATAGAGAATGTAAAACGTTATAATTCATTTCATTTAGCTACCAGCTGGAAACGAGCGCGTAAATTGTTAGCTCGACAGACATGTATAAGGTACGTGATTTTTGATGAAAATTTAATAGGTATAGAATTGGTCAGAGATGAAATATTGATGAATAAGCCAATATACATAGGACAAGCAATCCTGGATCTATCCAAACATAAAATGTATGATTTTTATTATGAAATTCTGAAGAAAAAATTGAAAGATGTAACTTTAATCTATACGGACACGGATGCTTTTCTCTTTGAATCTAGCTGCGATATATATGAATTTATTAAAACCAATATACATTTATTCGATACATCGAATTATCCAATGGATAATGTGTATGGTATTCCGTTAGCAAATAAGAAAATTTCAGGATTATTCAAGGATGAGCTAGCCGGTAGAGTGATGACTGAATATGTAGGGCTGAAATCGAAATTATATAGTTATCGATATGATACTGAAGTGATTAAAAAATCAAAAGGTGTAACAAAAGATTCGATGAGATTCATAACCTTTGAACAATATCTCTCATGTATTACACATCCTGACACTATACATCGAAGCATGCAGACATGTTTCAGAAGTTATAAACATGATGTTCATACTATTGAATCTAATAAGATAGCTTTAAGTGGTATCGATACAAAACGATACATTCCCAATAATTCATTTTCAACATTAGCATGGGGACATTATGCTATAGAAAATTGTCAAGTGTAAAGTTCTTTTTCTTTTCTCAATAAAGCATAGATTCAACTGAGTTAAAAGGTATTACTAGGCCACGATAATAACATATTACTGTATTTCAAAAAATAAAATAATTGAGTTTCAAGTATAATTGTAAAGTGTGTTACAACTGAGTTAAAAGGTATTACTAGGCACATGATAATAACATATTACTGTATTTCAAAAAACGAAATAATTGAGTTTCAAGTATATTTGTAAAGTGTGTTACTAATTACATGATAATAACATATTTACTTCATTTGAAAGATAACGTGTTGCTTTTTTTATGTTTATGTTAGGGGTGAAGGAATATTTCTTCCTATTCATGTCGTTTTGAAATGTTAGATAGCAGAAATCAATGAAATGTTAATTCAACTATAATCATGTATGATTTTTTATTAAAGTATATTTACTAATTATATCAAAATGTTATTATCATGTCTCCGTTAAGGGGTGAGGGGAGATTTATATATATCAATGTGAACTAGCATGTACAAAGGCTCTTATTTCAGCTATAATCATGTATGATGTTTGTTTAACGTATATTACTAATTACTTCAAATTGTAATTATCATGTTTACGTTAAGGGTAGGTGAATTTATATATACTCAATGTGAACTAGCATGTACGTTATGTTAAAATCTCTACAATTAAATGTTAATTCAACTATAATCATGTATGATTTTTTTTAAAGTATAAAAATGTTATTATCATGTTTAAGTTAAGGAGATGTGAATTAGCAGTTACAGAAGATTTTTAAAAAAGTATAAAAATGTTATTATCATGTTTAAGTTAAGGAGATGTGAATTAGCAGTTACAGAAGATGTCAGGAATCAATGTGAACAAAAAAAAATCAAACACAATATATCATTAAAATTATATTTCTTTATTGAGTTGTGTGTTTTTTTATTTATACAATGTCCACCTCATTAATCCATTCACGGGTAGGAAATCCTAACCATTTCACCAGAATCCTATCACCACGACGTCTGATGATCCTTTCAACTAAATACGTGTCTGGATATTGAGTTTTCTGTAATTCATAACCGTAGAATGCTCCTTCAATCAGTTTACCCTCCAGATCCTCGATGAGATAGGTCAATGGATGTGTCCTTTGCACTGTACGTATCCTAAAGACTTCAACACTCCAATTTGGTAGATAACCTTTCTCCATAACACCTTTATGCTTAGAAATCCTCACGTAGTCACCAACACGATGAAGCCTAGATCTTCGCTTCTCACGCAGACTTCTATCATATTTGTAGACGCTGAGCAGGAGAGAATTATCACAAACTTCTACAGGCTTCATACGAATCGTTCGATGGTAAGTATTATTGTAGGTATGAATAATTCTAGGTAGTATGTTTATCCATTGATATGAGCCTTGAACAATAAATTCCTTATGCAAAATCAGTTTGATCGTTCTTATTAAACGTTCCACTGCAGCAGCCTTAACGTGTGTGAATGTACTGTAATGATTAATATTATTACGATTCATTAGTTCGCGGAAATGTTTATTGTAAAACTCCCTTCCTTTATCAGATTGAACATTCTTCGGAAACGATTCCATTTCATTCAATATCTCCTCCATAGCAGTCGAAACGTTAATACCACTTTTATCACGTAATGGTCGTGCATAAGCCATCTTGGAATAAAAATTGCATGCAAGAAGAATATACTTATAATTCCTATTGTCTCTTGCATAATTAGACATGTCCATAAGATCTATTTGTACTAAATCGTTCATTCCTTTGCTTATGATCTTACGACGTAAAAATCGTCTTCTAGCTGGTGCATGTAACTCGGTTGCAATGCGACGTTTTATCATGCTATAATTTTTGATGTTTTAAGTTCTGTAATAATTTCTTCTATCTCGGGTGAGTGATTGAAATTACCTGCATCCCTCGACGCAACTAATAATCTTAATCTGTTTATTATTTCATTCGGATCGTTCCAGTAGACGTAATCTAATTTTCTCTGCGGTACATGTTCTTTCCAACGTAAACCAAATCCAGTTCGATTACTAACAAGGTCACGAATGATATGACGATACTTGAACCCTCGATTTGCTCTTAAACGTCCATCTCTTGAATAACCGTGTCTGTAAACTTGAGTATTTTGTAAGATTTGCGAATACACGTCTAAATCATCATCTGTGTACGATGTCTTGCGAGGTAAACGTTTAAATAATAATTCATATAAGCCTGCTGTGGGTTCATACGTTTCTGTTCCTATCTGAACACCATCAGATTTAAACACAACTGTCTTGTTACCCAATTTATACTCATTATCCTCGTAACGTATGCCGTAAGTATTGTCCATGTCACTCGAACTGGCAGTTCGAACCTTGTGTAGATACTTTGACACGAGATCAGATCCGTTAGCATCATCTGTAGTTTCGTCGTCGTCGTCGTCGTCGTCGTCGTTGTTGTCTTGGTGTGCTTTCGCTATTACTTTCAATGGTTCGGTTACAGGTTGAAGAACTTCAGACATGACTCGTTGCGTTTCGAATTTCATTCCTTTGAGAGAACGTAACTTTTCTCTTATTGCCCTACTGTGACGGGCAATGGATTCCTTAAGTCTTATAGCTTCAGCATCCATATCGAAATGAATGTATAATTAATCAGCTACTGCTAATTTATATGAAACTATCAGTTCTATACTTAATATATGACCATCTTTAGCACGTCCGACTGGCGCTGTAAACGATAGAATATCGCCAGTTTCAACTCTTACAGGATATCTTTCAACTAATCTTCCGTTTATTGCAAACAATGTATCATTTACAGCATGCGGATGTACCGATGATACGATGGAACACGAGAGTACACTTCCATTTCCAGGAACTTTATAGTATTCGAGTCCCGATGTTAACGTATACCTTAAAGAGGGACCTCGAAACGGACGTGTTTGCAATGAAATTATGAGTTGTGCTTTCAATTGTTGTAACATAGTGTTTACAACATTTCTCATTCGTGTTTTCATAGTATGAATATCATTATTTATAGTGATTAGTTTATTATCAAGTTCCGTTTGTCGTGCGGTTAGTTCTTTCACTTCTTTTTCTACAGCTGTAGTAATAGTCTCGCTAGCGGAGGTGATTGTTCTAGTTAACTGACTTTGTAATTCATTCTGTTTCCGTGTAATAGTATCGGCAATGTTTGTTATAGTCTCAGTTAAACCCGTTTGCAATTCATTATGTTTCTGTATAAAGAAATGATTAACATAACTCATGGTTACTGCATCACTATCATCTATCGGGTCGGCTAAATCCTTCAATCTCTTCATTCGAAATGATAGAGTTTCATTAGAGTCGTGAATTGGAATCCTATCATCTACATATTTTTTATTAGGAACATCGTGTTCGTGAAGGGGGTCCAACAGCGTTTTCATTCTTATACCATCTATAATGACATTATTTTCGGAATCACGTTTAAATGCATATTTACTTAAGTACTCCATTAAATTGTTGTATTGGATGTCGAGCGATTTTTGTATGTGATCCCTAAGCATAGCTTCAAACTCGCCCATACGCTGATACGAGGTCTGCTCGCTGAAGATCTGCATTCGATTCTCGACGTCAGCCGTATGCGTATCCACATAACGTTTAGTCGATGCATCGTCACCTTCTTCAGGGTCGTGAATATTGCACAACCGCTTTCCCTTGAATCGATAGTTTCCCGATCCATCTCTAGTTATGATATATCGATTGAACACACCCCTAGAGGGTATGATTCTTCGGGATCCGAACCTGTCGATACTCATTGCTTAAGTGATGGATTATTCTATTTATTCATTCTGATAAAGCGATCAAAACCGTGACGATAGCGTCCCTCGTTCAGTGGATATTCTGGTACTATAACAACAAAGGATCGTTCATCACTCTCCCATATATGTTTACACATATCCTTAAATTCATCATAGGACATATCGGTATTTACATAATCTTCGTATATATGTTTTAAATTGAGATTATCCTGTCTAAAGAATATAATCATATTTGCATTATCTCTAATTAAATGTTTAGGTACTTTAGCATATGATTGTGCTAAATATATAGCATCGACATTACGATGTCTACCCATACTGTAATATGAAGCTATCTTACCCTGTTTTTCATTTATCACATCATCAAATACGAATATCGAATTTTCTCTAGCATCCGACGTTTGAATTACTTTATCACCATCATCGAGCGTAAATACACCTATATCGGGTATAGTTTTCCGTAACCTGAGTAAATATCGATATTTAGGTTGTTGCAACGATTTCGAGTATATGTAGAGGTTTTCGAATCTCAGACCATTCTCGTGAATAAGCAGGTTGAGTAAAACGTTCGTTTTTCCAGCTTTTGAAGTGCCAAGTATGAGCGCTCTAACGTTACTCGGAAACAACGTACCGTGTCGTCCTTTGCGAATGTCATCCTCGAAATCTAACACCTGTATGGGTAGCGTACACTTTTGCTTTACTATCTCCATATCGCGACTAATACTTATAAAGCATAAGTTTTGTCTTTTATTTCGTTCGTGATAAGGGCAATCTATGTCTTTACTGGATTTAGCCAATCGTCATAGGAATCGTATACTTATAAAGCGCACGTTTTGCCTTTTTTATTTCATAGTGAGACATGCGCTCTACACGTGCACGCAAAGGTTCGGGAATTCTTAATTCCTTGATTAATTCATTACCATTTGAGGCACATTTACCGGGTTATCGTTTCTGCGGTCCCGGAACGAAACTACATAAACGCTTGCAGAGAGGTGACTTACCGGTGAACGGGTTAGATTCAGCGTGTCTCGATCACGATCGGGCTTACGCAGAGAGTACTGATACAGAATCTCGTCGTCTAGCCGATAAGGTGTTGGTAGAGAAAGCTTGGAGACGTGTAAAGTCTGCCGACGCTTCTTTGGGCGAACGACTTGCAGCTCGACTTGTGACTACACTTATGAAGGGTAAATTGGCAGCGGGCGCTGGCATGCGTAAACGTCGCAACAAGAGAGGTGGTTTCTTACCTTTGCTACCACTTTTAGCAGCTCTAGGTGCAGCAGGTGGTCTAGCTGGAGGTGCTGCTCAGATTGCTACGGCTGTCAATAAGAAACGTTCGGATGCAAAACAACTTGCGGAATTAACACGTCACAACGAGCGCATGGAATCTTTGGCTCAGGGCAAAGGTCTTCGCCGTAAGAGACGTCGTAAGGGTAGAGGATTATATCTTCGATCAAAAAACTCGGGGCGAGGCCTATATTTATCCCGGAAAAAGCCCTGAGTGCTAACGAGATCGATTCGTATGCACGACGTCTACGCATTCCACATTTTAGAGGTGTCTACATGATCGATAAACTACCTCCACATCCTCGATACTATGAGAGAATAGTAGTGAATCTGGATACATCAAATAACCCTGGTACACATTGGGTTGCTGTACGTAAGGATGGTGACGTTGCCTACTACTTTGACAGTTTCGGCGATCTGAGACCTCCGGAAGAGATAGAAACGTACCTTTCGGGTGTCAAGCTCTTATATAATACGACGAGATTTCAAGAATTCGATTCTGTGATTTGCGGTCACTTGTGCCTTCAGTTTCTCCTCGATGAGTTACACGATCACCGTGAGTGGTAGTGATACCAGCTTCTCTACATTTCTAAATCCACCATTACATCTGGATCCTAACGGACATTACGAGATAGCTCTATTGAATTTTGAGACTTTTTACTCAATTCCGAATGTGGACGAGAGTAATAATCTATTCCATTACGTTCGCGATGGAAAAGTCGAACGTATAGTAATTCCACCGGGTACTTATGAATTGGATGATATCGCCAGATTGATCAAGGATGCTCTCGACATCGGTGACGACTTTATTCTACGTGCTAATAATAACACCATGAAATCAGAAATTCAATCTCCCTATATTATCGACTTTAGTCGTGAGAGATCTATTGCTTCACTTCTCGGTTTCACCTCTAAACAGAGGGTACCGGCAAACGTGCTGACCGAGTCTAATGATTTGGTTAACATATTCAAAGTCAGCATCATACGTATCGAGTGTAGTCTTGCAACGGGATCTTTCATCAATGGTAAAAGTGGTCATTCTCTGTATGAATTTTTCCCATCGGTACCTCCAGGTTATCATATTTCGCAGGAACCATCAAGTCCTATATATTTACCAATCATCGATACGAATCTCATTGATCATCTCGACATTAGAGTGGTAGACCAGAACGGCGATAAGTTAGATTTCAGGGACGAAACCATCACTGTACGATTGCACATACGTCGTAATGGGTATAAGTTTTAAGAGACGATGCTATATTAAAAAACATCTCTCGAGATTGATCTCTACTCGATCATCGACCCGCAAGCTAATCACATCGTCTAATCGACAATTTCTCGCTAACTTAGGCTTCAAGGTTCTATGATGGATGTGTTGGACGTGACCGGGATTCCGACCTTTGATGATAAGATCAGTAAGGAGGAAGAACACGTATTCCTACCGTACAATACGTCACCTCTCGATGTGAACGATGAAATTAGAATTCCATGTCAAGCTGAAGATTTGTACACGCTTCCTAGTAGAAGTTATCTCTACATTGAGGGGACTCTCACTAAACCCGACGGCACCGTTGCCACATCGAAATTGAGTAACAATGCTATGGCATTCCTATTCGATGAGATTCGTCTGGATATGAATGGAACGACTATTGATAGAACTAGGAATCCGGGCATTTCATCAACGATGCGTAACTATGCTGCACTGAATGAACTGGAATCGAATCGTTTACTAAATGCTGGATGGATCTATCCTGGAGGTGTGGTAGACATCGTGAATACATCGAATGGTATCTTCAATGCTATCGTTCCTCTTTCGATGTTGCTGGGTTTCGCCGACGATCACAAGGAGGTCATACTTAATAGCAAGTTTGAACTTATTCTCATTAGATCTAAGGATTCTAATAATTGTATCATTGGAAACGATCCTACAACCATACAACTAACTAGACTCGAATGGAGGATGCCTGTACTTCGACTTTCAGATTCGGAACGAGTTGATAAACTTAAACTCGTCAAATCGGATAAACCTCTACACGTCGCATTTCGAACCTTGGACCTTCACACTCAACCTGCTGTACCTCAAACTAAAGCGTTCACATGGAACATTGCAACCACGACTAAACTTGAAAAACCAAGTTTCGTCATAGTCGGTGCACAAGTGGATAGATTGAATCATCTCGCTAAGGATGCTTCTCTATTTGATAATTGTAATATCACCAATCTGAAACTTTATCTCAACAGTGAATCTTACCCCTATCACGATATGAATTTGGATTTCGCCAATTCGAAATTTGCATCTCTGTATGATCAATATTCCAAATTTCAATCATCCTACTATGGAAAGGAGAATTACCCTCTTTTGAAAAGGAACGACTTTCTGAAATATGCACCGCTATTCGTCATCGATTGCTCTCATCAACCTGAGGATACTGTGACGGGGGCAGTGAATGTCAGATTGGAAGTTCAAGCATCGTCAAATTTTCCTGCACAAACTTCATTATTCTGTTTAATTATTCATGATAAATTATTCACTTATAAACCACTAACTCATGTTGTACAATCTATCATATAGGTGTAATAAATAAAACATTACAAATTCAAATTATCTTTTTATTGACTTTAACATACATCTCCAATATCCTCTTCCTTGCACTCCTGCTTTTTGCATCATATGAACATAATGATTTATGAATATCATACAACTGATATAAATTTCTTTCAATATATGGAATTAGTCTTTTAAGTCCATTGAATGCAGTACTATTCAGATTTATACTGCCCACATTTAAACATGTATTCACAAACGTTATTTCTTGCATCTTATTCATGCATAACATTATATTAAATGCATATATTATATTTTCACTGTACGGTGCACATGGATGCTTACCATCTTTCAGATACGTATCCAAAACACACAAATTTGACATTATTACCTCCCAATCCTCTTTTGTAATATACACAAACGTATCGTCATGTGTGGCTTTAATGTAAAGTGATGGGAGTTCATTGTATAATCCTATGTTCACACGAAAGTCAATGCTGATGGAGATGTCGTTATCGTTCATGCACACACTATTTACCATCACTCGCAACTTCCTCCTCTACTTCTTCTGCGAAGGGTGTGAAGGGTTCGAACATCATTATGATGAAACTGTCTTGATCGAACGTCTTCTTGGCTTTGACGATTCTCGGTTTGCAGTTCGTCTTCTTCTTTTTCTTGTCTCATTTCTTACTGGATCTGTGGACATACACGAACTGTCTCAACATCGTGAATATTTAATACACTTGTTAACGTAAAACTCTTATTATTTTATACTCACTTTTCTATGACTTCCTCCTCGGGTTTCGATGTACCGATATCCTTAAACGGACGATCATTGTACGGACCGCACACATCTTCACCTTGATCCTGTTCGGACTGGCATGCCACATCTTCACTTTGGGCTTTACTGAAATAAACATATTTATCATTAGTTATCTAACACATAACAACACTTTCACGTTAACACACAATTATAATTCTACTTACCCGAGGTACACTTTACAATTCTTTCCGCATTGAGCATAAGATGTGATCGAATCATGATGGGAAGGATTCTTGCAAATCACTTGATGCATCTTTCCATCACACGTTTCATCGTGGTGCTCAACCCAATGCTTTTGCAAATCTTCGAAATTGCGTAGATTCTCCCAGAATCTGGTATCACTTTCAATGATAGGTGTTGTTGTTCCACTCATCTTGACGTTGCGATGTGAAGTGAGAATGCATTCGTTCCCGAGTGAGCAGATGGGTGATGAAACGTGATCATACCTGTCTCCCCCCTCCCCATCCTATCGTCGATTGTACTTAACGGACGGAGGGTTTGTGTGAAGTGAGGACACGTTCGTTCCCGAGCTGGCGGGACAGGGTGAGACCTGTTAATTCGAATTTACTCACATATGCACAAATCTTGAGGAATGACAACACGTCATCACCCTTATACTTCAATGTGGAATAGATTTATATTTTCTCGTACCCCGATGTGGGAATGGAATTTAACCTTTTCTTAACCTTTACATCGCTCTTGGATACAATAGCTCAAGGAGAGATTCTGCATAGGGAACACCCCTTACCAGAATGTCTTATTACATTTATTTTCATAAATCTCTCCCAGTAAACATACCTAATCATTCTCTCGATATTCTTTTATCTAAAGATTAACGATACTACATCATATATCATACACTAAACGTAATAGATATCAAACCCTACACTCGATATTCATACATGAGAGTTCAAGCACAGACATCGAAGCACTGAACGTAATAGATATCAAACCCTAGACTCGATATTCATACATGAGAGTTCAAGCACAGTCATCGAAGAATTACTATCAATACATTTAATTCAAACATCCCCGGAACCCCCGTTACCCACCCCGCCCCATCACAATATCGAACCCTAGACTTCGATATTCATACATGAGAGTTCAAGCACACACACACATCGAAAAGAATTCACATTTAATTCAAACATCCCCGGAACCCCCCCCCCGTTACCCATCCCACCCATCACACATTACACATCACACACACACACACAATCATCATCATCATCATCATCATCATCATCATCATCATCCCAACCCTCAAAAACATCTCACTGCACAGGGGAGAACGGCACTACGCCAACACTCCCCTTCTTTTACAACTCGATTTTCATATAGGAGAGTTCTAAATCAATGAGCATTCTACATCACTCATATATTAACACAGAGGAGAGTTCAACATCTTATCTACACTGTGCTGATTCTCTCAATTCTATACTACTTATATCTATTACTTTTTTTAGAAAGAGGAGCAGGATACCAGCATCCTCTGTGTTTCTTGAATATTCTTCGATATTGTTCAGTGACTGCAGTACGGTAGCAATCCCTTTCAAATGACGTACTTCCCAGTTTTTTGTCACTCGCCTCTCTTGTTTCCTTTTAACTATTGCTATGCAGACATTAGCAAGGTTTCGCTGTGCTTTTTTTCTCTGTTGCATTTCAAGTGTATCTCTATGTGTTTTACACTGCTGATCTTAATACATTTTGCAAACAACACTTTGGCAATAGTTCCATGTCAGCTCTAGAGCATTTAGGTCACATGATATATCTGTAGTGTACACTAAACTTTTACTATTCAGTTAGTTTTCAGAGTGAAAACTCATTAGTGTTATCAACCATGCATTAATAATTTAGTCATAATTTAGTAAATTTAAAGTTTTAGTTGTGTAATTTCTAATGCGGCCGGCCCTAGTAGCTACGGTCGTCAGAGCGTATATCTCTAGCGTTCCGCCGCGTCGAGGGTCGCATGTTCGAGTCCCGCCTTGGGCATGGGCGTTTATGTGCATAGTGTATGTGTTAAACTAATAACACAGATAGTAAAATTAATGGAAACAATAAAAACGGTTAAATAAGGAAAAAAATATATTTTTTAATTAAAAATGCTCAGTAATTACATTTTTAAACTTTTAGGAAGTGAAAATACATTTTATATGCATAGAATCTAATGGGGAAATTGTATTCTTTAGGGTCTGTCCTCTCTTTTGACAGACTTATTTATGTCTAAAATTGCTTTTTAAGGGTCTAAAACTTCGGGATTATAAAAAGTGACCGAAACAAGGTTCCTAGAACGAGATTAAACTTTTTAGTTACATTTTGTTTTAGAAGCATCCCAGAATTAAGTTTTATTACATATTTTAAGAAAATCACAAGATGTGTGTAGTGGAAAGAAAATAGTGCGCCAGAGGGAGAGAAAGAAAGAAAATACTCAGAAAAAGGGTGAAGAATTGCGATGTAGAGAAGACAAAAAGAGAAAGAGGAAAATGAAATTATGCGGAGAGGTAAAATATATTCAATTTGTTGGAAAAACGCGAGCAGGGGTTTTGTTTTAATATGAAACTATAACTTCTACTGGCGGTTTAAACCGCAAGCGTAGATGTTTAGTCTCCTCGTATGGAGGATTTGCAACCCCACAGGACTTACAAATGGGTCCCTGGGGTCAAATTTCTGTCGTGGAGCAGACAAATGCTGGATTCGAGAGTATCCAGGATAGAGTTTAGCGCAATTTCTAGTATTTAAATTGATTTGGATTACACTGAACGAACAGAAATGGTATTGTATGTCAGCCCCTGGGGGAAAGGAATGAGATGGTAGTGCTCTTTGGAACATGAGCTAGGGCCTCGAGTCAGCGTGAGAGTCCGTAACAAAAACACTGCGGAGCCCCCAGTTGCTCAAGGTTCCACACCGATCTTCCCGAACAGGAAGGTGACTACAACTCCTCTCCTATGTCGAGAACATCATATAGAATGCACAAAGTCCCCACACAATGGCACTACACTCGCTCATTGGCGTCACTTCGGTCCTCAAAGATTGAAATGAAAGTGAAATAAAATGAAATGGAAGGACGGGAAGTCGCGGAAGGAAGGTATCTATCCGAGCATTCGTCTAGTGTTCAAGGAAAAGGGAAAAAATTCCTTTAGTTAGATTATTCATTCACTGTGGATCGAAAATAAGTTCTAAGTATTACCGTGTACACCTGTTCAATAGGTAACCGTATGTGAGTGGTGAAGGAGATGACATAAAGGGATGTTGATCTGAATGAAACAAAAGATAGCGGATGGAGCAATTGATGAAATGTGGGAATTTGGAGAAAAAAACGTGCCAGAGCCGCTTTGTCCCACATATGTTCTGTGATTGACCTCGGGCTACGGTAAAACGTTGGTATTAGTGACCAACACGCCAAGGAGGTCGATGATGAGAACTGGGAGGACATAAACAACTTATATGTGTTTCCCAACACTGATGTTGTGTCACGTTCTGAAGAGGCGTTAAGATGATCTGCACGCGGTTTTAGTGTTGAGGAATGCACGCGACACATGCAGGGATCGCAGCCAAAATCGAGAGCAGTAACCGAGTGAAGATGGTCAAGAGGCTTGCCAAGTTTTGAACATAAGTATTGTGTTCTGCTTGCCCTTTCAATTCAGCGCCAGGCAATGACGCGTCTCCAAACAGCCACACTCTCAATTTACTTTCTTGTTTCATAGCTTAACAACTGCCTTCAAATTTGAGAAACATGTGCATTAGTTCTCTATGGCTGAAATCCATTGTAGCTGTTGTACAGGCCGTTTGAAAAATAGTTGTGCAGATATATATGCGGCTCTTCAACTTATTAAGATATTTCAAGAGATTGGTTCAGTGTTAGGTACCGAACGAAATGGAGGACCATTTAAACAAACGAAGAGAAGTCGCCCAAAATTTTTCACTATATGTTGGAGACCATAAACATCATTGTACAATTCAGTTCGAGGAAAAGATAGCAAGTGGTTAGGAAAACTTTGAAATTGTCTGTATATAAAATGTCAGCTGGGCAAGAAATAAGATGTTGATCTAGAAAGAGAATCTGCTACTGGGAATGGTTTACCTCTTTTATTGAAAGGAATACCAATAATGTTCATGATGCAAACTTCTGTAAAGGAGACATGGCTTTACTTCTCTGGTTGGGTTGACACAATCGTCAACGGAGAATCTTCGTGCTGTGCATGAAACGTCCTTGCATGATCAGAAAACCGGAATGTCAGTAGCAATATATACAGGATGTTTGAAAACGACACCGAACGAACACATAGAAGAAGTTGCCCAGGTTCTATGTGACATATATAGATAGTTTTTACCGCCAATAGAGCCAAATAAAACTGCTACAGAATGAGTGTGGATTAGGCAGTGACAGAAACAACGACGCGTGCCTCACGCTGTCGGAGTTCGCAGGTATAGGTCACACGCCGTGCCGCGTGCTGTAGCTGTTTGTAAACATACCGATATACTCCGCAGTAGCTTGCTACTATTAAGAATTTATTTGGCTTATGAAACCACAATAAGGAAGCTATTGCTTTATTATTGCTTATGAGTGTTTAACGTGTTCCATCATTCCGTTATAACAGTCCATGATGGCAAATAAGCTGGTGGATATATGAAACTTATACCATTTAGAGGGAAGTTAATGATAGGAAGTTGAGGATGGAAGCATTAAATGATAAACAGAACAGAAAACATCAAAGATTTGCAGATAAATTAACCAAAAATAAATGACTTATACAGTGAGACGAGCATTTTATTTCACGTGTTTGATAATACTAAATAAAGCATTTGTAACTGAAAAGGAAGCTGTTGATATTTACAGCAAGTGGTTGAAAGTATTGTACAATTAAGATAACAAAATGCTCTGAAGTTAAACAAATAAATATTATCATAGTTAGTTAGTTACTAACACTCCCCACATGGCAACCTTGGCCTTCGGGGTAACCTCACCCCACCAAGTGATGACCGGACCCATTTCTCAGGTGGAGGCACCCAGAGGGCGGTGTCCATTACCTCCGATGATAGGGTGATAGTGAAGATGGCGGTGAGGTGAGAGGACCTACAGTTTTTACCGTGGACTCCGAACCACGTTGGGCATAGGGGATACTTCACGTGTGCTAGACAGAGGTGAAGGTGTGGATAGGGCCGACTTAAAATCGCCAACCCCAGAGCCGGGAATCGAACTCGGGACCCTTAGAACGGGAGCCGCGAACGAAACCACCGCGCTACCCCGGCGCCCACATAAATATTATCATTGATGTAACTATTTTTACAATTCGTATTTTTAATGAAACTAAACTAATCGTGCATTTGTTGATCTCCCTTCAGCTCTTCCATTCATGAAAACTATATCCGTCATTTCGGCGTTCGTATAGCGCTCCATATTGCTTGGATTTGCTATCTAAGTACGCGCAAAATCCTCCCTATTAGGACGGAAATGTGTAGTTTTACATGGAAGAGCAACCTTGCAACTTCACAAGTAACTGCCCTTTGTCCCATTACCTGAAAGCTAGGCTCGGGTCACTGATAAAGAGCAAGGATTAATGTTTATTTTTAATTTTTTTTTATTTTTTTTATTCGTGGCCGGTGCGTTCCAATAACTTTTGAGGCTCCCACGCCAGTAATTCCTGCGCTGCCTAATCACAAACTAGTCTAATATTCATTGCTGCATAAAATTATACCTAAGAGAATTTCGAAGCTCCGGCACCGAAATTCGGACCAGTTATAAGCTATCAGCTATGAAACTGTTATTACCGTTCGGTGTCGTTTTGAAACAACCTGTAGACGGAGCATTATTTGAAGAAACGTTAAACGTAATTGTTTAATGATTCTATATTTCATTGGTCAGCTAGAGGAAGGCGTAATCAACTAAACAAATATTTAACAAAGTGACTATACTGTCAACGTGTCAACTCTAAATAAAAGTGGCTCGGTCGTCAGATTTTACTCTAACAGACTTTTTTCTTGCAGGATAACAAATTTGAAGTGTATTGTTCACGCTTTGTGACTTAAGACAATGCACCTTGAATAATGAAATCTGAAAAAAAAATACAATTGAATTTGTTTGATTTCTTCTGTATTTATGCTGCATACTTTTATTTTTCCATTTTATTTAGTAATACCGGCAATACTGATTGTTCATTGCGACTTTCCAGACCTTTAGAACACAGTGCTCTAGTCATATTTCAATTTTAAATGCTTTTCTCAAGACATTTTTCGACATTTTTCACTACCTACTTAAAATGCTCAATTTGTCAAACTTTTAAACTAATTAACTTAATTTTCAATAAAGCTTCACAAATGTTATTTAAGAGACTCACGTGGCAGTTTTTCAGATTGTATAATTGAAGCACTCAGATTCAGAAGTAGTTAAGTCAATGTTTTTGAGAAATCCTGTTAAACATACGATAAGCACTCTGAATTCCAGTTCTGTAATTGTGCTAAAAGATTTGCATGTTAGGTCAAACATATTATGACCCTGTCATGTTGAATGGGCATCAATTTCAGAAATGAAAGTTGTTAAGTCAGCCTTTTCGAGTTAGATGTCGTTAGGTGTCGCATTAGCCGTTTGGTGGTGCAACTACACTGTACCACCCAAGCCCTTTGACATCAGCTGTTGTTACATTTTAGATTAGACATTTAGACATTAGACATTTTTAGACATTTCTCAAGTGCACTCTCAGCAAGTTTATCTGTTCTTCGCAATACCAGGACACTCTTTCATGCCTATTGACAGAATTTTTGGCAATATTGAGAAGAAGAAACGATCAATGAATAAAGTCTTAGTTCCTTTCACATGGGTGAAACTGATCAAAGATTCACTACAGAAGGAACCCATTGATGTTGCCCATGTCAAACGCTCACTGACCGATAACGGAGAACGTAATCGCACTCCAGTTGTTGAAGTTATTGCGTTTAAAATGTCCTCGACCACGTCTTTGTAAGAAGTATTCCGGAATTCGGTTTAATCCGGAGTGTGCATTTCTAAAGAGGATGTGAACCGGAAGTTAGTCACACATCGTCTTCCTCATTTTATCGTCCCCAGTCTCTTTTGAGGAAAGTAGTGAGATTTCAAGACTTACACAAGGCATGTGATAGTGCGAAAAACACACCAGATAGCCTTCGGAACATTAAGAAGGCGAAATATTACGATGTTCGTTCCCTACTGGAACATGACACTCTGCCAGAAGGTAGAGGTGTGTTTTATGACACAAGGACATGTGGAAGTGAGGTAGATGAAGAATTAGAGATAGAGTGATGTTGATGACAGTGTTGTATGGCAATCCATGAAGTGCATACTGGATTAGTCCATAGTAGTGATGTATTGCTGAAAATAAAGTAATAGTTTATCCATAACTACATATTATAATATTTTAAAATGGAAAAACTATAACATTAAGAATCAGAATCTGTTAAGTCAAGTGAGTGAACTTTTCATCCATTTTAAATTAAAAGTTGTTAAGTCGTTATAATAAAATATGTCACACATGCTACATATGTCAAGCTGTGAGAAACACTTCAATAAAATTCTGTGTACTTCCAAACGGACCCATCACAAAAATTCATTCATTGTATTACTATTTGGGTATTTAAAATTACTTTTGAAAGCTCTGAGCAGCTCTCCTGCACGATTGTGAAACACTGACTTAGCAACTTCTGCTTCTGAGCGCTTCAATTACTTTAATTATATTCATAGCCTGATATTCATAAAATCTAAAATACAAAAATCTAAAGATCTTACACTTTTCTACCAAGTTTTATTTGAATTAAAAAAAACCTCCAACGTGAGGTTCCTTATAATAGTTGCTACAAGCAAAATAAAATTCTTAAACAGATATAAAAGAAATACTGTAACCATGGGGCATTTTCAATCAACTTATATTAAATCTAGAACAAAGATATGAATATCCCTGCAGTGGAAGCGGATTTATTATTGGAAGTTTATGTGATCGTTGTTAAGGCATTATAACAAGAATTTCAGCTTTTTAAAATAGAAATTATAGATAAATGTCTTCATTTTCAAATATACTTTGCCTTAATAACTTAAATAATTGTGCGCGCGAGAAGCATAAAATATTTTTCAATAGAATTAAGTGTGTTCAGGTATGTGTATACTCGGCATATAGCTGTACTGTGATTTTCTGTACATTCTGTACATAACTAGATTTTTCCGTTAAACCTACTGTACCATTTTGCCATAGAGTACGGTAATTGGGGTTTGCTCATAACTATTCAGCTGAGGGTAAGTTGTGGTTGTAGTGATCTGCTTTGTACGACAAAGGGACAAACTAAATGACATATTTCCGAAAGACCCGCCTGGCTTTGTGAAATTAATATATAGCGCACAGTATCGCCATTATTAAATCCCTTTCCAGTAATGCAGAAGAGAATTCATCCCTCGGGGGTAAAAGTAGTAATTCAATTGACGAGATTAATCGGGAAGCATATCCAGTTAACTTGGAGGTAATACTGTTATTAAGGATGCATTATTGAATTTTCGTTAAAAAGGTTGTCAGCTATTTAAAGAGGCTGAACAAGTATAGCGAATAAACAAAGCAGTTTCGTTTCTGAATCATTTGAGATGTAGCCAAGTTTGCACTTCTTGCGTATACTGCAAAGCAATTAATTTAAGGTAGTGTTTTATAAGAATGACAGCATGAATGTACCTGCAGTGCCAACATTACTTTTTTCTTAAGATGATTAATTAACGTCCTTTAACAAACGAGTAGCGAAATATCGATGGTGAAGGAAATGAATTGTTGAAATAATGCTCTGTTAAATGATGCAATATGTACTCCACCGCCACTAATAGTGACTCTTTTCACTCCATCGACTGGCACTAAGCGTCACCTACATTGAAAACTTGGTCTGTGACAGGTGCTGAGTTACAGATCCTAAAATTCGCGTTCAAACCTTTTCCAGAATGATGGTTTTTAAGTATTTTTAAAAGTGACACGTAAAAGATCGCCTGCGGGAGGAAATTCCAGTATACCTATGGCTTTTTTTACGTCCTCCAGCGCTAAGTCATATCGGACGATAAATGAAATGGGTGAAATGGAGCTCAAATGAGCCCATGGTCCATAGAGCTTAGAGTTACCTGACGTTCGTATTTCAGGATAAGGGAAAGCCCTGGAAAAACCCATATCCGGGTAACTCACCCTGACCGAGATTCGAACTCGGGACCTCTTGAACGTGAGACAGACACGCTACCAAGACGGGCCCGACGGCTCTGATTGGCAATTGAGAACTTCATTAACAAACCAATTATTTATTACTGACGTGGAAATAATCATTGTCGTCGAAGTCGGTAGTTTAGCCTCTAACATGTATCGAGCTGCCGTAAAATTTGCATTTAGATTACCGGGTAACATAATTTACTTAAGGTATTCACTTAAGTAAATTAATGTTTGCACACACGTGAACTAAATCTACCACAGTTTTTTTTCTAGCTAGTGCCTATCGCTTCCAAACAAAACACACTGAAAGAGGAATAAAGTAGTTTTTACTTCACAACCACAGAACCATTTATTTTTCTTGTAAATTCCAATTTAGTTCCTACAAGTTAACTTTCACACTCTTTTGTTTGTTCAGTATTTATGTATGTGCAGATCGGAAGCTGATATTCTCCTGTATTTCAGTTTCAATTGTCTTCCAATGATAGTGCAAAAGATGGACTGTTTAGTAAAATACTTAATTTATTCTTGTTAATTAAGTAAGGAAAATATCACACCGTTAAACTTGCACATGCAAGAGTTTATAATTTTCCCTGTAGAAAGAGGCCGCCTTTAATAATTTACTGTACTGCTGGCAATGCAGATAATACTATTGCAAAGCTACGATAAAAGTATGAACAATACCAAATGAATAACGAATATATTACAAAACACACGATTCAGACAACTTTTACACTGCAAAGTGCTAAGAAGTGCATTATTTCTCACTTCTCAATATAGTATACTAGATTTAAGTAATTGTATTGGTTGGTATTTCTGATTAGTGCGTGCTACCAACGAAAGCCGCGACAGGATCTAACTGGCACGGATTTGACTTATCCTCGTACAGCTAGTATTCAGAGTGAACGTCTATATGCTGTGAATCCATGTTACCTTTGAAATAGTACAATTCATAGAATAATAATATGAATAGTGTTGCAGATTTACAACTTGTCACTTCTTTCAGTTTCTGTGGTTTTAGGCAAGCTATTTGATTGCGCCTTGAAGAGTAGTAAGCATAACTGCACTTTGAGTATACAAACAATTTAAATAAATATTTGTTTCCTTTATTAAGTTAGTGTCACAGCATGAAGACACTACCACCAGAATTGCCCATGTAAGACGACCATTTTAGAACACTACATTGGAATGTGGATGATGCATGTAATCATAATCTTCATTTGCTGCCTAGATTAGGCTATACTGACTCAAGAAGTTACTCCATTGTCCTAGAGATAGGTATCTGCCATCTTCCAATGACCGCGCCGTGGCTCAGTGGTTAGACCGCTTGGCTCTCACCAAGGCGGCCCGGGTTCCATCCCAGGCGACCGCAAAAGTCAGATTTGTGGTGGAAAACACGACGCTGGGGCGGGTTTTCTCCGGGACCTCCGGTTTCCCCCGCTATCTCATTTCACCGGTGCTCCATCTTCATCTCATGTATCATCAGTGTCATCGCCTGCGGTGCCATGTGTAGTAAAAGCGGGCGTTAAACACTACACATTTCATTTTTTGCGATCTTCCATTCTTTGTACATGCCCCAGGAGCTTCCTCTTTGTCGATCAATTTCTTTTAAGAAAATGCAGCACCTTCCACATTTGTATTGCACGACTTGAAAAATACGTAAGGGCCATAAATTCAAATCATTTTTTCGCTATTATATACTTATATCAAACAGATTTCGCCCGCCTTAGTAGCGTAGATGGTAGTGTGTCTGCCTCACGTTCAAGAGTTCCCGAGTTCGAATCTCGGTCAGGGTGAGTTACCTGGATAAGGTTTTTCCGGGGTTTCCCTTATACTTCAAGATGAATGTTGGGTAACTCTAAGCTCCATGGACCATGGACTCATTTGAGCATCATTTCGCCCAATTCATTCACCGTCCGATATGACTTAACTTTTGAGGACGTAAATTAAATTTAAAAAAAGAATAGATCTAAAATCCTGAAAAATGTTTTTCATTTTGAAATTTGAGTTTTTTAAAGCTTATATTTTAGTATATTCACCTTTTTGAAATGTGCAATACGATGTAGTTTCATCCATTCTGCTGATATTTGTAGATTTTTTCAAAAAATTCAATCTCTCATGCAATTTTTTTCGGGCCTTAAAGTACTTACATGTAAGTCGCCATTAGGTGGTTGTTTCTTGTGTTTGAGAACTCCTAAGTGGTTTACCAGAAAAAAACACGAGTCAGTTGGAGAATTTGTCATCGGCACGTTGGCCATAATAGCTCGGGTTAGAGCGGCTGGACGGCAACCAGTAGATCCGTGGTTCAAATCCCGGCTATGGCATTGAATTTTTCAGCCTGACTCTATCTTTCCATAAAAGTTTATTATATTCAATCAGGTAAATGATAAGAATTTAGTACAATAAATTTAAGATTTAAAATTTAGTAACTCTAAAACTAAAAGAGGTATCCCACTGAAGTTTTAAACTAATATTCATATAAGGCAAAATTGAAAATAAATTTTCATTTAAATGGTGTGAAAAATATTGCAAATCACATTTTCAGCGTCCCTTTAAATTACCTATTTCGAGCTCTTTCTTATGTTTTCATTTCTGCGGTGACACAAGAGGATGTGGTCAGCCAGCGATCTGAAGATCTCTTTTCTGCAAATTGAGTTTTCCATTGTTATTCAATTACTTGATTTCTGGTTGAACAATAACTTACTCTAAATTATAATTTCTTCATCTACAGAAAGTACATTTCTATGCAAATCATTATGCTAGAGAAAATACACTTTCTTGAAAGTCGTTATGCAAGAAGCAAAGGAAATCCTAGAAGTACAAATAGTAGTAGATATTGACTACAAAGATGAAGTTGTAAATCAATGACATACAGTGGGCTCCTGCGAGAGGTAAAAGAGGTACCAGAGCTTCAAAGTTTTAAACAATTTCGTATTGTAATTTTGAAACTGTATTTTTGAGTAATCAACTTTAGTTGAATATTAACATTATTTTATATTTTATATAACATATTAACAGTGTACTTACGATACGTATTATTTATTTAGCACAATCATTTGTAAAGGACAATATTATTTAAACACAGTTCAATACTCAGTATTCAAATATTATTAATCACAAACTTTTCAATTAGTTTGGTAATGATTAGTGAAGTGCTCTGTCGTCTTTATGTATAATTCTGTATGTTAAATGGTCTGTATGCCACCCATTCTTTGTGTATTATTTTGTAGTCTCTGTCCTGAAATTTAACTCGTTGGAATTTTTCTATAAGGTTAACAGATGTAAAAATAAATCAAAAGAATGAAAAATATTACTGGAAATATTAACGAATACTGAATCGAGAACTAAATATTCAAAGAAGAGATTAGTTATCTTACAGTCATGCCAATCTGAATATATAAAAAATTATGAATAGAAATAAGGTTAAAACAAAAGAATTTAATTTGTTTATTTAAAAATCTGGACTAAATAAAAATGCTTATACAACGAGGCACCCAATAATGGACCATATCTCGAATTACCTAGGTCATGTCTTTATCACAAATTCCGTGGATATAAAAACGTGGATATTGAACATGTATGAATTTTTAATGAAAAGAAAAGTTGTCATAGTTTTCGAAATAGTAAAAATATTTTTAGTTAATTGATGGAAATTAATCATTTCTTCACACTAGCCGTATATAGGCTAAGATTTTTGATAGTCAACATGAAAAATTCAATGCCATGGTGAAAAGGGATCCTGCTCCAGTTTGCCCGCTTTGCGGTGATGCCCTCTCCGTCCGGCATGTGCTACTGCACTGTTTTATCCTGGCTCGTCTTCGCCGGTCTCTCCAGCTGCCGGCCAGCTTGGTAGAGGTACTGGCCAATGTTTTTAGGCTGTTTTTTAGCCCTCGTTTTATCATTTGGTCATTACGTTTTTATCCGTTTTAACTGTTTTATGGTTTTCAGCTTCTTGTTGACATCGTACACCGGTATGTTTGTTTTATTTCCTGTGTCTGTTTTTTAGCTTCCTTTTTATATAGCTTTTAGCACTATTAGTTCTCGCAGTGCGCCTATGACCGCGCTGTTGAGCACCCTAAATCATAACCATAACCATAATCATAATCAGTGCCAGGGCCGGGATTTGAACCACGAATCTCCTGGTTTCCGTCCATTCGCTCTAACCCATTGAGCTACCATGGCCAACTTGCCATCATGACATTAAACTCTCCATTTCACTCATGTATTTCCCCGGTAAACCACTAGGGCCTCTCATTAGAGATGCACCGTTTGTAGCGACTTACTATCGTAAGTACTAGAGTCCCAGGCTTCATTATTTAACTCTTTTTAGTTAATTGATGGAAATTAACCATTTCTCCACACTAGCCGTATATAGGCTAAAGTTTTTGATAGATATTGAACAATTCAATACCACGGCCGGGATTTGAAACACGAATCTCCTGGTTTCCGTCCATTCGCTCTAATCCATTGAGCTACCATGGTGAACTTGCCGTCATGACATTTAACTCTCCATTTGACTCATATTTCCCTGTAAACCACTAGGGGCTGATGAAGCCTGGGACTCGAGTACTTAGATACTAAGTCGCCACAAACGGTGTATCTCGAATGCGAGAGCCCCTAGTGGTTTACCGGGGAGATCAGTCAAATGGAGAGTTTAATGTCATGACGGCAAGTTGACCATGGTAGCTCAATGGTCTAGAGCGAATGGACGGAAACCAGGAGATACGTGGTTCAAATCCCGGCCGTAGCATTGAATTTTTCCTGTTGACTCTATCTATAAAAAAATTTTAGTTTGATATTTGTTAGCAAACATCTACGTAACAGTGATACTGCTAGAATGATCGTTGCGGTCTACATACAATTCTTCTGCCATCTGCTCTCAGGGAGAATGAGTGATCTACACGATGGTTTGTGGTTTTGGGTATATGCTTGTCTCGATGAAACCAAGATTCTTGAAAATGATAAATATATTGGATGACAGTCTCCTTCCCAGTATTTGTAGAATATCTTCATTCCGTTGTCTGTCCCATTTAATTAGCATACCCATTTCGCTGGCAGTAATTCTATTGTCACACTTTCGTAAAGTACAATCTAAGCTAGCACGAGAAGAGAGGTGTTGGAATCATGTTAGCAAATGTAATTATCCTTTATAGAAGCAATTACTGCTAGCTCTATAATAATAACCTCCTCTGAAGCAGTTTATGCTAAGAAAACAACGACAGGGTTAGCTGGACAGCAGTGGCTGAGGCGAGTCAAAGGGAACTGGACGGACAAGTCAAGCAAACTGTATAATTAAATAGAGGTACACACCATAGCTAGCACTTAGGAGATGACTTGAGGGCCCAGCAAGAGTGAGTAATCAATGTCCAGTCTATCGATTGTTCTCAAAATGCCGATACAGGACTGCCTTTCTGGAACATGAACTTATGAATAATTTCACATGTCCTCCCACTGAGCTAAGACAAATCTCGAGGATTTATCGATCTTCAAAAGCAGACCAGGAAATATTATTTCGCTTTAGGTGTGTGTAAAATAAGTAGGGAATTATTAAAAAAGGCTAGATGTGTTGTACTCGCATGCCTTTCTCTTCAGTTATATGAAGTATTCTTTCGAACGCCTGTTATCTACTTTATGTTAGTCGGGACAAACATTAATTGGGAATACAGCAAACTTTAAGCGATAGTCAAATGTTTTAAGAGCTTTACCTTAATGATGGCTTTGAAATTACATTCTCTTTGCATGACCTGTATACATGGTCGACTTCCCATGAACAGTCAGTATTGTAAATTTCAGTCAAACAATTAGGAATTGCTCCGATATGGTTCATTAAAAATTGTTATAAATTTTGGTTTTATCGAGATATAACAGGGGTGTTCAATAAAGAATGATCAGATTTTTTTTCCTGACAACGTACCTTTACTCATCCTCATAATTTTGATGCTCCTTCTCAAAATAGTCTTCCCTGAATGCGATGCAATTGTCCCAGCGTTTCTGCCAGTCTTCAAAGACATACTGGAAACAATTTTTGATAGATCCTTCAAAATCACTTCCGCAGCCTTCACCACTGCTTCTGAAGATGGATAATGCCTCCCACGAAGGCGTTTCTTCAAGTTAGGGAATAGAAAACAGTCAAATGGGGATAAATGTGGACTATAGGGAGGGTGAGAGATGCACTTTACGTTGATTTTTGCAAGATATTCAGCAACAACATTGGCAATATGTGGCCGCGCATTATCGTCGCGCAACATCCAGCCTGCTTCACGGAAATGTGGTCTTTTGCGCCTGATATGGACTTGTGATGTTTTCAGGACATCCCTGTAGTATTGTCCAGTTACTGATGTGTGTGCAGGTACAACATGCTGATAAACCATTCCATGAATATCAAAGAATGAGATGACCATAACTTTCCCAGCAGCAGCAACCACTTGTGCTTTTTGGGGCTTGGTGATGAAGGAGATTTCCACACTGAGCTTTGCTGTTTGCTCTCAGGATCAAAATGGTGTAGCCAAGTTTCATCAGCAGTGATTAAGTTTGAAAGAAACTCCTTTTGTTCGGGAATCAAGTCTTGGAACCCATCACGCACAAACACGTCTCATGTGTAATGTTTCTGTCACCAACATTTGGGTGGCACCAAATGAAATGTTCAGTATTTCAGTAAGTGATCTTAAGGTAATTCGTCGATCCTCTCTCACAATGGCAGTAGCAGTGTTGATGTTTTCTTCCGCAAGAGCAGTAACCGGAGTACAGGGTCTACCTTCCTTTGAAATTGATTGCCTCCCCTCTTTAAACATTTTAAACCACCTTCGAGCTGTGCTGTAGGGAAGAACAGACTCTCCATAGGCCTCCTGTAACATTGTGTAAGCCTCAACTGAAGATTTGTTGAGACGAAAGCAGAATTTCAAAGCCGCATATTGTTCCTCGTGTGTTCCCTCCATTACAGCGGTAGGCGATACTGAACATGTCTGATTTTGCCTGGTTCTCACAGGCGGGAACCAGGAGTACCAACAATGAAACTACTACGGCGTGTTTGTTTCACATTAAGCTAATAGAATATAATAAGACCGAATTTTTGTGCGAAAAATTATGACTGTAAAAAAGCTATGATGACTTTTTGAACAGTCCCCGTACATTTTGTGTGCAGTAGGATTTTGTCTATGTCTTACGGTTTATTACTTTACAGAAACGCTATGAGAATGAAGATGGCTTCTGAGGGCATTCTCAGAAGCTTCAAGATATACATTTCATCTGTCATGATTTTAAACATATATCTTCTTCTTTAACTTCCCTAGTTGTATCACTAGGTGGTTTTAGGGGATTGTTGTTCCTCTATCCCTTAGGTTGGGCCTGAGGAACCAAAGCTTTGGATCCGATAATGAACCAGGATAGGTGATCAGCACAATGTCTAGTGTGAAGGTGAAGGAAGTGGATAATATATGACGGCGAGATAAATGATAGGAAAGATGGTGATGGAGCAATTAGTGGAACGCTGATGGGGGAAACCGGAGGACCCGGAGAAAACCGATCCCAGTGCCACGTTGTCACAAATCTCACTTTACGATTGCATATTCTTATTGTATTTTAATAAAAATTGCAAGAGCTAGTTTTGAGAAAATTAAAATTTCGAAGTATGCTCCACGTAAGAGTAATAAAGAGGGGCATTTTCCTAAAACTCTTCGTCTGACATCCTTGGAAGATGCTGAGATTAGATATATATTTTGTATTGAACCGAATTTTCGTTTATAAGTTATTCTTCACATATGCGCTCTTGCATTTTTCTAAAATCCTTTTCCTGGTTTAAGGAGACATAAAACGTGTATTTTGAGTGAAATTTCGAATAAAATATGTGTCTTTCTCTCCGTTTATGTAGTGTCTTAAAACAATAAGTCTATTACGAAATATACATTAATATTACAGAGAGAAAACATTTGGTGTAAACTTCCTGCGCAAATGCTATCTTAAAACTGAAAAGACTAGAATGTGAATAATACTAAAAAGCAGAGGCCCTGCTTTCAGAGTTGATGTGAACCCTTTTAGGGCGTGTGACCCACCCAGCTACATCTTTTACGACATTTTCTTTGATAGGAAAGTTATGGCTTAAGGGCGACTACGCCATCTTGGGTTTCAACTGCAGAGCTGCCAACTTATGACAGCCAAAGGGCTGGGCATTCTAAGCCATAAAGCGTAGCTGAGGAATGTAGAGTCATCAGCCGCTGAAACAATTTCTTCAGAAGTATAAAAACAAACTACAGTGGTTAGGAAAAGTCATGTGAACATAATAGGTTTATTCTGTTTAATGCTGATTCAGATACCTTGTGTTATTAGGCTGACCCTTGCCTTTATGATTTCGATCTTATTGACTTAAGTACACCCCAATATAAAGTTGAATTTAGAAAGAATGTCTTGTAAATTATTGTGGCATTGTTTTGGAATAACTTAAGATGCATTGCAATTTTTAATGATATGTAATATTGTTTTCTCAGGACCTGGTGTCAAGGAACATGGATATTATTATTTACTTGTTTATTTATTGAGACGTTTCCTCAGTACAGAGGTTTGTATTCGCCAAAACAATATCAAAATATAAATTCAAATTTACAAACATACAAAATTAGATTATTACTCATCACTATTTTTGCATAAGTTACGCCATTTGTCTGTCTTGCACATCGTCTTCAACTGCAGCAAGTCATACCTTGATACTTGTATCTGCATTCAGCTTAATGTCCCGTTCCTGTACCACTTTGGGCACTCTTCCTTCTCCCATTCTACGTACATGGGCATAACATCGAAGCATTTTACCTCCCAGTTGTATTTAGATATCATTACCATTATTATATTATCATCATCACTATTATTTTCAAAGGATGTAATAAAATTGCTATTCGCTGTCAATAGAACTGACGTTTACTTTGTACTACTTTCAAACAAGTATGTAATGTGACCTTAAATATTCTTCTTAAATATATGTTAAGATCCACGATACGTACAGATCTGACATATTTGTAGATTATATTACTTCTCCCTTGCAAGAATACTTGTATCCTTATTTTTAATTTATTTTTGTGCAAATTAATTTTATTCAAATGTCTTAATAGTGTGATTTTTTTTCTTTAAAAACATTACCAAACACCGGATTTGGTTAAATGTAGAAGAACGTCCTGTCATTAGTTGTTTCTATTAATAATTTAAAAAGTGAGTTAAAATACTAAAATTAGCAGGGGAAATATAGGAAGAAGAATATTCTTTTAAAGGTATTTTACTGTAGAATAGAAACTATTAGCTATTTCATCTTGTAATTATAATGTACACACATGCGATACATACGTCTAATATGATTTAGAAGAGTTACAAAGAAGGCGTAAGCCTTTTCAGAAATGCTTTATTTATTCTGGAGCTCTGAGAAGCTTTATTTCTAGTAAAAATTCTTAATTATTTTTTTAAAAATTGGATTCAATATTTCCTCTTACAGGTAGGTGTAGACAAAATAAAATATCATATTTTGTGACGGAAAAAATTGGCTTGCCTTGGTTATGTTTTACAGATTTTCTCTTTGGTTTCATTACGTAGTAACAATAAAAATAAATGAAGTAGCTACAGAGTAGCAAAAACAGGAAAAGGAAAATAAACGTGTCTGAACATTATATTGAAGAAAACAATGTCTTAAATCGGAAATATGCAAGTCAAGATATTTTAGTTTGAAAAATATTTGTTGGAAAACATTATATATAGTGCATTTTTAACGAGTTTTTGTGTGAAATATTTAGTATATGTTGACTTAACACACGTGTCGTAAAATTACATTCTTGAGTTTATTTTACTACATATATGTTGTTATGGTTACAATTGAATGTTAAATGATTAAGTGGCTAACTGAATGCATTTAACAGCCCGTAGCGGTGAATTATAAAACTAATTGGTGCTAATTGCAATAAAGAGCAAACAAAATATTAACAGCGAGTGAATCCGCAGTAACGTGTTGGGCTCGACGTAGGTTTTCTGTCTTTCTCTGGTCGGTAAGGATGCTGGGGTATCTTCTCATCTAATGCAATTTCCTTTCATTCGAGTTCCTTCTCATATTTCTGGTATGTTTATAGGTTTCGGTGGGATATGAACAGATGCTTCCACGAAGGAAAGAGTATTCCTCGTGGACATTAGATTTGTTTATTAACCAGTCACTCATCATCGTGTCTAGGCAGCTCCAGACTTCCGCGCAACTATCTGCCTGCGACTTATTGCCTCCTGTGATCCATCACTTCATTCCTTTCTGGCAGGTACGAGATATATTTCCTCTACAGCCACTGCCTTATCTGTTGCATAGTAAATTATCACTCGTAGCGAGTTATACATTTTCCTTATAGACGTAACTGGCAAATTTTCAGTTTTATTTCACTAGAAATGATTGCCTTACGCTGGTGCAGCAACAGTTGCAGTGTAATCTGCCTCTTTAGGCACTCCATCTTTGTCGCACTCTTTCATCTCAAACGCCTGTTCAATTATTCATTACTTGAGCAAATAACGGGGTTATAGGAAAACTCAACAGAGTGGAAGGCTCGCTAATGTAGGGACTTGCCGACGCTCGGCAGACACGTCAGAAAAACATCGCAAGGCTGTTCAAATATGACGTAATTTGTTTTTGGAACAGTACATAAATTTAATTTGGCAAATTGCTACTTTCTGGGGGGGGGGGAACCTTGGTGGTAAAAGTCTGCAAAGACGAAACATCTAATCCTTACGTGGGTACAGATGCACAAATACCTTGCTTCTTTGTATATAAGAAATATTTTGTTTAGAAATTATGAATATGTGTGATGTTTAACAAATTTAATACTAATTAAGATCACTAAAGTTTTCCAAAATAAACTAGTACCATCGTTTGATAAGCAACACAGGACGCTCCTGAACGTTTCCTATTTATAGTATCAATAATGGCACCAAATGTCTAGACTGTCTCTCATCAAGACGATCTGGGTTCTATCCCATGGTACCGATTTGGTGGATAAAGCGGCATCGAGGCGGGTTCATTTCACCCTCATTTTGTATCTCCATTGCTCTCATACCAGGCTGATATCGGGCTGATTTAGATATTCCCTGACTTCCGCAGCCCGTTTGCTGCACGACAGGCTTTAACTTTTAAGTCTGGGCGGGGGGGAGGGGGTTTAAGTAATTCATGTGAAGAGGATAAGCAGATGAAAGGGGGCGCTTAATTTAAGGCCCTAGCTTTGACAGTGATCCAATAACGGACAATCTGACAAATCAGATATTGCCGGATTTTCTACTAATAGCTCTGAATTGTCTTCTCGCAATATGTTATATCGCCTGCCTCGATAGCGTGGTAAATGAAATGTGTTGTTTAACGTCCGCTTTTACTACATATGGCACCGCAGGCGGTGACACTGATGATACATGAGATGAAGATGGAGCACCGGTGGAATGAAATGGCGGGGGAAACCGGAGGTCCCGGAGAAAAACACGCCCCAGCGCCATGTGTCCACCACAAATCTCACTTTGCGGTCGACTGGGTTCGAACCCGGGCCTCCTTGGTGAGAGCCAAGCGGTCTGACCACTGAGCCACGGCGCGGCCCTCGATAGCGTGGTGGTAGCATGTCTGCCTCATGTTCAAGAGGTCCCGAGTTCGAATATCGGTTAGGGCGAGTTACCTGGATAAGGCTTTTCCCGGGGTTTCCCCTATCCTGATAAACGCGGGCGCTGCGGACCCTTAGCACTCGTGGTACCTCTGACGTTACTAGAGGAACCTCGGGCCGAACAGCCGAGCCCCTCCTTCGGGAGTTGTTCGGATTGGGATGGTCTCGAGGGGGCAGTGTGTTCCCGATACCCGTGGGAGGTTGGGTACGTCTTCGGACGGGGTTGAGGGAAGCCATTAAGTTTCCGGATACTAGCCTGCTTAGCTAGTAGAAGGTGTGCTAGATCACAGGCGGCCCCACCGAGGTCATATTGGTAGTCTTTACCTTGAGTGTTGACGCGCGTAAGTGGCGTATCCACTTCCGTCCCTTCTTGTGTCCCTAGTACCAGATGGGGGGGCTTGTTAGGAAACCAGGTCTTGCCCTAATGGAAAGCCCCACGGAGGATGCCGGGCGCCCTTCACGGGATAGCTCGGATAACTCCCTGGTTGAAAGAGGCCCGGGTCTTGTTCCTACGGGTTCAAGGCTAATGGGAGTAGAACCTCTGGACTCAACTATCCTGATAAACGAATGTCGGGTAACTCTAAGCCCCATGGACCCCGGACTCCTTTGAGCATCATTTCACCAATTTCATCCATCGTCCGATATGACTTAACGTTGGAGGAGGTAAATTACACACACACACACACACACACACACACACACACACACACACACACACACACACACACACACACATTATATGTATGTTGTATCCCTATCTAATTATAGGGGACAACGCGACGTACATATATCGATGCGCTACACTGTGCTGAAGAAACGGTCTCAGGCAGAAAGCATACAGGACTCTAAGGGTCGTATTCATAGTCACACTTGGTCCGGACCAACGGTGAACCATCGATTTTCTTATTCATAAACCGGGATTAACAATTGTCCGGGGACTAAACACGTTGGTCCGTCTCAAATTTTGGTCCACCTCCGAGGGATAGATCAAAGGCGGACTATGTTTGCAACGTGGACGACAATGAAGTGATGAATATAGCGATAGTGCGTAGAATTCGTAAAATAAGACGATGGAGGAAAACTTATCTACCAAGAATAGAAATTATTGCGAAGTACGACGACCTAAACTTCAAAATCAGATACAGGTTTAGTAAAGCGAACGCCAGAAAGCTGATAGAAATGATTCGTCCTAACCTGTACGTCAGGGACGATAAACGAGGTCTTGAGTATCTCAGTTGACACTCAAATCCTAACAGCACTTTTGTATTATGCAAGTGGAGAATATCAAGACAACACTGCTGACCTGCACCAGTAAGTCGTATTATCAGCAAACTCGTTAAATATTTCCCTCCATGCCTCCTCCTTTCTCATATTTGTATTCGTCGATATGGATTTATTTTTATAATGTTCATTGTTTTTCTTTGATTAAAGGAAACATTGGCTTTCCTCTGACCAAATGATACCACGTTTCTTCATATTATCTATATTCACAGCACACCAAACTTTGTTACTGAACCTCAAAGAGCAGCAACGGCCGTAAGAATGATTACGAAACAGCTGTGAAACTACCACAGAGATTTATAAACTTGTAGGTTCACTGTGGTTTGTTTAGTACCCTATGGGACTCGCGCATGCGCAGAAGTACCTTTCTACGTCGTCTGGCATTTGTTCCGTGCTGGTCCATCGCTTTACATAGTCTGAGATATTTTATCGTTTGTGAATACCAAAAAGTTAGATCGCCTTTGGTCCGGACTAAGTTAGTCGGAAGATAGTCTATACAAAATTGATAACTATGAATATGGCTCTAAATGTTCCTCCCTCGAACAGCCGATTTAAAGCTGTCCAGAAAGGCCGATGGACGAGGCAGAGTTCTTGAGTCCACTGGAAATACTTCTTGTGGAGTAAGGATCTGGGCTATCTGTTCGACACAGTCTCACGCCACGAAACCTGCAAGCATATCAGAAGCATGAGGAGTTGGAATCAGGGAAAGGAAATCGTAGAAGAGACATCATCTCAGCATTCTCCTACTTCCCAGGGAAAATTATAAAAAGCCCAAGTTCAGAGTGGTGAACAAGATCTAGCTACCGCGTAACCAACTCGCTCAGTTCGATATAAAACTTGTTTTACCCTAACTTTAATGTGCATCTGGTAAATCTTCTGCTTTCCTAGTTCCGCTAATACACAATTTCTAAGATTAACTTCACATTTTCCAAGTTAAACTTGGTTTTGTGCCCCACAGAGAACGACCTCAGCTTGCAGCTCATCGCCATTATCATCTACCTCACGTATTGGCTCATTATACGCACGTTACGTCTTCAGCATTGATCCGACCATCCTTTTCCAGGCCGCCTGAACTTTCTATTTCCAACTGGTTTGTATTTTGTTTTGATGTTACATAACAAATGAATGTTACTACCATTCATTTGCTCTCTTTTTTTATTACAACGGTTATATTCTCCACTCTTAAAATATTTATTTTATCTTCAAGTTTAATCAGTTCTATTCCTTTTATGGTTTCTATGCTTCTTAAAAATATAGTTTTAGCTATTAGTCTTCTTTCATTTACTTTGGGGGTCAACATATTGGCTCCATAAAGAGAACAAGATGGTTCTATTATAGTTTGATTTTAGTTTTTTTTTCTCTACTGTAGTTTTTAAGCTCACATTCCAACGATATGATTCATTCTGTTTTTTGTGGACAGCATTGTCAAAGTTATAAGATACGAGATTCTAACTTAAATTCGACTATTTCTTCTCTAAATATGTTACGTTTCTTGATTCACAAATCAGTTTGCACTTAGCAGGTTAAACTTGTAGCAACATACCAGAAATAGCTGAACACTGGCACTGGTTTATCATTCAAACGATGAAGAAATTACCGAACAGCTACAGAAGAGGCATAAAAAGAACGAATATTACTTGAGAAATACTTGACCGTTCTAACAAATATAACCTGATTGGATCTATGGTCACGCTCCTAGCGAAATAACGTTGTCCTAAAATTAAACTTTTAAGGATTTAGTGTCAATCCTACTGTACATAAACTACTCTATGCTTCCTGAATATGCTTTACGTGTTATCTGGAAGTTTCGAAATAAATCTTAAGTCATGCAAGGAATATTATAAACGTTTCAAATTCCTAAAAAATGAGTTAATACTGCAGCGCGTATATTTTCCCTGAAGTCTCAATAATGAATCCCTGAGCGCAGTAAAATAATTGAAGCGGTCAGAAGTTGCTAAGTCACTGTTTCAAAATCGTGCAGGAGAGCTGCTCACAGTTTCAAAAGTAATTTTAAATACCAAAATAGTAACACAAATGAAAGAATTTTATGTGATGTGTCCGTTTGGAGGTTTAAAGTACTGTGTAGTTCCTATTTGCCTAATTTATTTCGAATTTCCTTTCAGGTAGGCTTAGGAAATGTGCAGTGTCGGTTCTTCCATCTAATTTGTTTCTCTTGAGGGTAGCAGGCACAGAATATTTGCGGTGGATTGAAGTGCGAGGTGTCCCTTCGTTCCTTGGTCATATTCACTAATATAATTTTCATTAAATTCTCCAACTGACTCTTGTTTTTCCCGGTCAACTACTTAGGAGTTCTCATAAACACATGAGACACCTACCCTAATGTCAACGTACTATGCTGTAGGTACTTTAAGTATTATAAAGTATTTATTGGAGAATTTAATGTCATATCGGCACGTTGGCCATAGTAGCTCAATGGTTTAGAGCGGCTGGACGGAGACCAGAAGATCCTTGGTTCAAATCCCGGATATGGCATTGAATATTTCAGTCTGGTTCTACACTTTCAAGTGCATCCTACACACGGCTAGTGTGAAAGAACAATTAATTTCTATTACTCAAATGACTGTAAAACATAAGCGCTTAATTTTAAGTGGCCCCCGCTACCAATGACTGGTTTGTCACCAGTAATGGTTTAATACACAAGTCTATCTAGTATTTTAGGTTTAGGAGCATTTTTGACTTTAAGGATTTTATCTGTAATTTTTATAATGTTAATATTTTAAGTATTTTAGTCTTTTATTTCCTGTTTTATCTTCGTGTTTTAGTTTTTAACGCTAATTTTTGTAAGTTTTAACCTCTTAGTTTTGAGGTCCGTCCAAATGACCTAGGCTCTTAAACCCCGCGCATTTACTCACTCTTGAAATTTTTTGAATAGTGAAGTTCTCTTCATTCTGAATGACTTTTGTATAACTGGTAAACCGAAAGAGATACAGATACGTTACTGAACAAAGTACAAATGTATTTTTTTATCTCGAAAAGTGTAGAGCGATGCGCAGTGGTATCTGGACGAGTCCACCTCAGAACGGTTACAACTGGACGGGAGGTCAGGTCAGTTGTGTACCAGTTGCGAGCAAGTGAACACAGAGCTACTCGGTAACACTACAGCTTGTTTCAAAATGTGCTTGTCTCCTGGTTCCAAGAGAGCATTTATAAATGACGCCTCCTAGCAGCACATTAGGAAATAAAGTGCTACATTTAAAAACACGAGAAGTAATAACCAATATCCATAGATTTATAAAAAAGGAACAATGGTCTGGGTCAGCTATAAAAATCTGGGGAAGGGTATCTGAGGCAACAGTTGTGTCTGAAAGCAGTTTAGGAGAGTTATTAAGGAAAGAAAAGCCATTGGTGCTAGTGCAACAACGTCCTTCTCTATGCCCAGTAAACAAAAATTAAGAACATGCACAAAATCTAATTTGGATGTTTTAATTCAGAAGTAGTTAGGCGAACTATGAATAATTTTTAAAGCACAGAAAAACAAAGACCAACTTTGAAGAAAGTGCTTATGAAGCTTAAAAATTCTACTGACTTCCAAGGCAGTGTCTGAACATTAAGAAGAGTTCTTTTGAAGCTAGGATTATTTGAAAAAAAAAAAAAAACACTAAGCGTGGCAGACAAATTTTAATCGAACATCGCACCATACGTGCAGAAAGACTTAAGTATTTACGAAATATTCGGAGATATCGAAGTGAAGTTTATATGGATGAAACTTATATAAATACAGCACATACTGGACCATATGCCTGGAGTGAGATACGTTACAGGGACTCTGCAGCGATATTGAAAGGCCGACAGTTGTTTATCATGTCTGCTGGAGGAGAACAGGATTTTGTTCCAAATGCCTATGTACTATTTAAGATCCAACAAAAGCGTGGAGATTACTACCATAGTGAGAATTACAACTTAGTTTATAAGAGCTGCAAAAACTGGCTTCAAGAATTAAATTTACTTTTAGACACCTTATGCAGCGCCCTCCCCTCTCGTATCTTACGCGTGTGACGCATTGTGGCGATAGGTGCACTATCCCCACCACAGCTGCTACTCATCCCTACCGCGCAGGATTCCTGTCAGCATAAAATTATTCATCTGTATGTATATTTCCTTAAATCTCACAAGTTGTGTATTGATGACATTTTCTGACTTAAACACATCTATTATTCTTTGAATGTTTAAATACTTAGGCTGTTTGAAGTGGTACACAGCTGTTATTTTTTTCTCGTGACCACAAGAATGCAGTGCTCTAAGTTTAAGCAAAATGTTCTATGATTTTTTCAGATTTTTATGGATGACACAGATTATATGCAACGCGACTAAATTATTTATTCTAGGACTACGTCAGAAGCCACGGCATGTTATTAATGAGAATGTTTATTACCTTGAACGATAATCTGGCAATCAATATCTCAAAACTGTATAGCTTTTTTGTAATTTACGTCATTCAACGTTGTGATATCGAACGATGAATGAAATGATGCTCAAATGAGCCCGGAGTCCATGGAGCTTAGAGTTACCTGACATTCGTCTTTCAGGATAAGGGAAAACCCCGGAGAAACATTATACAGGTAACTCACCCTGCCCGACATTCGAACTAGGGACCTCTTGAACGTGAGGCAGACGCGCTACCATCTACGCTATCGAGGTGGGCAGCGTATAGTTCTGAGTATTACATACATTTTTATTAATTTAAGATAGGGCCTATACTATAGTTTATAACGGGTTTAATCCATCCACCCGTTTTGTTCCTCAGATAACGTATCTATCCTATAAGGAGCTTCTGTTCTACTGGTACTGTGGCGCCGTGAAGTCCGATTACACCAACACACGAAGTTGAAGGGAGATAGGAATGATACAAGTGTCACAAAAACACACGACTGACTTCGATAAAAATCACCCGCCTTTGTAGCACAGCTGGTAGAGAATCTGCCTCAAGTTCAAGAGGTCCCGAGTTCGAATCACGTTCAGGGTGAATTATTTGGATAAGGTTTCTTTGCAGGGTATTCACTTATCCTAAAATATTGTTATATAACTGTTAAGCTCTAATGGACCCTGGGCTAGCCCGCTTCGGTAGTGTAGGGTGAGTTACCTGGATAAGGTCTTTTCCGGGGTTTTCTCTTATCCTGAGAGACGAATGTCGGGTAGCTCTAAGCTCCATGGACCCCGGACTCATTTGAGATCATTTCACCCATTACATTCATCGTCCGATATAACTTAACGTTTAAGGACGTAAAATTACACAAAAAAAACCTCGGCTTATTTGAGAATTATTTCATTCATGTCTGATACAGCTTAACGTAAGTGCTTAAATTTTAAGAAACCCGATAAAATCCACGAAATTTGTAGCACTAATGCTTTCTGGATTGGTATAACGGTTCTTATCGCAACCCGCAACTAATCGCACTAATTAATAAGACCAATATGTTTGTTTTTAATCACTTATACTTTCACAGTTTAAAGAATAGTCCACACAATAGAAATTGTAACAGATACGCAGATCCTATTGGAATTCACTAAACACTCTGTTTCATTGACAGTGTTGTAGTTCGGCCACTTTATCTGGATGATGCAAATACGTTAGAGAAAATGTGAGAAGCTATTAGCTGTTGACGTGAGCCAGAGGAGTTATGTCATGTAACCCAGGCCAGCGTAATCCTCTTATGTAAAGGATAATTCCGGAAGAACCCTCACACGGCCATCGGATTGTCCGCTTTTCTTTGCGTCGATACTATTTAGTTTATGCCATACAGTGTCTCATTGGCTTTTCATTTACCTAGCATCAGCTGTTTTACAGGCATCTTAGAGCTAGATCTAATACTTATTAGACAATCTCGTAATATTATGTATGGTACTGCACTTATTGAGTGCTAATACACATTTATAATTTAATAAAGAAGTTGTAGAGACATAGAATATGGTAAAAGCAATGCATAAAATGACTTCCAATTCTGTCAGTGAATAAGAAGTTATTAGCCAGGAAAATTTCAGGTTGAGGAAAGGTAATTAATTATAAATCAGTGTAGCTAAGGTAATTAGGCGTACGGGTGAAATCAGTCAAGGAAGCCATTACTGAAATTTTCATAGAGATCAGTACATTCTAAATCACAGAACTGCCTGCTATGTATCTAGTTCTGAAAGTTACAAAGAGGAAAGAATTCTTAGAATTTACAAAGACAGAGTAAAACGTTTTGCTTCAGATGTGAATAAGGAGTTAGAGATTTGAAAGTCGTCCTGCACTGGCGTAATGGGCTTGAACGCTACGCCCAGAATCGATCCCACTACTGGGGGTGCGGGGTTTAAGTCCCGGGCATAGAGCATCGTGAGGAAACTGAGGAGCTACGCTAGGTAGCAAACTCTGGCTGGGTGTACCGTGATGCTGACTACATCTCCTCCCGTATCGGTTGGATGATCCCTACCTCTACCTTGCGTATGTGAGCGTGAGGTGGGCAGTCGGGTTGGCGGGCTCTGTTCCGCTAGCGGGTTGTTACGCCGTAGATTACGTTTACTTACTCAAAACGTTTTATAACGTCTCTCACTGAGTGGCATTCTTGTCTGAATATGCTGCCAGCTGCTACAATGATGATTATGGGATCTTTTTATGTGTGGGTGTGAGATTATATGTACATCAGTTAAGAAGGGGTAGAGCCAGACTGAACAATTAAATGCCATAGCCGGGATTTGAACCACGGATCTTCTGGTCTCCATCCAGCCGCTCTAACCATTGAGCTATTATGGCGAACGTGCCAACATGACATTAAATTCTCCAACTGACTCGTTTTTTTCCCGGCAAACCACTTAGGAGTTCTCATAAACACATGAGACAACTACCTTAATGGCGACTTACTATGCTGTAAGTACTTTAAGGCCCGGGCTTTATAGTTCACACCACTGTTAGGTACAATTAATGGAAATTAATAATGTCATGTTGGCACGTTGGCCATAGTAGCTCAATGGTTAGAGCGGATGGACGGAGACCAGAAGATTCGTGGTTCAAATCCCGGCTATGGCGTTGAAATTTTCAGTCTGGCTCTACCCCTTAATAGGGTGGCTAGTGTGCAAAAACAATTAATTTACATCAGTTAAGTTGGCTGGTACAGTTACTGGAGTTTGGTAAGTGAGCTATTTGTAGCAAGTTGTCGATTCTTCTTGGATATAGAATCAAACTGTTCCTTAATCTCAGTGAGAGAAACTGTAACTGTCGAAGTATTATTCTATTCTTTAACTGTTGACATATCAGTATCATTGTTGACGAAACAATGAAAAACATAAGTTGCTGGAGTGACTAATCGAAAGGGTTCTTTCTGGACCTCTTAAGTAATCAACTCAAGCGCGAAGATTAGGCCCTATTGACTGCCCATAACGGATCATATAGAGCAAGAAGGGAGGGCATAGTTAAATAGTTGATCTGAAGTTTAATACCAAAGAAAAGCAAGCAAATTTAAAAAAAATACGCCGTTTTATCATAATTTCCACATATATTATGCCTCCCCACAAAGCATTTGAGGCTTTGTACTCTCGACTAATTACATTCTCCTATGGCTTATTAAATTATAAGCAATTCACCTACTTTCTAACTCTCAGAACTTTGTGTATTTACACGCAAACTGAACTAATAGATTTCCACAGAGCATTTTTTTTAAAGAAGTAACTCCCTCCTAAGTAGGTCATATCGGACGATGAACGGAATGGAATGAAATGATGCTCAAATGAGCCCAGTGTCCATAGAGCTTAGTTACCCCACATTTCAGCTTTCTGGATAAGGAAAACCTCCGGGTAAAATCTTATCCTGATAGCTCATCTTGATCGAGATTCGGAACTCGGAACCACTAGAACATGAGGCACACCGCTATCTGTGGTTAGAAGTATCTGTTACATTTAAGTATTTATCCATCTTCCTATTTTTTCTTTGAAAATGATTAATCCTAGTCGGATCACAGTTGTTCGGAGGTATTTATTATTTTATAGTGCGATCCATATAAATCTGAACCATTTCAATAGGGCATAACTTCTGAACCAATAATAGGACATACGTACAACTTTGGGAGAATATAATACACAATTGGGAGATTACATTACACTATTTACATCTCAGAGAAAATGTTGGAGGTGTCCTCCACCAGCATCTATACATGTTTGTACTCGTCTCACCATATTCTCTGAAGTTTTACGGAGATGATATCGAATTGAGAGAAGGTTATTTCCAGCAAGATGGAGCAACGTGGCATACATCTAATGACACATGGAACGTGTAACCAGTTTCTCGGATAATCGAATAATTTCAAAAGGTATGTGGCCTCCCAGATCCCCTGACCTAACCTCAATGGATTTTTTCTTGTGGTGTATCTAAAAAATAGTGTACAAGAATAGGCCACAGACAATTGCTGTACTCAAGGAATCCATTCGAGTCGAAATAAGTAACATTGGCGAGGATACTCTGCGTAAAACTTCAGAGAATATGGTGAGACGAGTACAAACATATATAGATGCTGGTGGAGGACACTTCCAACATTTTCTCTGAGATGTAAATAATGTAATGTAATCTGCCAATTGTGTATTATATTCTCTAAAAGTTGCACGCGTGTCCTATTATTGGTTCAAAAGTTATGGCCTATTGAGATGGTTCAGATTTATATGGATCGCACTGTAGGTAGATTGGCTACTATAATCTGAATACAGAGTAAAGTACCTTGCTGTAAGCTAATTATGCTCTCTTTAATGTTCATCTGATTAAGCAGTTTCAAACTTAAGGACTCCAATCTGTAACTTACATATTCACCACAGAAATAACTGGCACTCGGAGATCTTGAAGGCTGACACCTGGATTTACATAATTGCTTGAAATATTAGATGAAGAGCGCCTTTGTGTCTAGATTGGAGGTTGGCTTTGTGGTGACAGGAATCAAGTTTCATTTGTCAGGGGTTATTGCAACCAAAGGAGGGTTTGTTTGTGGAGAGAGAGCGTGAAAATTGATGTAGGGGGATGAGCAATATACGTCACACTACAGAGATTAATGGGGAGGAAACTGCAATTTCAGATCACCTGTACTTCAAAGAGCTTTGCCACTTCCATGTTCACCATGAAAACAAACTAGAAACAAAATAATACATCTATGTATAACAGGTAGAGGAAATATTGTTAACGTTCTACCAGAAATTATATATTGAGTACACATTAAGGGGCAACATGAATCTAAAAAGATAGCTTTAGGAAAATGCCTGTGTATCTCTGTAACATAACACAAAGTATGACATTAAATAAATATGGAACTTAGTACTGAGTTCTTAATTTTCTAAAAGTACGAAATGAATGTGCAATACTTTTCATTAGTTTTGATATGTTAAATTACATCTAGATTTTTTAATATTTAAGGTATTTGTATGAATAATTTTGTATTTTCTGCTATTGATCTGTGATGTCCTCATCATTAATGTAATTTCATATACATTTGACTAACTGGCCACAAGTGATACATAAACGTTATTTCACAAATCATATAGATTTTTGTTAAAATACGGCTTTTACTTGAAAAGAGAAATCCTTATGACAGTTCACCTTTTTCCAGATTGTTCCTGTTTCTTTTGAATTTTGAGATAATTATTACTGCTTTTAAGTGTTCAATCACCGTTCATTTGTTTCTTGTGGGCGTAAAAAAGGAGAATATCAGGGTCAGCATAGAGCCTATCTTTCTTAAACATTTGACAGTCGCTATAGACACCTGTGTCTCCTACGAATAAGGAAACACACAATCGCTGATTTCACCTAACACGACGCTAATAAGAATGGTTTCTAGAAGGGCTGAATTTAACAGTGAAGAGAGAGGGATCGAGGGACCTATGCCAATGTGACATAAATTTTTATTTCCCCCGGTACCTACGCATGATAGGTATTTTATTCCACCCAAAAATATATTATCAATTTTTGAGATGCGGTAATATTGCATTCTATCCCCGCGATCTTTCCAGTTTTTTCTATGTTGGTGTATCTTTTCATTCAATTTAAAAATTCCAAGTTCCTCTCAGATCTTGTCCCTTTTCTTCTATATAATAAAATACAGGCTGCGACGCTCCTTGCAAATCCGGTTTCTTGGCTTACAGTTTTTCTTCTTTTCGGCAAAGTGTCCAACATTCTGAACCATACAACAAAAATGGCACAGCTATTACGATAGAATGTTAGTTTATTTTCATATCACATACTTAGGCAAGCAATTAAAAGCGTCGAGAAATGAATTCTGTTGAATTTCTCTAAAAAAAGGTCAGTGGCGGGGGCATCAACTGTCGCTGTAACATATCAGTGTTTTCAAGTGGAACGTTACATGTGCACATAAAAATAAATAAAGGAATTTAAAAGAAAGAAAATATAAAATATAAGCCAGGATTTAAAAATATGACTTTCGTAGGAAAGTGCACGAATTTATTATTTTGTTTTATTATTATGAAGAACCAGGATTTTATATTCTCGATAATAATCTGTTGCTTTCTTTTATGAGATCAATTCTATCATAAATTTGGAAGTTGGATTTGGGTTTTTGAAGATAAATTGAATATTATCTTTAGATAAAGATTTTAGATTTACTTTATGATAAAGTTGTAACAACACTTTTACTTATGTTCTACTCTGCTTTCATTTCGGGATTGTTTATTATTATTATTATTATTATTATTATTATTATTATTATTATTATTATTATTATTATTATTATTATTATTATTATTATTATTATTATTATTATTATTATTATTATTATTTGAATTGTTCGTTAAATAGTAAGAAATTATGACATTGAGGAGGAATGGAGGAATATAAAAGATTGTATAGAAGAAACTGCCAAAGAAATAATAGGTAAAAAGCAAAGGAAAAGATTAAGTAGATAAAGACTAAAATACAAGCTTCAGAAATGTGAAGTGATCTAGGAAGAGAAACCTTATAACAAAGGAAAGTATTAGAGAAGAGTTAGCGATTTTTAATATAACTGAAAGGTTAAAAGATTTGAAACAAAGATGGAAATGACATGTTTAAAGAATGCCAGATAACAGACTTACTAAACAAATGATGCAATATTAACCTAAAGGAAGGAGATTGTGTGCAGACCCAGGAAACTTTGAAGGCGGAACAGCCACTTGATTGATAGAAATTGTTGTTTCACACTAGCCGTGTGTAGGACGCACTATGAAGGGTAGAGTCAGACTGAAAAATTCTATTCCACGGATTTGAACCGCGGATCTTCTGGTCCCCGTCCAGCAGCTCTTAACCTTTGAGCTACTGTTGTCAACGTGCCAGCTTGTCATCAGAAGATCCGCGGTTCAAATCCAGGTTATGGCATTGAATGCTTATCTGACTCTACCCTTTCACACGTTCTTGATTGCTTATGCCATGAAGTAAAGAAGAAGAATATTCTGTTATGCACTATAAATACGAGAAATGAGTCCATGTGACATTTATTTGTTCCTTACAGCTGTTTCTCACACAAGGCTAACGCGTAGGGATACAAAATGTTTTTGCTCAAGTTGTTTACATCCAGTTCTAAGGGTTAATCGACGATAGTTTAAAAACTAAAGCCCTGACTTTTAGCTGTGATGAGCATTATATAATACTTTTCTTATCAACAATAGGTAAGTGATTCGAGCCGTGTGGGAAGTTATTAACAATAAGTGACGACGAAACAAAAGTCTACAGATTCGGATGCAATGAACAATGTAAACGTGACTGTAAGACAAGCTACTGCGCATGGCCTTCGTGATGCTATAGAGCCAGGCCACAATGCAGCTTACGTGACATCACACTATAAGCGTATGTCTAATGTTGAAGTCTATGGATACTTGCTACATATTTACTTTTATTGCGTGTTAAAGGCCTGCCTTGATTAAGAGCAGTTGGTGAGCAAACATATCGTTATGAAGCGGAGTTTCAGTGATTTGAAAGCAAACATTCGTGTGGGAAAGCATCATATAAGTACATACACGTAATCTGTTCGCTAAAAAACTTTCACCTGCATATAGCTTCTTGGGGAGAATACTATTCATCCAGGTAAGATGTTATTTTGTTTTAAAATCGAAAATGTTTGGGATACAACAATAGTAGTGCCTTTTTGTGATTCTCATTTGTTTTGTTTTGCTTTATAAACCACAAATCTGAGGTTGGAAGTTTATTGTCCTGTATTTGAGACAGTTGAAATGTACTGACTACAGACTAAGAACGGGTCTAGGTGTAAACAAACACACGTGTCTTCATCACAGCACACCTTTCAAAGGAATACAAATAACTGATTACTGCAATATATATATATATATATAATGATTAATTTCCATCAATTAACTAAAATAATAAGAGTTAAATGATGAAGCCTGGGACTTAAGTACTTACAATAGTAAGTCGCCACAAACGGTGTATCTCGGATACGAGAGTCCCTAGTGGTCTACCAGGGAAATATACGAGTCAACTGGAGAATTTAATGTCAGGAAGGCACGTTGGCCATGGTAGCTCAAAGGTTAAGAGCGACTGAACGGAAACCAGGAGATCCGTGGTTCAAATCCCGGCCATGGCATTGAATTTTTCATGTTGACTCTATCCATCAAATATCTTAGCCTATATACGGCTAGCGTGGAGAAATGATTAATTTCCATCAATTAACTAATATATATCATCCATTTTCACCTTAAATTAATAAAGATTGCAATTAGGCATATTTTAAATTAATAAGAGTCAACTGAAAAATTCAATGCCATGGCCGGGATTTGAACCACGAATCTCCTGAGCTCCGTCAAGTCGCTCTAACCCCTTGAGCTACCATACCAACATGCCGACGCGACATTAAACTTTTAAATTGACTCATATTTTTCCAGTAAAGCACTTCTCATATTCGAGATACACATTTGTGGCGACTTACTATTGTAAAACTTAAATACAAAGATTTTTATCATTGAGCTCTTAATGTTAACTTTTATATTGAGGAATTAATTGTTTCAGAATTAACACTTTTAAATACATTACTCCGGTATATGGATGTTTTAATTAATTTTAAGTATATTTTATTAACCATATTATTTTAATAATAGTTTAATTTAAACATAAGATAACAAATAGCTTTATTTAGGTCATGTACCCATCGGTAGTTCTGGGTCGTTTACTGTAACGAAGTACTGCTAATGTAGTACATGTTTATGTTGCCATCCTGGCTGAGTGTGCTGCAGGTCAGAACAGGGTAACTAAACTGAGAACTAACAAAGCCCTTAAAAGGTGCGAAAGGGGCGGGGGGGGAGTTGAATGCCTTGGAGCGTTATTATTGGGGATATGATTAAATGATATCTGAAGCAACTGATGTTTATGTGAATACTGTTCCAAAACAAGGAAGTGAATGGGACGGGAGTTGTAGAAACCGAAAAATAAAAGCAAGATGTGAAGTGTTTTAGTAAAGTGGATGAATTTTAAAAAATGGCGTACACTTCAAAGGGAATTGTCTCTTAAACAATGTGTCTTCTACAGTATTATACGAGGATGAGTCAAAAAGTAAGTCGAAAAACTGGATAGAGACAATAATAAAGATAAAAGTTTGGTGCGGCTTTTCGTGAGATTGCGTCTACAGTTGTGGGTCAGTGTCTTTGACTTCGGACGTAAACAAACCACTCCAAGTGTACAGTCTAAAAATGAGAAATACAACAGGACGTTACGATCTAGCTCTAACACACGATAATTTACAAGTCTAAAGAAATATTAGAAATAAGAAGATAACTTACATGATTCATCTATAACTTCAGAGGCGTCACAAGCCGAATTGCACTGCAATCGAATGTCAAACGTTGATGTAGATCACACAAACAGGTTTTGATCCACGAAAAGCATCTTTCAACATTACAGGATGTTTTCTTATCTTGACTTAATCCTGTTGCATTCCATTGTAGTATGTTCATATCTCTAAATACAGTCCCCACCCGGAGATCCGAACGGGGGACTATTACTCCGCATTGATTTGTAGTAGGAGACATAAACATAGTTTATTGAGCAGGTTTCAACTGTTTCTTATGAACATCTCTTCTTATAATTAGGCAGTTGAATTGTTCCTACATATAATGCATATATAAAGTCAGTTCTTAATTACTGTGGAGAAGTACTGATAACATCACCTTCAACTTCCATGATACTGGAGCGCACACAAAATCAAGCTCTTAGGTTAATTACTGGAGCAATAAAAACTACTCCTATAATAACCTTACAAGCATTTACATGTAACAGACCCATAATGACAGATTTAGAAATGCAAGCCCTTTTAACATATGAAAAGCTCTTAAGAATTCCAGAGAATAATAAATGGGTAAAACAACACACATCCACCTTCAGTTTGAAAACTCAATTAGGCTTCATACAGAAAGTTCAACAACTAAGAAATAAACTAAATTACCCATCCAAAATAGAACCTTTCATGTCCCTTAATAACCCACTGAACATCATTGAATTAAAATACTACCTAGATTTACTTGCAGATTTTAAAAAGAAAGAATACTCATCTACAGAAGCTAAAGCATATGCCCTTGAAACCATAAATGTAAGATATCCAGTTGACAAATGGACACACATCTATACAGATGGCTCTCTTTATAATCAAGAAGATGGAGCAGGAGCAGGAGCTACCTGTAAATTCTATTGTTTCTATAAGCATGTTGGAATTTACTTAACAAGTTTTGATGGAGAAATTGATGCAATTTATACTTCCTTACAAAATCTATTTGCCTGGACAAATAAGCTTTCCAACATAGTTTTCTTAACAGATTCTAAAGCAGCTATTCAAGCTATTATTTCAAATTACTCCCCAAAAACCGAAAAGATAAATGAAATTCATAATATGAGTAAACAACTTCAAAATTTAAATATACGTATAGTTTTCCAATGGATACCATCTCACTGTGGAATTTCTGGCAATGAGCAAGCAGATATGATGGCCAAGAATGGTTCCAAAATGTCTCAACGAAACAAAATATCCCCTATGAAACAGTTAAAAGATTAATCAAAAACATCTTCACAAAACTATATAACAACTATCTAGTTTCCTCTGAAAAACTTAATTGGAAAGATCTCCAACACAAACTAAAGACAATTGCAGATCTACCTCGAAAATCTTCATTAGCAATGTTCAGATTAATCACAGGCCACGATTGTTTGAATGGACGTTTATTCAAGGTTGGATTAACAACTTTTCCGCAGTGCTGTTTATGTGGTAAAGACGATTTAATGAACATCGATCATCTAACTGTATGTGAAACTCTCCAAAATCAAGATCTAGTCTCCAAATATTGGGAAGCAAGAAGAAAAATTATTTTATTATCAAATTCTGAGCATTAAACACACACACACACACACACACACACACACACACACACACACACACACACACACGCGCGCGCGCGCACGCACGCACGCACGCACGCACGCACACATTACAGGATGTTAACGGTGATATTTCAAGTGAACTATGTATCGTCGATTGATTTTGTATTCTTTAGTAGGTTATAAATTATTCTGTGGAATCATTTGTTTGCACTGTCTTGGAGCTCCATTCTGAATTGTTTTGAAACCTCTTATAGTATTGCTATGCCCCTGGAAAGTTCTAAATCAGATTCTCGTAAAGAAGTCTTTAACTTCAGCTCCTTTGCTTGGTTTCCATTATTGTATGTAATACTGATCACTACACGTTAGTTCACTACTACAGCGCATTTGATTATGAAGGTCGGAGTTTGTTTCGTGTTACAATAGAACGAAGGAGAGGCTAATGGATAGCGTGTGCGTTTCCAGTTGCATTTGTTTTGGCTGTACTTTCTTAGTTGTTCACCTGTCTACCTACCCTCTCTGTCAAGTCGAGTATTTCGTGTCGCGTACAAAGTAACTGCCTGAAATTTATTTTACTTTTTGACATAATCATCATCACTGCTATCAATATGCTACCTTCTGTATTGAATTGTCCTTTAACCGTAACCACCAACTTTGTCGCGACCTTCAACGAGATACCTGTTGCATTAAATTCTCACTCAGCACAGAGGTAAATCTAGGGCATGTCTCATTAATTTGGTTCTTTTACGAAATGTTTGCTTGAGAAGCACATTTTACTGCTTGTGTGACAGGTATCACAAAAGCTCTTTGTATATCGATCAAAGTAGCCTAGAGGCGGTAGGAGTGGTCTACCAGTAAAACAGAACGTCATTTTCCTCCAGGGCTTTTCAAGTATCGTCTCGCATCCTACGCTTTCTCTAAATGCTTTCCAGACTGTGAAGGGGATTTTGAGAAGGGAAATGCGATAGTAACTCTGGCTTGTTTCTCCTTACCTGCATTTAAGGGATGTCCATATTTCATAACTGTTTTGCATGTTGTTGACAGGTTTTGATAAAACCTTATTCGGTAAAAAAGGTTCCAATATATTTTCAGAACACATTTATCAGTGTTGACTGCACGGAAACTTGATGGAAATGCCTTTGGCTTCCTGTGCTTTTTGTTTATTTCCTGTTTGCAGAATCTCTTTATACATGGTTTCTAACCAGTCCTGGTAAGATAATTTCTTTATAATATGAACGAAACTCAGACCTAGGTGAATGGCAGAAGGGTAGGAGTACAAAAACATTTAACCTGAGTGACTGGAAGGCAAGCTTCCCAACGGCGGTCCAAAACAGCCTTTGGATGAGCTCATCTTGTACTGTATGATGTCAGAAGCTCTTTTAATTGCCAAGGAAATTGAATTCAATTTACATAGCTTGAAAACTACAACATTGACGATTAATTTGTCACTATTCAATATAATCTCCGTCCTTTTCCATAGTTTTGGTCCACCTTTTAACTAGAGCATGTATTCCAGTGTGGTAAAACACAGGGTCTTGCTTCCTAAGCCATTGGCACACGGACGTTTTCACAGCCTCCTCATCTTCAAAATGAATCCGACGATGAGCTTCCTTTAGTGGCCTGAACAGATGGAAGTCTGATGGTGCCAGGTCAGGGCTGTATGGGGGTGAGGTAAGACTTGCCATCCCAATTTCTCAATTTCTGTAGTGGTGTAACGGCTGGTGTGTGGTCTTGCATTGTCATGCAAAAGAAGAACATCCGCCAAAGTTTTTGTTGGGCGAACTCGGCGAAGACGTGCTTTCATCTTTTCGAGAGTTCTGACGTATTGGACAAAATTTATTGTGCATCTCTACTCCAAAAAATCAATCATAAGCACACCCTCTGCATCCCAAAACACTGTCGCCATAACTTTCCTGGCCGACTGCTGAGTTTTGATTTTTTTTTCTTCGGTGATGATGCCATTCCATTGAATGACTCTTTGATTCAGGTTCAAAAAAAAATGAACCCACGTTTCTTCTCCAGTAACAATTTTTTCCAGAAACTCCTATCCCTCCAAATTGAAGCGCTGCAAGTGTTCGGAGGCTATTGTTTTGCTTGTTTCTTTGTTTTGGGCGGTTAACATTCTTGGTACCCAGCGTGAACAAACTTTTGAGTAACCCAGTTGTTGAATAATCGTCATCACACTGCCTTTACTGAGGGAGGTAATGCGACACAATTCACCTGTTGTTACCCGGCGATCACCACGAATGATGTCATCGACTCGCTGAATGTTGCATGGAGTCACTGCAGTCACCGGCCTGCCGCTTCGCTTTTCATCTGCCAATGGTGTTTGCCCTTCAGCTTCGTTACAGCGACGAACCCATCGTCTAACAGTGCTGACATCCACCGCTGCATCACCATACACATTTTTTAGCCTTTCGTGAATGCGAATTGGCGTTTCACCTTCCGCAGTCAAAAATTCAATCACAGAACGCTGTCTAATACGAATGTCGATGTCAGCCATTTTGCAAGAGGATTCAGTGCTGCCACCTGTTGACTTAGGAAGTTACTAATGCAGGGGATTGGAGAAGAAGGTTTGAGGAATTGCGCCAAATTAAAAAATGTCACATAACTTACTTACTTAAGGAAACAAAATAGGAGGCATTACTTTTTGACCCACCCTCGTAGTTATATAAATTAATAGGTTTACTAATAAACGAATATGGATCTTAATATTATTCCAGTAAAATATATATAAAAGTACTTATATTTTCAAACCTTATTTGGTATGTTTTGTGTTCATTCTGATACTTGTAAATGGGATTTGATATTTCATTTGAGTCGATGAATGTATGACTAGAAAACGGTCCATGCCAGCCAAGTGGTAAAGCACGTGACCAGGAGACGAGTCGTCTGCCTGCCGGCCAAGTTTTGTAGCATACGTACTGTACACAATTCTGTACGTACATCTACACCAGGAATGAGCTCGGTGTCGAAGCAGAGTGGCATTCACTAGATGCTTCATACGACGAACCGAAGAAGAAAATTCTTTTTTGTTAAGAGTTGAATCCAAGTAAATCGCCACAGCATACATTATTAGCGCTCTGTGAAGCCTCGTTGAAAGCGAGGGGGCGCCCTCAGGTCAAATGAGGCATTATTATTGGGCTTAAGTACTCGAAAGAACACTGGAGTTGTTTTTCATAATGTGGCAATAAAGAGCTGGTGGGTGAAGAACTCAACGTATGGTACCAACAGGTTGGGACGCAAACTTTGTCTATCAATCGTATAAAACACAATTTCAAATCACCTAACTGTACTAATTGACTATGTAAACAAATAGCTTGAGTACACATTTATCTAGTAGCCCAATTAGGCTTTTGTTTTCTTACATTCAAGATTCTATGCACTGGGAACTCCTCAACATCTCAGGGAACGCATCATCCTATTTGCGGTTATTTAACATTCAGGCCGATGATGGTGATTTAGACTCCGGAAAGCAGAGTCGTCAGTCTGTACGCTTGTTAAGGAGACAAACACACAAATCTGAATCTGTATAAGAGTCCAGAATGACTTTTGTTTCTCGTATTTAAGTGTGCTTGGTTTACAATCTTGTCCCATGAGATCATCAAAGCACAAAGAAAATTGAAAACGTATGTGGTTCTTTCATTTTGTTTGTGAATACACATTTACCATCTGTACCGACATGAGTTTAAGTCATGGTGTCGTGAATGGGAGATATATTCTAGGATGTCTTTCCGTCTGAGAATATTTTCAAGCTTTCCTCAGTTCTCATAATGCTGGGGGAAGAGGGTTCCTTGAACTTAAGTCTGGAACGTTTCACTCCCAAATTTCCTTTCCTAATTATAATCTAATATCGTGTAACCCATTGTGTAACAGTCCGCAATCGAGCTAGAGCCGACTGCCGGCATCACGCCCACATACACAACACAGATGTGAGTGATCATCCAACCAATATGGGGAGGAGATGCGGCATCCACAGTCGGAAAGTTGGCTTTCTAGACCAGAGTTAGTAGAGTCTGTTTAGTGAACGGGAGTTCAGTTAGCCCCTCAAAAGAAACTACCCTCCCGCCCACTAATGACCGTCATAAATCTATCTCCACACTTCAGAAATGGAACACTGTCGTGAGGACCAATAGCAACCCTGATTTTCTCGAAGTGACAGTCGCATGTCTACTCCACGTGGAGTCTCAGTTGCCAAAGCTCCAACTTCCAGTTGATCTGTTTCATTACGTGCAGAAATTCGTTGTGTGTCACGATGTGGAGACCGTGGGAGGGAAATGCAGTGCTAAATGCAAATGAAGTAGTAGATAACTTTCAGTCAAGTCAAAATAATCAAAGTGTTGACAATAGTGTGAATAACTGGGCGAGTTATATTACTGGAAAAGCCTAAAAAACCAAAGTTATAACGGGAACTGTTTCTAAGCAAATTCAAGCGCTTGTTTTGAACACACGTAAATATGTGCTGACAAATTATATTGGTAAGGGGTCGTGCAATGAACCTGATCATAAATTCTATTCACAGAAATACAGGAAGAAAAATTGTGACGAAGGGAATACCAAAGACGCCGATCAAGTGTGAAAACAAAAGGAAACGTTTCTCTAAAGTACATAATTTCACATGCGATTTAATTCGTTGAGAAATTTATAGATTCTGTGCAAAAGGGAAAGCGCCCACCTCAGACAAATTGGTTGCACTGTTGCAAGAAATTTGTGATTTTCCTTATGGGCGCTTCACTTTGCACGGTCTCCTAAAGGAGCTGGGTTTCAAATACCGCACTTTGAATAACTAAAGGGTTATTATGGAATCCAGTAAGAATTGTATATAATGTGTCAAAACTAAGGAAGTTTTGCAGTAATGGACATAAGATAATTTAGACGAAACCTCGTATGATACTCATGACTTATCGAGAAAGGTGGCAACCTTGCAAAAAGGTCTGGGAGAAGGAGGGCCGGTGTTGTAAAAGGATTATAAGAGTTCGTCAAATGCAGCGGCCGACGTGCACATGAGTTAACTAAACACTCTACTTATCGTAGCTCCTCAGTTTCCTCACCATGCTGAGTGGGTATCGGTCTTATACCCGGCACTTAAAATCTGCACCCTTCAGGGGTGGGATCGATTGTGGGTGCATTCCGTGACATAGAACCAAAGCACAACGCTCTAGCCCAGGACCTAATATCATGTATTATGAGAGTTCATTTCCTGTGAAGCCGTATGCAGTAAGAGCTGGCGTTAAGCATTATAAAAGAATATTACGTGTGCATTTATGTAACTTAACTCACTTTAGTATTAATAATTGTTAAAAACACATTCTGCTACCGACATGATATTAATTGAAGTAAACAATTGTGGAAGTGCTTTTATTAGGTATTTTCTTGTAGGTGCAACTGAGAAAAGGAGAATACACTAGGCCTAAGTGATAGTCAAATGTTTTAATAGCTAGACTCTGTGATGGCTTCGATATTCCATTTTCTTTCCATGGCCAGGAATAAAAGAGTAACAAGAGCACAGATGTAAAAACAGTGATCTCGTAACTTATTTCGTGTATGATGTCACAAGTTATTAATGTGATGTGAGATAAGTTAGAGGTGTTAAACGCTAGTGTAAATTGTGACAGTACCTAAAGTTCTAACTTTAGAGAATAAATCAAGCGCCAGGTCAATGCTCGGCGCCATAACAAATGACTGGAGACAGAGATTCTGTGTTCCCCTTGTGGATTGGGGCGATTTAACAGCAGCTTCCGGCATGTCTGAATCCCAGCGAAAAGTCAGCTGTCCCTTCCAAAGTCCTCTACGAAACGAGAAAAATATTCGATGCTATTCTCTGTTAAGATTTCCATATGCACTATGTTGGAAATTGTGACCCGCTCTTGATAACGGAAATATGTAACTCTCACAAATATTGACTTATAAAATTTATTGCATAGTGAACGAGTGGAAGGAAATTAATATAACTGTTAGAGAATTGAAGCAGAGAATAGCAAACAATACGTTTACCTTTCCTGCCATTTGTACAGTAAGTGGGGGAAGTATTGAATTCCATTCTAAAATTCGATTATGAGATTTCATTGTAAATACGCTCTCCTGAATAGCATAAAGAATTTTTTTTAAAGAAACTGTGTTAAATAACAGAACTAAAAAAAGGATAAGTCGGTTAAACCTAAATTGACATTTAAATTCAGAATTTTCCAAGAAAACGACACGAAAGCTTTCAATAAAATCCCCTCACCCTAAGCTACCTCCCTTACATGGACAATATTTGGTTATGCTTTTATTTTTCAATCGTAGTTGGCCAGTCTGATTAAAGCATACAACTTAGGTAGAATACCTTTTTATGGCAGTAGCTTTTGCAATATATCTTGGGTAATTTTGTATTTAAATACTTCATATTTATAGTTTTTAAAAATTATAGTTTTTAAAATTAGTTTTTGGTAAATAACTATTCGTTTTTCTACAAGGTCATATGAGGAGCATAGAATTTCGAAAGCCTTATGTAGGGATCCCATTTTTAGCCAGCGCTTAAATCTACTATATTTTTCTACGGAATGTGTAAATGTTTATAATGAAAACTTACCTGTACTGTCAAGTTGGTGATAGAAGAATAAGTTTTTCTAAGAATAGTTTATAGAAGAACGACTCATTTAATGCAATAGTAAAGTGATATTTCACATACTTCATAACAGGCCCTTTATTTCGAACAGTTATATATTCAGCTCTAAATGATATTTTATAATGTGCTATATCAATGATTGTCATATGTGAAATATTGTACTCACATTTGAAACTAAGTAGTGACTTAGAGTCCAAATGTCACTATTGGAATATAGGATATGGCACACACGTACAAATTCGAGGACTGCTAATGAAAGAATACTTGATGTTGCCCTAAATTCCTATAGTTATTCTGAATAACTAACTCTCAAAGGTTTCATAGTTTAATTTGGTAAGCATTTATAAATACGACCGCGCCGTGGCCGAGTGATTAGACTACTCGACTCCACCAAGGCGGCCCGGGTTGGATCGCAAAGTGAGATTTGCGGTGGAGAAAACGGCGTTGGGGCGGGTATCCTCCGGTTTCCCTCGCCACATTTCCACCAATTACTTCATCGTTCATATTTCCTGTCATTCATTTCATCCTCATCCACTTCTCTCTCGCATCCCAGGCTTTGGGCAGGCCTCTCAATCCTGATTCCTTTCTCAGGTCAGTGTTTTGGATTTCCTCGCCCCCGACTTGTCCCCTAACACCGTGATCTGTGATTTAAAGGAGAAAACAAATTATAAATACATAAAATTGTAGCCAGTAGGTAAAATATAATACTTTTATTACAGCCAAATAGCCATACAAAGCTCGATAAGACAATATCTCAGGTTGTGCATCTTGCGTAGTCTTTAATGCTGCAAAATTCTAAGTGGTAGTGTTTACATAACTGCATTCGCACGTCTCTGGTATATGTTGTTGCAAATAATATGGTGAAAGCACGTGCCTCATCTCGAAGTTTGATCTGTATAGAATTCTTGGAGTATTACATCTCTTCTTGTGTTCAGTGATTTTAGTAACTTTTCCGACGCTCTTGTGTTTGGTAGAGGCAAAAATGAACTGAGAGTCTTCAGTGAGGAAGGTTTCTCTTGTAGGTAAATATATACTGCGGTCATGTTCACACTACATATAGTGTTGAACAGGGGCGGTTCCTCCATAAGGTTGCAGGTTTGCGCTACACCCACTGATTTTGAATATACAACAGGTGCATTTTGCACATTAAAGCTGTACTTGTTTGCATTGTTTTATATACAAATATGTTTCAATTACGCTTATCTTCTGTAGCTCTCCATGACCGCAGAAGTCGAAATAAACAGTGATTAGCTGTAGGAGCCGCAGGTTTGCAGCGAAGTGTTAACCTAAGATTTCGCCCAAATGTGGGTTCTCTGAGGGGTTTGCGGGAAGGTTAAGAGATGGGAGTGGCTTCTTATACATTGCTTAAATGGAGGTTTATAAACCTAGCTCCTCCTACTCTTAGCAACGGCTATAGCGTAACCTTCAGGCTTCTGTGCGCTCTGCTTTTCGAACACAGGGAGAATTTAATTAAATGCATGGAGGTTATTCAGAAGAGAGCTCTGTTAAACAACAACGCCACACTTGTTCAGGATTCTGGGTTTATGGCCACTTTGAAAGATTATAATATTGTATTCTGGCTGTCTTTCTTCTACAAGATCATGCCCCATGTGGACATTTTGTACATTCAGCTGCAGAAACGAGACTGCAATGCAACGTTTGCCATCGCCCAGCTAAACGCATTTGAAAGGGAAGTGCAAAAGGTAAGAAATAGCGTGGATATCGAGGAACACGAAGAAACTGCAATTAAGAGGAGAAGAATAGAAGATCAGTTAGTTAGTTAGTTAGTTACTAACACTCCCCACATGGCAACCTTGGCCTTCGGGGTAACCTCACCCCACCAAGTGATGACCGGACCCATTTCTCAGGTGGAGGCACCCAGAAGATCATGATGTGAAAAGAAGAGAAGCTCTTGAAGTATGTGACATTCTTAGAGAAGCAAAGGGCAGATTTAGCTTCACGGAACATCTGGTAGCCTCGACTTTGTTTCATCAAGAAAATTTCTAAGACATTTCCAGAGGATTCCCTTAGAGAAACAATAAGGTTCTATCCTTTTATCATTGGAACAAAAATTCGTAGAGAACTGACTGTAGTTTACAGTCGAGAGGAATTTCGTGCAATGTCCGGCGCATTGGAAAAAGCATTTTCGCAAATTATGCGTATTTCAAAATACTACAACTATAATTTTAGTTTATGAATTTTGTGCTTGATGGACTTCATTAAGGAAAACAATTTATGTGCTACATTCAGCTGAGGATAGAGGCAAAGTCTCTGAAACATGTCAAACTCCTCCGAGTACTGTTAACTATGCCAATGTGTGCCGCTGAAGCAGAACGCTGTTCCTCAACTTTAAAAAGAATAAAAACTTTCCTTAGGAACACAATGTCACAGGACAGATTGTCAGCATTAGCAATGCTTTCAATTGAGAGAGAGTTTGTTGTGGAGATCAGCGACTTCAACGCAAAAGTTATCGATAGATTCGCCAGGTCTAAGGAGAGTAGAGCAGAGAATCAATTTAGCCCACCAGCCGCCACTGGTGTTGAATAGATAAAGAACCAAAAGACTTATTACCTCATTGTAGCAAGGGGCTTCGAAATCGCGATGTGGCAAATATTTCTACTGGAACTTTGTGAAGCACATGGGGGCCAACTTAAATCGAAACATAAACAGCTTTTGTCTTCTAGTTCCCTTCAATAAACTAAACATTTTTGCTACAAGTATCTTGACCTGTTACAGGATATTTGCACTGAGGCTATTGCATCTCATGAACTCATGAATCAAATCAAGTACTGTTTTCAAAGCCACCTGAAATCCCAAACTGCAATACTGTATATACTCGTATGTACCTATGGCCACGTTATTTACTATGGCTCTTCATTAAATTTCGAATACATGAAGGTTGTTGCATTGTTAGTCCCGATTTGTATTAACAGTTAGGAAAATCTTTTCTAAAAGATTTACCAAGTGTTAAAATACTAATGGAGGCTACTTTTAGAATTTAACTTTCTTTGTAACTTAGATAAGCGACAAACCAAGTGAAGATGTCCGCAAGAAGCTAGTGAAACAGCTTCATGTGACTCCTGTAAGAGATTCATATTATTAGAATTACGCTTGCTTTTGCTACAGTTTAAAACGTTTTGTATGATGGGGCACATTGCATAATTCGCCTGTATACTATTTTAATTCACAAATAATCAGTTTTTGGGTACTTTTCGGTTTCATTTATGCTTTTTATGCTTTCTTTACCCCAAAACGCTGGAGGCGAGCGGCTGACTGGTGCGTTAACTGAATGAAAGCTTACTCATCCGCTAGACCTCTTCTTCTACTCTAATTGCTGTCAGCCACCTTGAAAACACATTATTCAAAAATACCGTCCGTTATGTGCTTACTCTTGAACATTTTGTCTTGAGCGACAAGTAGTCGGCAACAGGAAGTTTTTTAGTACTTTGAGTTATACGAGGTAGTCCAGAAAGTAAGTTCTGTTTGGTAATAAAATTAAATTGTGTACAGGTACAGAAAAATTATTTATTGCACAAAATTCTATAACTCTTAAACTACTTTTCCACATAACTGCCAAAATTTTGCAGACATTTGTCATAGCGAGGAACAAGTTTTTGTGTACCTTCTTCATAGAAGTTTGCCGCCTGTGTCTTCAACCAGTTGGAAACATTTTATTTCAGCTCCTCGTCATTGTTAAAGTGTTGACCACCACGGAAAGATTTGAGCTGCAAAAACAGATAAAAGTCGCTAGGAGTGAGGTCTGGGCTGTCCGGGGCTGGTCAAACACGTCCCAGCCAAATCCCTGTAGGACGTTTTTCGTCGTATTTGCAATGTGTGGTCGTGCGTTGTCGTGGAGAAACACAACACCTTTTGACAGCATTCCTCGGCGCTTATTCTGTATTACGTGGCACAATCCTGGCATTCAGAAAACGAATCGCAGATCTGATTTCACAAGCGGTGGGATTTTCAATCAACACCGACATTGTAAACGAGCACAACAAAGCGTACGTGGCTGACGGCGATCTCACAATGGCGCAGGTTTCTTCTCCTTGATACAGAGCGTCTGCCGCGCAAGTGCGGAACTGCGATCGCAGCGCTGCAATGGAGATAAATTAAAAGAGAACTTACTTTCTGGACGCCCCTTGTACGCGAATTGTAGTTTTCGGTTCTTTTCCCACGTTAGCCAACAAGTTAAGTAAAAGGCTACACACACGACTCCTTATTATTTATAGAAGCTTGCAGCGTGGAGCTTGATCTGTTTGTCATTTAGCACATACAATTACTGTTTGAGTTTGGTAAAATACAAAAGTAAACCGGCATGATAAGGCAACAGCATCAAACGTTACGCGATACAGCGAAATTTATTGGAGTAGTGCGATGCTCAGTTGTTACTTTGGCAAAGTCAAGCCTTCTTTGCTCAAGTTCTTCTTGGGAAGCAAGTCAGGTGAAAAGACGATTAGAAATCGACGTTTCGGGAGTGTGCATCTCTCCGAGCATCAGGATATTTATTAAATGTTTTAACAAATGAATGTTTATATTTGTGTTATACCCAGTCAAAGACAAAAGACCATCAAAATTCCCATTACTGAACAAAAGACTGTTTTCAGTAAATAAAATGCCAGGTCAGGAGATGGCGTGAGTACAGAAAATTAATTGGGTCAAAGAAACGTAACTACTTGATTATCAAACTATAGATCTATACTTCTTAAGTCGACGGATTTCCATTTTAAGGCCGGTTTCCAAGAGGAGTTGAACTGAAATCCAGCATCACAATTACGCGTGCTCCTCTCGAAGGAAATGACCAAAGCCTCCTTAACTCTCCGCTCCCAGTAACTGTCACATTTTTCCAAGATTGTCGTCTCCCGAAAGGTGGCTTTATGAGCCAGCTTTCTATGACTTTCTCACAGAGCCAACTTTCTGGAGACGACCATCTTAGAAAAATACAACAATTACTGGGAGTGGAGAGTTAAGGAGGCCTTGGCCATTTCATTCGAGAAGAGCATGCTCAATCGTGAAGTTGGATTTCAGTTCAACTCCTCTTGGAAACCGGCCTTAAAATGGAAATCCGTCGACTTAAGAAGCACAGATTAATATAGCTTGATAATCAAGTTAAGTAGT